>JAGHPS010000198.1:0-600000 GCA_020976635.1 Castanea crenata
TATGTCGGATCCTCAGACCTTCTACATTGGAGAAATTAACATTTCAAGTTACCAGTTCTAGGTCTCAAAACAGAAAGTTGGACATTGATGGTCCTCGGACGACATGTCTTGTGAAAATTGAATCCTATTGTTAGTTAATAGAACCTTGGTTATGACGAGTCCTCAGACCTTCTACTTGGAGAAATTAACATTTCAAGTTACTAGTTCTAAGTATCAAACAGAAACTTGGACATGCATGGTCCTCGGACCACATGTCTTGTCAAATTGATATCCTATTGTTAGTTAAAAAGAACCTTGGTTATGTCGGGTCCTCAGACCTTCTACTTTGGAGAAATTAACATTTCAAGTTACTAGTTCTAAGTATCAAACAGAAAACTTGGACATGCATGGTCCAAAGACCACATGCCTTGTGGAAATTGATATCCTATTGTTTGTTAAACAAAACCTTTGTTATGTCAGGTCCTCAGACCTTCTACTTTGGGGAAATTAACATTTTAAGTTACTAGTTCTAAGTATCAAACAGAAACTTAGACATGCGTCGTCCTCGGACCACATGCCTTGTGGAAGCTGATATCCTACTGTTTGTTAAACAGAACCTTAGTTATGTTGGGTCCTCAGACCTTCTACTTTGCGGAAATTAACATTACAAGTTACCAGTTCTAAGTATCAACAGAAACTTGGACATGCATGGTCCTCGGACCACATGTCTTGTGAAATTGATATCCTATTGTTAGTTAAAAAGAACCTTGGTTATGTCGGGTCCTCAGACCTTCTACTTTGGAGAAATTAACATTTCAAGTTACTAGTTCTAAGTATCAAACAGAAACTTGGACATGCATGGTCCTCAGACCACATGCCTTGTGAAAATTGATATCCTATTGTTTGTTAAACAGAACCTTAGTTATGTCGGGTCCTCAGACCTTCTACTTTGGAAAAATTAACATTTCAAGTTACTAGGTCCAAGTATGAAACAGAAACTTGGACATGCATGGTCCTCAGACCACATGCCTTGTGGAATTGATATTCTGTTGTTTGTTAAACAGAACCTTGGTTATGTCGAGTCCTCAGACCTTCTACTTTGGAAAAATTAACATTTCAAGTTACTAGTTCTAAGTATCAAATAGAAACTTGGACATGCATGGTCCTCGGACCTCATGTCTTGTGAAAATTGATATCCTATTGTTAGTTAAATAGAACCTTGGTTATGTCGAGTCCTCAGACCCTCTACTTTGGAGAAATTAACATTTCAAGTTACTAGTTCTAAGTATCAAACAGAAACTTAGACATGCGTCGTCCTCGGACCACATGCCTTGTGGAAGCTGATATCCTACTGTTTGTTAAACAGAAACTTAGTTATGTTGGGTCCTCAGACCTTCTACTTTGCGGAAATTAACATTACAAGTTACCAGTTCTAAGTATCAAACAGAAACTTGGACATGCATGGTCCTCGGACCACATGTCTTGTGAAAATTGATATCCTATTGTTAGTTAAAAAGAACCTTGGTTATGTCGAGTCCTCAGACCTTCTACTTTGGAGAAATTAACATTTCAAGTCACTGGTTCTAAGTATCAAACAGAAACTTGGACATGCATGGTCCTCAGACCACATGCCTTGTGGAATTGATATTCTGTTGTTTGTTAAACAGAACCTTGGTTATGTCGAGTCCTCAGACCTTCTACTTTGGAAAAATTAACATTTCAAGTTACTAGTTCTAAGTATCAAATAGAAACTTGGACATGCATGGTCCTCGGACCTCATGTCTTGTGAAAATTGATATCCTATTGTTAGTTAAATAGAACCTTGGTTATGTCGAGTCCTCAGACCCTCTACTTTGGAGAAATTAACATTTCAAGTTACTAGTTCTAAGTATCAAACAGAAACTTGGACATCCATGGTCCTCAGACCACATGCCTTGTGGAAATTGATATCCTATTGTTTGTTAAACTGAACCTTACTTATATCGGGTCCTCAGACCTTCTACTTTGGGAAAATTAACATTTCAAGTTACTACTTTTAAGTATCAAATAGAAACATGGACATGCATGATCCTCGGACTACATGCGTTGTGAAAATTGATATCCTATTGTTTGTTAAAAAGAACCTTGGTTATGTCGTGTCCTCAGACCTTCTACTTTGGGAAAATTAACATTTCAAGTTACTAGTTCTAAGTATCAAACAGAAACATGGACATACATGGTCCTCGGACCACATACCTTGTGGAAATTGATATTCTTTTGTTTGTTAAACAGAACCTTCGTTATGTCGGGTCCTCAGACCTTCTACTTTGGGAAAATTAACATTTCAAGTTACTACTTTAAGTATCAAATAGAAACTTGGACATGTAAGGCCCTCGAACCACATGCATTGTGGAAATTGATATCCTATTGTTTGTTAAAAAGAACCTTGGTTATGTATGGTCCTCAAAAGTTCTACTTTGAGGAAATTAATATTTCAAGCTACTACTTCTAAGTATCAAACAGAAACTTGGACATGCAAGGTCCTCAGACCACATGCCTTGTGGAAATTGATATACTATTGTTTGTTAAACAAAACCTTAGTCATGTCGGGTCCTCAGACCTTCTACTTTGTGTAAATTAACATTTTAAGTTACTAGTTCTAAGTATCAAACAGAAACTTAGACATGCGTGGTCCTCAGACCACATGCCTAGTGGAAATTGATATCCTATGTTTGTTAAACACAACCTTAGTCATGTCGGGTCCTCAGACCTTCTACTTTGGGGAAATAAACATTTTAAGTTACTAGTCTACGTATCAAACAGAAACTTAGACATGCGTTGCCCTCGGACCACATGCCTTGTGGAAAATGATATCCTATTGTTTGTTAAACAGAACCTTAGTTATGTCGGGTCCTCAGTCCTTCTACTTTGGAGAAATTAACATTTCAACTTACCAGTTCTAAGTATCAAACAGAAACTTGGACATGCATGGTCCTCGGACCACATTTCTTGTGAAAATTGATATCCTATTGTTAGTTAAATAGAACCTTGGTTATGTCGGGTCCTCAGACCTTCTACTTTGGAGAAATTAACATTTCAAGTTACTAGTTCTAAGTATCAAACAGAAACTTGGACATGCCTGGTCCTCAGACCACATGCCTTGTGGAAATTGATATCCTATTGTTTGTTAAATAGAACCTTAGTTATATCGGATCTTCAGACCTTCTACTTTGGGAAAATTAACATTTCAAGTTACTACTTTTAAGTATCAAACAGAAACTTGGACATGCATGGTCCTCGGACCACATGCGCTGTGAAAATTGAAATCCTATTGTTTGTTAAACAGAACCTTGGTTATGTCGGGTCCTCAGACCTTCTACTTTGGGAAAATTAACATTTCAAGTAACTAGGTCTAAGTATCAAACAGTAACATGGACATGCATGGTCGTCGGACCACATGTCTTGTGGAAATTGATATCCTATTGTTTGTTAAAAAGAACCTTGGTTATGTGGGGTCCCCAAAATTTCTACTTTGTGGAAATTAATATTTCAAGTTACTAGTTCTAAGTATCAAACAGAAACTTGGACATGCGTGGTCCTCAGACCACATGCTTTGTGGAAATTGATATCCTTTTGTTTGTTAAACAAAACCTTGGTTATGTAGGGTCCTCAAAAGTTCTACTTTGAGGAAATTAATATTTCAAGTTACTAGTTCTAAGTATCAAACAGAAACTAAGACATGCATGGTCCTCAGACCACATGCCTTGTGGAAATTGATATCCTATTGTTAGTTAAATAGAACCTTGGTTATGACGAATCCTCAGACCTTCTACTTTGGAGAAATTAAAATTTCAAGTTACTAGTTCTAAGTATCAAACAGAAACTTAGACATGCGTGGTCCTCAGACCACATGCTTTGTGGAAATTGATATACTTTTGTTTGTTAAACAGAACCTTCGTTATGTCGGGTCCTCAGACCTTCTACTTTGGGAAAATTAACATTTCAAGTTACTAGTTCTAAGTATCAAACAGTAACATGGACATGCATGGTCGTCGGACCACATGCCTTGTGGAAATTGATATCCAATTGTTTGTTAAAAACAACCTTGGTTATGTAGGGTCCTCAAAAGTTCTACTTTGAGGAAATTAATATTTCAAGTTACTTGTTCTAAGTATCAAACAGAAACTTGGACATGCATGGTCCTCAGACCACATGCCTTGTGGAAATTGATATCCTATTGTTTGTTAAACAAAACCTTAGTTATGTCGGGTCCTCAGACCTTCGACTTTGGGGAAATTGACATTTTAAGTTACTAGTTCTAAGTATCAAACAGAAACTTAGACATGCGTGGTCCTCAGACCACGTGCCTTGTGGAAATTGATATCCTATTGTTTGTTAAAAACAACCTTGGTTATGTAGGGTCCTCAAAAGTTCTACTTTGAGGAAATTAATATTTCAAGTTACTAGTTCTAAGTATCAAACAGAAACTAAGACATGCATGGTCCTCAGACCACATGCCTTGTGGAAATTGATATCCTATTGTTTGTTAAACAAAACCTTAGTTATGTCGGGTCCTCAGACCTTCAACTTTGGGGAAATTAACATTTTAAGTTACTAGTTCTAAGTATCAAACAGAAACTTAGACATGCATGGTCCTCAGACCACATGCCATGTGGAAATTGATATCCTATTGTTTGTTAAACACAACCTTAGTTATGTCGGGTCCTTTGACCTTCTACTTTGGGGAAATTAACATTTTAAGTTACTAGTTCTAAGTATCAAACAGAAACTCAGACAAGCGTGGTCCTCGGACCACATGCCTTGTGGAAACTGATATCCTATTGTTTGTTAAACAGAACCTTAGTTATGTCGGATCCTCAGACCTTCTACACTGGAGAAATTAACATTTCAAGTTACCAGTTCTAGGTTTCAAACAGAAACTTGGACATGCATGGTCCTCGGACGACATGTCTTGTGAAAATTGATATCCTATTGTTAGTTAAATAGAACCTTGGTTATGACGAGTCCTCAGACCTTCTACTTTGGAGAAATTAACATTTCAAGTTACTAGTTCTAAGTATCAAACAGAAACTTGGACATGCATGGTCCTCGGACCACATGTCTTGTCAAAATTGATATCCTATTGTTAGTTAAAAAGAACCTTGGTTATGTCGGGTCCTCAGACCTTCTACTTTGGAGAAATTAACATTTCAAGTTACCAGTTCTAAGTATCAAACAGAAACTTGGACATGCATGGTCCAAAGACCACATGCCTTGTGGAAATTGATATCCTATTGTTTGTTAAATAAAACCTTAGTTATGTCGGCTCCTCAGACCTTCAACTTTGGGGAAATTAACATTTCAAGTTACTAGTTCTAAGTATCAAACAGAAACTTAGACATGCATGGTCCTCAGACCACATGCCTTGTGGAAATTGATATCCTATTGTTTGTTAAACACAACCTTAGTTATGACGGGTCCTTAGACCTTCTACTTTGGGGAAATTAACATTTTAAGTTACTAGTTCTAAGTATCAAACAGAAACTCAGACAAGCGTGGTCCTCGGACCACATGCCTTGTGGAAACTGATATCCTATTGTTTGTTAAACATAACATTAGTTATGTCGGATCCTCAGACCTTCTACATTGGAGAAATTAACATTTCAAGTTACCAGTTCTAGGTCTCAAACAGAAAGTTGGACATGCATGGTCCTCGGACGACATGTCTTGTGAAAATTGATATCCTATTGTTAGTTAAATAGAACCTTGGTTATGACAAGTCCTCAGACCTTCTACTTTGGAGAAATTAACATTTCAAGTTACTAGTTCTAAGTATCAAACAGAAACTTGGACATGCATGGTCCTCGGACCACATGTCTTGTCAAAATTGATATCCTATTGTTAGTTAAAAAGAACCTTGGTTATGTCGGGTCCTCAGACCTTCTACTTTGGAGAAATTAACATTTCAAGTTACTAGTTCTAAGTATCAAACAGAAACTTGGACATGCATGGTCCAAAGACCACATGCCTTGTGGAAATTGATATCCTATTGTTTGTTAAACAAAACCTTTGTTATGTCAGGTCCTCAGACCTTCTACTTTGGGGAAATTAACATTTTAAGTTACTAGTTCTAAGTATCAAACAGAAACTTAGACATGCGTCGTCCTCGGACCACATGCCTTGTGGAAGCTGATATCCTACTGTTTGTTAAACAGAACCTTAGTTATGTTGGGTCCTCAGACCTTCTACTTTGCGGAAATTAACATTACAAGTTACCAGTTCTAAGTATCAAACAGAAACTTGGACATGCATGGTCCTCGGACCACATGTCTTGTGAAAATTGATATCCTATTGTTAGTTAAAAAGAACCTTGGTTATGTCGAGTCCTCAGACCTTCTACTTTGGAGAAATTAACATTTCAAGTTACTGGTTCTAAGTATCAAACAGAAACTTGGACATGCATGGTCCTCAGACCACATGCCTTGTGAAAATTGATATCCTATTGTTTGTTAAACAGAACCTTAGTTATGTCGGGTCCTCAGACCTTCTACTTTGGAAAAATTAACATTTCAAGTTACTAGGTCCAAGTATGAAACAGAAACTTGGACATGCATGGTCCTCAGACCACATGCCTTGTGGAATTGATATTCTGTTGTTTGTTAAACAGAACCTTGGTTATGTCGAGTCCTCAGACCTTCTACTTTGGAAAAATTAACATTTCAAGTTACTAGTTCTAAGTATCAAATAGAAACTTGGACATGCATGGTCCTCGGACCTCATGTCTTGTGAAAATTGATATCCTATTGTTAGTTAAATAGAACCTTGGTTATGTCGAGTCCTCAGACCCTCTACTTTGGAGAAATTAACATTTCAAGTTACTAGTTCTAAGTATCAAACAGAAACTTGGACATGCATGGTCCTCAGACCACATGCCTTGTGGAAATTGATATCCTATTGTTTGTTAAACAGAACCTTAGTTATATCGGGTCCTCAGACCTTCTACTTTGGGAAAATTAACATTTCAAGTTACTACTTTTAAGTATCAAATAGAAACATGGACATGCATGATCCTCGGACTACATGCGTTGTGAAAATTGATATCCTATTGTTTGTTAAAAAGAACCTTGGTTATGTCGTGTCCTCAGACCTTCTACTTTGGGAAAATTAACATTTCAAGTTACTAGTTCTAAGTATCAAACAGAAACATGGACATACATGGTCCTCGGACCACATACCTTGTGGAAATATATATTCTTTTGTTTGTTAAACAGAACCTTCGTTATGTCGGGTCCTCAGACCTTCTACTTTGTGAAAATTAACATTTCAAGTTACTAGTTCTAAGTATCAAACAGAAACTTGGACATGTAAGGCCCTCGAACCATATGCATTGTGGAAATTGATATCCTACTGTTTGTTAAAAAGAACCTTGGTTATGTATGGTCCTCAAAAGTTCTACTTTGAGGAAATTAATATTTCAAGCTACTACTTCTAAGTATCAAACAGAAACTTGGACATGCAAGGTCCTCAGACCACATGCCTTGTGGAAATTGATATACTATTGTTTGTTAAACAAAACCTTAGTTATGTCGGGTCCTCAGACCTTCTACTTTGTGTAAATTAACATTTTAAGTTACTAGTTATAAGTATCAAACAGAAACTTAGACATGCGTGGTCCTCAGACCACATGCCTAGTGGAAATTGATATCCTATTGTTTGTCAAACAAAACCTTAGTCATGTCGGGTCCTCAGACCTTCTACTTTGGGGAAATAAACATTTTAAGTTACTAGTTCTACGTATCAAACAGAAACTTAGACATGCGTTGCCCTCGGACCACATGCCTTGTGGAAACTGATATCCTATTGTTTGTTAAACAGAACCTTAGTTATGTCGGGTCCTCAGTCCTTCTACTTTGGAAAAATTAACATTTCAACTTACCAGTTCTAAGTATCAAACAGAAACTTGGACATGCATGGTCCTCGGACCACATTTCTTGTGAAAATTGATATCCTATTGTTAGTTAAATAGAACCTTGGTTATGTCGGGTCCTCAGACCTTCTACTTTGGAGAAATTAACATTTCAAGTTACTAGTTCTAAGTATCAAACAGAAACTTGGACATGCATGGTCCTCAGACCACATGCCTTGTGGAAATTGATATCCTATTGTTTGTTAAACAGAACCTTAGTTATATCGGATCTTCAGACCTTCTACTTTGGGAAAATTAACATTTCAAGTTACTAGTTCTAAGTATCAAACTGAAACTTAGACATGCATGGTCCTCGGACCACATGCGCTGTGAAAATTGAAATCCTATTGTTTGTTAAATAGAACCTTGGTTATGTCGGGTCCTCAGTCCTTCTACTTTGGGGAAATTAACATTTCAAGTTACTAGTTCTAAGTATCAAACATGGACATGCATGGTCGTCGGACCACATGTCTTGTGGAAATTGATATCCTATTGTTTGTTAAAAAGAACCTTGGTTATGTGGGGTCCCAAAAATTTCTACTTTGTTGAAATTAATATTTGAAGTTACTAGTTCTAAGTATCAAACAGAAACTTGGACATGCGTGGTCCTCGGACCACATGTTTTGTGAAAATTGATATACTTTTGTTAGTTAAACAGAACCTTGGTTATGTATGGTCCTCAAAAGTTCTACTTTGAGGAAATTAATATTTCAAGCTACCACTTCTAAGTATCAAACAGAATCTTGGACATGCATGGTCCTCAGACCACATGCCTTGTGGAAATTGATATCCTATTGTTTGTTAAACAAAACCTTAGTTATGTCGGGTCCTCAGACCTTCGACTTTGGGGAAATTAACATTTCAAGTTACTAGTTCTAAGTTTCAAACAGAAACTTAGACGTGCATGGTCCTCAGACCACATGCCTTGTGGAAATTGATATCCTATTGTTTGTTAAACAAAACCTTAGTTATGTCGGGTCCTCAGACCTTCGACTTTGGGGAAATTAACATTTTAAGTTACTAGTTCTAAGTATCAAACAGAAACTTAGACATGCATGGTCCTCAGACCACATGCCTTGTGGAAATTGATATCCTATTGTTTGTTAAACAAAACCTTAGTTATTTCGGGTCCTCAGACCTTCGACTTTGGGGAAATTAACATTTTAAGTTACTAGTTCTAAGTTTCAAACAGAAACTTAGACATGCGTGGTCCTCGGACCACATACTTTGTGGAAATATATATTCTTTTGTTTGTTCAACAGAACCTTCGTTATGTCGGGTCCACAGACCTTCTACTTTGGGAAAATTAACATCTCAAGTTACCAGTTCTAAGTATCAAACAGTAACATGGACATGCATGGTCCTCGGACCACATGTCTTGTGAAAATTGATATCCAATTGTTAGTTAAATAAAACCTTGGTTATGTAGGGTCCTCAAAAGTTCTACTTTGACGAAATTAATATTTCAAGTTACTTGTTCTAAGTATCAAACAGAAACTTGGACATGCATGGTCCTCAGACCGCATGACTTGTGGAAATTGATATCCTATTGTTTGTTAAACAGAACCTTAGTTATGTCGGGTCCTTTGACCTTCTACTTTGGGGAAATTAACATTTCAAGTTACTACTTTTAAGTATCAAATAGAAACTTGGACATATAAGGCCCTCGAACCACTTGCATTGTGGAAATTGATATCCTATTGTTTGTTAAAAAGAACCTTGGTTATGTATGGTCCTCAAAAGTTCTACTTTGAGGAAATTAATATTTCAAGCTACTACTTCTAAGTATCAAACAGAAACTTGGACATGCATGGTCCTCAGACCACATGCCTTGTGGAAATTGATATCCTATTGTTTGTTAAACAAAACCTTAGTTATGTCGGGTCCTCAGACCTTCGACTTTGGGAAAACTAACATTTTAAGTTACTAGTTCTAAGTATCAAACAGAAACTTAGACGTGCATGGTCCTCAGACCACATGCCTTGTGGAAATTGATATCCTATTGTTTGTTAAACACAACCTTGGTTATGTCGGGTCCTTTGACCTTCTACTTTGGGGAAATTAAGATTTTAAGTTACTAGTTCTAAGTATCAAACGGAAACTCAGACAAGCGTGGTCCTCGGACCACATGCCTTGTGGAAACTGATATCCTATTGTTTGTTAAACAGAACCTTAGTTATGTCGGGTCCTCAGACCTTCTACATTGGAGAAATTAACATTTCAAGTTACCAGTTCTAGGTATCAAAGAGAAACTTGGACATGCATGGTCCTCGGACGACATGTCTTGTGAAAATTGATTTCCTATTGTTAGTTAAGTAGAACCTAGGTTATGACAAGTCCTCAGACCTTCTACTTTGGGGAAATTAACATTTTAAGTTACTAGTTCTAAGTATCAAACAGAAACTTGGACATGCATAGTCCTCAGACCGCATGACCTGTGGAAATTGATATCCTATTGTTTGTTAAACAGAACCTTAGTTATATCGGGTCCTCAGACCTTCTACTTTCGGAAAATTAACATTTCAAGTTACTACTTTTAAGTATCAAATAGAAACATGCATGGTCCTCGGACCACATGCATTGTGGAAATTGATATCCTATTGTTTGTTAAAAAGAACCGTGGTTATGTAGGGTCCTCAAAAGTTCTACTTTGAGGAAATTAATATTTCAAGTTACCACTTCTAAGTATCAAACAGAAACTTGGACATGCATGGTCCTCAGACCACATGCCTTGTGGAAATTGATATCCTATTGTTTGTTAAACAAAACCTTAGTTATGTCGGGTCCTCAGACCTTCGACTTTGGGGAAATTAACATTTTAAGTTACTAGTTCTAAGTATCAAACAGAAACTTAGACATGCGTGGTCCTCAGACCACGTGCCTTGTGGAAATTGATATCCTATTGTTTGTTAAACACAACCTTAGTTATGTCGGGTCCTCAGACCTTCTAATTTGGGGAAATAAACATTTTAAGTTACTAGTTCTAGGTATCAAACAGAAACTTGCACATGCATGGTCCTCGTACCACATGTCTTGTGAAAATTGATATCCTATTGTTAGTTAAATAGAACCTTGGTTATGTCGAGTCCTCAGACCTTCTACTTTGGAGAAATTAACATTTCAAGTTACTAGTTCTAAGTATCAAACAGAAACTTGGACATGCCTGGTCCTCAGACCACATGCCTTGTGGAAATTGATATCCTATTGTTTGTTAAACAGAACCTTAGTTATATCGGATCTTCAGACCTTCTACTTTGGGAAAATTACCATTTCAAGTTACTACTTTTAAGTATCAAATAGAAACATGGACATGCATGGTCCTCGGACCACATGCGTTGTGAAAATTGAAATCCTATTGTTTGTTAAACAGAACCTTGGTTATGTCGGGTCCTCAGACCCTCTACTTTTGGAAAATTAACATTTCAAGTTACTAGTTCTAAGTATCAAACAGAAACATGGACATGCTTGTTCGTCGGACCACATGCCTTGTGGAAATTGATATCCTTTTGTTTGTTAAACAGAACCTTCGTTATGTCGGGTCCTCAGACCTTCTACTTTGGGAAAATTAACATTTTAAGTTACTAATTTTAAGTATCAAATAGAAACTTGGACATGTAAGGCCCTCGAACCACTTGCATTGTGGAAATTGATATCCTATTGTTTGTTAAAAAGAACCTTGGTTATGTAGGGTCCTCAAAAGTTCTACTTTGAGGAAATTAATATTTCAAGTTACTAGTTCTAAGTATCAAACAGAAACTTGGACATGCATGGTCCTCAGACCACATGCCTCTTGGAAATTGATATCCTATTGTTTGTTAAACAAAACCTTAGTTATGTCGGGTCCTCAGACCTTCGACTTTGGGGAAATTAACATTTTAAGTTACTAGTTCTAAGTATCAAACAGAAACTTAGACATGCGTGGTCCTCAGACCACATGCCTTGTGGAAATTGATATCCTGTTGTTTGTAAAAAAGAACCTTGGTTGTGTAGGGTCCACAAAACTTCTACTTTGAGGAAATTAATATTTCAAGTTACTAGTTCTAAATATCAAACAGAAACTTGGACTTCCATGGTCCTCAGACCACGTGCCTTGTTGAAATTGATATCCTATTGTTTGTTAAACAAAACCTTAGTTATGCCGGGTCCTCAGACCTTCGACTTTGGAGAAATTAACATTTTAAGTTACTAGTTCTAAGTATCATACAGAAACTTAGACATGCATGATCCTCAGACCACATGCCTTGTGGAAATTGATATCCTATTGTTTGTTAAACACAACCTTGGTTATGTCGGGTCCTTAGACCTTCTCCTTTGGGGAAATTAAGATTTTAAGTTACTAGTTCTAAGTATCAAACGGAAACTCAGACAAGCGTGGTCCTCGGACCACATGCCTTGTGGAAACTGATATCCTATTGTTTGTTAAACAGAACCTTAGTTATGTCGGGTCCTCAGACCTTCTACATTGGAGAAATTAACATTTCAAGTTACCAGTTCTAGGTATCAAACAGAAACTTGGACATGCATGGTCCTCAGACCACATGCCTTGTGGAATTGAAATTCTGTTGTTTGTTAAAAAGAACCTTGGTTACGTAGGGTCCTCAAAAGTTCTACATTGGGGAAATTAATATTTCAAGTTACCACTTCCTAGTATCAAACAGAAACTTGGACATGCATGGTCCTCAGACCACATGCCTTGTGGAAATTGATATCCTATTGTTTGCTTAAAACAACCTTAGTTATGTCGGGTCCTCAGACCTTCTGCTTTGTGGAAATTAACATTTTAAGTTACTAGTTCTAAGTATCCAACAGAAACTTGGACATGCATGGTCCTCAGACCACATGCCTTGTGGAAATTGATATCCTATTGTTTGTTACACACAACCTTAGTTATGTCGGGTCCTCAGACCTTCTACTTTGGGAAAATTAACATTTTAAGTTACTAGTTCTAAGTATCAAACAGAAACTTAGACATGCGTGGTCCTCAGACCACATGCCTTGTGGAAATTGATATCCTACTGTTTGTTAAACAGAACCTTAGTTATGTCGGGTCCTCACACCTTCTACTTTGGAGAAATTAACATTTCAAATCAGCAGTTCTAAGTATCAAACAGACACTTGGACATGCTTGGTCCTCGGACCACATGTCTTGTGAAAATTGATATCCTATTGTTAGTTAAATAGAACCTTGGTTATGTCGAGTCCTTAGACCTTGTACTTTGGAGAAATTAACATTTCAAGTTACTAGTTCTAATTATCAAACAGAAACTCAGACATGCGTGGTCCTCGGACCACATGCCTTGCGGATACTGATATCCTATTGTTTGTTAAACAGATTCTTAGTTATGTCGGGTCCTCAGACCTTCTACATTGGAGAAATTAACATTTCAAGTTACCAGTTCTAGGTATCAAACAGAAACTTTGACATGCATGGTCCTCGGACCACATGTCTTGTGAAAATTGATATCCTATTGTTAGTTAAATAGAACCTTGGTTATGACGAGTCCTCAGACCTTCTAATTTGGAGAAATAAACATTTCAAGTTACTAGTTCTAAGTATCAAACAGAAACTTGGACATGTATAGTCCTCAGACCACATGCCTTGGGGAAATTAATATCTTATTGTTTGTTAAACAGAACCTTAGTTATGTCGGGTCCTCAGACCTTCTACTTTGGAGAAATTAACATTTCAAGTCTACTTGGTCTAAGTATCAAACAGAAACTTGGACAAGCATGGTCCTCAGTCCACATGCCTTGTGGAATTCATATTCTGTTGTTTGTTAAACAGAACCTTGGTTATGTCGAGTCCTCAGACCATCTACTTTGGAAAAATTAACATTTCAAGTTACCAGTTTTAAGTATCAAATAGAAACTTGGACATGCATGGTCCTCGGACCACATGTCTTTTGAAAATTGATATCCTATTGTTAGTTAAATAGAACCTTGGTTATGTCGAGTCCTCAGACCTTCTACTTTGGAGAAATAAACATTTCAAGTTACTAGTTCTAAGTATCAAACTGAAACTTCGACATGCATGGTCCTCATACCACATGCCTTGGGGAAATTGATATCCTATTGTTTGTTAAACAGAACCTTAGTTATATCGGGTCCTCAGACCTTCTACTTTTGAGAAATTAACATTTCAAGTCTACTAGGTCTAAATATCAAACAGAAACTTGGACATGCATGGTCCTCAGACCACATGCCTTGTGGAATTGAAATTCTGTTGTTTGTTAAACAAAACCTTGGTTATGTCGAGTCCTCAGACCTTCTACTTTGCAGAAATTAACATTTCAAGTTACTAGTTCTAAGTATCAAACTGAAACTTGGACATGCATGGTACTTATACCACATGCCCTATGGAAATTGATATCCTATTGTTTGTTAAACAGAACCTTAGTTATGTCCGGTCCTCTGACCTTCTACTTTGGGAAAATTAACATTTCAAGTTACTACTTTTAAGTATCAAAAAAAAACTTGGACATGTAAGGCCCTCGAACCACATGCATTATGGAAATTGATATCCTATTGTTTGTTAAACAGAACCTTGGTTATGTCGGGTCCTGAGACCTTCTACTTTGGGAAAATTAACATTTCAAGTTACTAGTTCTAAGTATCAATCCGAAACATGGACATGCGTGGTCCTCGGACCACATGCCTTGCGGAAATTGATATCCTTTTCTTTGTTAAACAGAACCTTAGTTATGTCGGGTCCTCAGACCTTCTATTTTGGGGAAATTAACATTTTAAGTTACTAGTTCTAAGTATTAAAAAGAAACTTAGACATGCGTGGTCCTCGGACCACATGCCTTGTCGAAACTGATATCCTATTGTTTGTTAAACAGAACCTTAGTTATGTCGGGTCCTCAGACCTTCTACATTGGAGAAATTAACATTTCAAGTTACCAGTTCTAAGTATCAAACAGAAACTAGGACATGCATGGTCCTCGAACCACATGTCTTGTGAAAATTGATATCCTATTGTTAGTTAAATAGAACCTTGGTTATGACGAGTCCTGAGACCTTCTACTTTGGAGAAATAAACATTTCAAGTTACTAGTTCTAAGTATCAAACAGAAACTTCGACATGCATAGTCCTCAGACCACATGCCTTGGGGAAATTGATATCCTATTGTTTGTTAAACAGAACCTTAGTTATATCGGGTCCTCAGACCTTCTACTTTGGAGAAACTAACATTTCAAGTCTACTAGGTCTAAGTATCAAACAGAAACTTGGACATGCATGGTCCTCAGACCACATGCCTTGTCGAATTGAAATTCTGTTGTTTGTTAAACCGAACCTTAGTTATATCGGGTCCTCTGACCTTCTACTTTGGGAAAATTAACATTTCAAGTTACTACTTTTAAGTATCAAATAGACATGCATGGTCCTCGGACCACATGCGTTGTGAAAATTGATATCCTATTGTATGTTAAACCGAACCTTGGTTATGTCGGGTCCTAAGACCTTCTACTTTGGGAAAATTAACATTTCAAGTTACTAGTTCTAAGTATCAAACAGAAACATGGACATGCATGGTCCTCGGACCACACGCCTTGTGGAAATTGATATCCTTTTCCTTGTTAAACAGAACCTTAGTTATGTCGGGTCCTCAGACCTTCTACTTTGGGAAAATTAACATTTCAAGTTACTACTTTTAAGTATCAAATAAAAACTTGGACATGTAAGGCCCTCGAACCACATGCATTGTGGAAAATGATATCCTATTGTTTGTTAAACAGAACCTTGGGTATGCAGGGTCCTCAGACATTCTACTTTGAGGAAATTAACATTTCAAGTTACTAGTTCTAAGTATCAAACAGAAACTCGGACATGCATTGTCCTCAGACCACATGCCTTGTGGAAATTGATATCCTATTGTTTGTTAAACAAAACCGTAGTTATGTCGGGTCCTCAGACCTTCTATTTTGGGGAAATTAACATTTTAAGTTACTAGTTCAAAGTATTAAACAGAAACTTAGACATGCGTGGTCCTCGGACCACATGCCTTGTTGAAACTGATATCCTATTGTTTGTTAAACAGAACATTGGTTATGTAAGGTCCTCAGACCTTCTACATTGGGGAAATTAACATTTCAAGTTACTACTTTTAAGTATCAAATAGAAACTTGGACATGTATGGCCCTCGAACCAGATGCATTGTGGAAATTGATATCCTATTGTTTGTTACACAGATTTTGTAGGGTAGTCAGAACTTCTACTTTGAGGAAATTAGGATTTCAAGTTACCAGTTCTAAGTATCAAACAGAAACTTGGACATGCAAGGTCCTCAGACCACATGCCTTGTGGAAATTGATATCCTATTGTTTGTTAAGCAAAACCATAGTTATGTCGGGTCCTCAGACCTTCTACTTTGGGGAAATTAACATTTTATGTGACTAGTTCTAAGTATCAAACAGAAATTTAAACATGCGTGGTCCTCGGACCACATGCCTTGTGGAAACTAATATCCAATTGTTTGTATAACAGAACCTTAGTTATGTCGGGTCCTTAGACCTTCTACTTTGGGGAAATTAACATTTCAAGTTACCAGTTCTAAGTATCAAACAGAAACTTGGACATGCATGGTCCTCGGACCACATGTCCTGTGAAAATTGATATCCAATTGTTAGTTAAATAAGAACCTTGGTTATGTCGAGTCCTCAGACCTTCTACTTTGGAGAAATTAACATTTCAAGTTACTAGTTCTAATTATCAACAGAAACTTGGACATGCATGGTCCTCAGACCACATGCCTTGTGTAAATTGATATCCTATTGTTTGTTAAACAAAACCATAGTAATGTCGGGTCCTCAGACCATCTACTTTCGAGAAATTAACATTTCAAGTTAGTAGGTCTAAGTATCAAACAGAAACTCGGACATGCATGGTCCTTAGACCACATGCCTTGTGGAATTGATATTTTGTTGTTTGTTAAACAGAACCTTAGTTATGTCGAATCCTCAGACCTTATACCTTGGAAAAATTAACCTTTCAAGTTACTAGTTTTAACTATCAAATAGAAACTTGGACATGCTTGGTCCTCGGACCACATGTCTTGTGAAAATTGATATCCAATTGTTTGTTAAATAGAATCTTAGTTATATCGGGTCCTCAGACCTTCTACTTTGGGAAAATTAACATTTCCAGTTACTAGTTTTAAGTATCAAATAGAAACTTGGACATGCAAAGTCCTCGGACCACATGCCTTGTGAAAATTGATATCCTATTGTTTGTTAAACAAAACCTTGGTTATGTCGGGTCCTCAGACCTTCTACTTTCGGAAAATTAACATTTCAAGTTACTAGTTCTAAGTATCAAACAGAAACATGGACATGCATGGTCCTCGGACCACATGCCTTGTGGAAATTGATATCCTTTTGTTTGTTAAACAGAACCTTAGTTATGTCGGGTCCCCAGACCTTCTACTTTGGGGAAATTAACATTTCAAGTTACTACTTTTAAGTATCAAATAGAAACTTGGACATGTATGGCCCTCGAACCACATGCATTGTGGAAATTGATATCCTATTGTTTGTTAAACAGAACCTTGGTTATGTAGGGTCCTCAGACCTTCTACTTTGGGAAAATTAACATTTTAAGTTACTAGTTCTAAGTATCAAACAGAAACTTAGACATGCGTGGTCCTCGGACCACATGCCTTGTGGAAATTGATATCCTATTGTTTACTAAACAGAACCTTGGTTACGTCGAGTCCTCAGACCTTCTAATTTGGAAAAATTAACATTTCAAGTTACTAGTTCTAAGTATCAAACAGAAACATGGACATGCATGGTCCTCGGACCACATGCCTTGTGGAAATTGATATCCTTTTCTTTGTTAAACAGAACCTTAGTTATGTCGGGTTCTCAGACCTTCTACTTTGGGAAAATTATCATTTCAAGTTACTACTTTTTAGTATCAAATAGAAACTTGGACATGCATGGTCCTCAGACCACATGCCTTGTCGAAATTGATATCCTATTGTTTGTTAAGCAAAACCTTAGTTATGTCGGGTCCTCAGACCTTCTATTTTGTGTAAATTAACATTTTAAGTTACTAGTTCTAAGTATTAAACAGAAACTTAGACATGTGTGGTCCTCGGACCACATGCCTTGTTGAAACTGATATCCTATTGTTTGTTAAGCAAAACCTTAGTTATGTCGGGTCCTCAGACCTTCTACTTTGCGGAAATTAACATTTTAAGTTACTAGTTCTAAGTATCAAACAGAAACTTAAACATGCGTGGTCCTCGGACCACATGCCTTGTGGAAACTGATATCCAATTGTTTGTTAAACAGAACCTTCGTTATGCCGGGTCCTTAGACCTTCTACTTTGCGGAAATTAACATTTCAAGTTACTACTTTTAAGTATCAAATAGAAAATTGGACATGTATGGCCCTCGAACCACATGCATTGTGGAAATTGATATCCTATTGTTTGTTAGACAGATTATGTAGGGTCCTCAGACCTTCTACTTTGAGTAAATTAAGATTTCAAGTTACTAGTTCTAAGTATTAAACAGAAACTTGGACATGCAAGGTCCTCAGACCACATGCCTTGTACAAATTGATATCCTATTGTTTGTTAAGCAAAACCTTAGTTATGTCGAGTCCTCAGACCTTCTACTTTGTGGAAATTAACATTTTAAGTTACTAGTTCTAAGTATCAAACAGAAACTTAAACATTAGTGGTCCTCGGACCACATGCCTTGTGGAAACTGATATCCAATTGTTTGTTAAACAGAACCTTAGTTATGTCGGGTCCTTAGTCCTTCTACTTTGGGGAAATTAACATTTCAAGTTACCAGTTCTAAGTATCAAACAGAAACTTGGACATGCATGGTCCTCAGACCACATGTCCTGTGAAATTGATATCCTATTGTTAGTTAAATAGAACCTTGGTTATGTCGAGTCCTCAGACCTTCTAATTTGGAAAAATTAACATTTCAAGTTACTAGTTCTAAGTATCAAACAGAAACATGGACATACATGGTCCTCGGACCACATGCCTTGTGGAAATTGATATCCTTTTGTTTGTTAAACAGAACCTTAGTTATGTCGGGTCCTCAGACCTTCTACGTTGGGGAAATTAACATTTCAAGTTACTACTTTTAAGTATCAAATAGAAACTTGGACATGTAAGGCCCTCGAACCACATGCATTGTGGAAATTGATATACTTTTGTTTGTTAAACAGAACCTTGGTTGTGCAGGGTCCTCAGACATTCTACTTTGAGGAAATTAACATTTCAAGTTACTAGTTCTAAGTATCAAACAGAAACTTGGACATGCATGGTCCTCAGACCACATGCCTTGTCGAAATTGATATCCTATTGTTTGTTAAACAAAACCTTAGTTATGTCGGGTCCTCAGACCTTCTATTTTGTGTAAATTAACATTTTAAGTTACTAGTTCTAAGTATTAAACAGAAACTTAGACATGCGTGGTCCTCGGACCACATGCCTTGTGGAAACTGATATCCAATTGTTTGTTAAACAGAACCTTAGTTATGCCGGGTCCTTAGACCTTCTACTTTGGGGAAATTAACATTTCAAGTTACTACTTTCAAGTATCAAATAGAAAATTGGACATGTATGGCCCTCGAACCACATGCATTGTGGAAATTGATATCCTATTGTTTGTTAGACAGATTATGTAGGGTCCTCAGACCTTCTACTTTGAGTAAATTAAGATTTCAAGTTACTAGTTCTAAGTATCAAACAGAAACTTGGACATGCAAGGTCCTCAGACCACATGCCTTGTACAAATTGATATCCTATTGTTTGTTAAGCAAAACCTTAGTTATGTCGGGTCCTCAGACCTTCTACTTTGGGGAAATTAACATTTCAAGTTACTACTTTTAAGTATCAAATAGAAACTTGGACATGTAAGGCCCTCGAACCACATGCATTGTGGAAATTGATATACTTTTGTTTGTTAAACAGAACCTTGGTTATGCAGGGTCCTCAGACATTCTACTTTGAGGAAATTAACATTTCAAGTTACTAGTTCTAAGTATCAAACAGAAACTTGGACATGCATGGTCCTCAGACCACATGCCTTGTCGAAATTGATATCCTATTGTTTGTTAAACAAAACCTTAGTTATGTCGGGTCCTCAGACCTTCTATTTTGTGTAAATTAACATTTTAAGTTACTAGTTCTAAGTATTAAACAGAAACTTAGACATGCGTGGTCCTCGGACCACATGCCTTGTGGAAACTGATATCCAATTGTTTGTTAAACAGAACCTTAGTTATGCCGGGTCCTTAGACCTTCTACTTTGGGGAAATTAACATTTCAAGTTACTACTTTTAAGTATCAAATAGAAAATTGGACATGTATGGCCCTCGAACCACATGCATTGTGGAAATTGATATCCTATTGTTTGTTAGACAGATTATGTAGGGTCCTCAGACCTTCTACTTTGGGGAAATTAACATTTCAAGTTACTACTTTTAAGTATCAAATAGAAACTTGGACATGTAAGGCCCTCGAACCACATGCATTGTGGAAATTGATATCCTTTTGTTTGTTAAACAGAACCTTGGTTATGCAGGGTCCTCAGACATTCTACTTTGAGGAAATTAACATTTCAAGTTACTAGTTCTAAGTATCAAACAGAAAATTGGACATGCATGGTCCTCAGACCACATGCCTTGTCGAAATTGATATCCTATTGTTTGTTAAACAAAACCTTAGTTATGTCGGGTCCTCAGACCTTCTATTTTGTGTAAATTAACATTTTAAGTTACTAGTTCTAAGTATTAAACAGAAACTTAGACATGCGTGGTCCTCGGACCACATGCCTTGTTGAAACTGATATCCTATTGTTTGTTAAGCAAAACCTTAGTTATGTCGGGTCCTCAGACCTTCTACTTTGCGGAAATTAACATTTTAAGTTACTAGTTCTAAGTATCAAACAGAAACTTAAACATGCGTGGTCCTCGGACCACATGCCTTGTGGAAACTGATATCCAATTGTTTGTTAAACAGAACCTTAGTTATGCCGGGTCCTTAGACCTTCTACTTTGGGGAAATTAACATTTCAAGGTACTACTTTTAAGTATCAAATAGAAAATTGGACATGTATGGCCCTCGAACCACATGCATTGTGGAAATTGATATCCTATTATTTGTTAGACAGATTATGTGGGGTCATCAAACCCTCTACTTTGAGGAAATTAAGATTTCAAGTTACTAGTTCTAAGTATCAAACAGAAACTTGGACATGCAAGGTCCTCAGACCACATGCCTTGTAGAAATTGATATCCTATTGTTTGTTAAGTAAAACGTTAGTTATGTCGGGTCCTCAGACCTTCTACTTTGTGGAAATTAACATTTTAAGTTACTAGTTCTAAGTATCAAACAGAAACATAAACATGCGTGGTCCTCGGACCACATGCCTTGTGGAAACTGATATCCAATTTTTTGTTAAACAGAACCTTAGTTATGTCGGGTCCTTAATCCTTCTACTTTGGGGAAATTAACATTTCAAGTTACCAGTTCTAAGTATCAAACAGAAACTTGGACATGCATGGTCCTCGGACCACATGTCCTGTGAAATTGATATACTATTGTTAGTTAAATAGAACCTTGGTTATGTCGATTCCTCAGACCTTCTACTTTGGAGAAATTAACATTTCAAGTTACTAGTTCTAAGTATCAAACAGAAACTTGGACATGCATGGTCCTCAGACCACATGCCTTGTGGAAATTGATATCCTGTTGTTTATTAAACAAAACCTTAGTTATGTCGGGTCCTCAGACCATTTACTTTTGAGAAATTAACATTTCAAGTTACTAGGTCTAAATATCAAAAAGAAACTTGGACATGCATGGTCCTTAGACCACATGCCTTGTGGAATTGATATTCTGTTGTTTTTTAAACAGAACCTTGGCTATGTCGAGTCCTCAAACCTTCTACTTTGGGAAAATTAACATTTCAAGTCACTAGTTTAAAGTATCAAATAGAAACTTGGACATGCATGGTCCTCGGACCACGTGTCTTGTGAAAATTGATATCCAATTGTTTGTTAAATAGAATATTACTTATATCGGGTCCTCAGACCTTCTACTTTGGAGAAATTAACATTTCAAGTTACTAGTTCTAAGTATCAAACAGATTCATGGACATACATGGTCCTCGGACCACATGACTTGTGGAAATTGATATCCTTTTCTTCGTTAAATAGAACCTTAGTTATGTCGGGTCTTCAGACCTTTTATTTTGGGGAAATTAACATTTCAAGTTACTACTTTAAAGTATCAAATAGAAACTTGGACATGTATGGCCCTCGAACCACATGCATTGGGGAAATTGATATCCTATTGTTTGTTAAACAGAACCTTGGTTATGTAGGGTCCTCAGACCTTCTACTTTGAGGAAATTAACATTTCAAGTTACTAGTTCTAAGCATCAAACAGAAACTTGGACAAGCATGGTCCTCAGACCACATGCCTTGTGGAAATTGATATCTTATTGTTTGTTAAACAAAACTTTAGTTATGTCAGGTCCTCAGACCTTCTACTTTGGGGAAGTTAACATTTTAAGTTACTAGTTCTAAGTATCAAACAGAAACTTACACATGCGTGGTCCTCGAGCCACATGCCTTGTGGAAATTGATATCCTATTGTTTACTAAAATAACCTTGGTTACGTCGAGTCCTCAGACCTTCTAATTTGGAAAAATTAACATTTCAAGTTACTAGTTCTAAGTATCTAACAGAAACATGGACATGCATGGTCCTCGGACCACATGCCTTGTGGAAATTGATATCCTTTTCTTTGTTAAAAAGAACCTTAGTTATGTCGGGTTCTCAGACCTTCTACTTTGGGAAAATTAACATTTCAAGTTACTACTTTTAAGTATCAAATAAAAAATTGGACATGTAAGCCCCTCGAACCACATGCATTGTGGAAATTGATACTCTTTTGTTTGTTAAACAGAACCTTGGTTATGTCGGGTCCTCAGACCTTCTATTTTGTGTAAATTAACATTTTAAGTTACTAGTTCTAAGTATTAAACAGAAACTTAGACATGCGTGGTCGTCGGACCACATGCCTTGTTGAAACTGATATCCTATTGTTTGTTAAGCAAAACCTTAGTTATGTCGGGTCCTCAGACCTTCTACTTTGCGGAAATTAACATTTTAAGTTACTAGTTCTAAGTATCAAACAGAAACTTAAACATGCGTGGTCCTCGGACCACATGCCTTGTGGAAACTGATATCCAATTGTTTGTTAAACAGAACCTTAGTTATGCCGGGTCCTTAGACCTTCTACTTTGGGGAAATTAACATTTCAAGTTACTACTTTTAAGTATCAAATAGGAACTTGGACATGTACGGCCCTCGAACCACATGCATTGTGGAAATTGATATCCTATTATTTGTTAGACAGTTTATGTAGGGTCCTCAGACCTTCTACTTTGAGGAAATTAAGATTTCAAGTTACTAGTTCTAAGTATCAAACAGAAACTTGGACATGCAAGGTCCTCAGACCACATGCCTTGTGGAAATTTATATCCTATTGTTTTTTAAGCAAAACCTTAGTTATGTCGGGTCCTTAGACCTTATACTTTGGGGAAATTAACATTTCAAGTTCCAGTTCTAAGTATCAAACAGAAACTTGTACACGCATGGTCCTCGGACCACATGTCCTGTGAAATTGATATCCTATTGTTAGTTAAATAGAACCTTGGTTATGTCGAGTCCTCATACCTTCTAATTTGGAGAAATTAACATTTCAAGTTACTAGTTCTAAGTATCAAAGAGAAACTTGGACATGCATGGTCCCCAAACCACATGCCTTGTGGAAATTGATATCCTTTTGTTTGTTAAACAAAACCTTAGTTATGTCGAGTCCTCAGACCATCTACTTTGGAGAAATTAGCATTTCAAGTTACTAGGTCTAAGTACCAAATAGAAACTTGGACATGCATGGTCCTTAGACCACATGCCTTGTGGAATTGATATTCTGTTGTTTGTTAAACAGAACCTTGGTTATGTCGAGTCCTCAGACCTTCTACTTTGGAGAAATTGACATTTCATGTTACCAGTTCTAAGTATCAAATAGAAACTTGGACATGCAAGGTCCTCAGATCACATGCCTTGTGAAATTGATATTCTACTGTTTGTTAAACAAAACCTTGGTTATGTCGAGTCCTCAGACCTTCTACTTTGGAGAAATTGACATTTCATGTTACTAGGTCTAAGTATCAAAAAGAAACTCTGACATCCATGGTCCTCAGACCACATGCCTTGTGGAAATTGATATCCTATTGTTTGTTAAATAGACCCTTAGTTATATCGGGTCCTCATACCTTCTACTTTGGGGAAATTAACATTTCAAGTTACTACTTTTAAGTATCAATTAGAAACTTGGACATGGATAGTCCTCGGACCACATGCCTTGTGAAAATTGATATCCTATTGTTTGTTAAACAAAACCTTGGTTATGTCTTGTCCTCAGACCTTCTACTTTGGGAAAATTAACGTTTCAAGATACTAGTTCTAAGTATCAAACAGAAACATGGACATTCAGGGTCCTCGTACCACATGCCTTGTCGAAATTGATATCCTTTTGTTTGTTAAACTGAACCTTAGTTATGTCGGGTCCTCAGACCTTCTACTTTGGAGAAATTAACATTTTAAGTTACTAGTTCTAAGTATCAAACAGAAACTTAGACATGCGTGGTCCTCGGACCACATGCCTTGTGGAAATTGATATCCTATTGCTTACTAAACAGAACCTTGGTTACATCGAGTCCTCAGACCTTCTAATTTGGAAAAATTAACATTTCAAGTTACTAGTTCTAAGTATCAAACAGAAACATGGACATGCATGGTCCTCAGACCACATGCCTTGTCGAAATTGATATCCTATTGTTTGTTAAGCAAAACCTTAGTTATGTCGGGTCCTCAGACCTTCTATTTTGTGTAAATTAACATTTTAAGTTACTAGTTCTAAGTATTAAACAGAAACTTAGACATGTGTGGTCCTCGGACCACATGCCTTGTTGAAACTGATATCCTATTGTTTGTTAAGCAAAACCTTAGTTATGTCGGGTCCTCAGACCTTCTACTTTGCGGAAATTAACATTTTAAGTTACTAGTTCTAAGTATCAAACAGAAACTTAAACATGCGTGGTCCTCGGACCACATGCCTTGTGGAAACTGATATCCAATTGTTTGTTAAACAGAACCTTCGTTATGCCGGGTCCTTAGACCTTCTACATTGGGGAAATTAACATTTCAAGTTACTACTTTTAAGTATCAAATAGAAAATTGGACATGTAAGGCCCTCGAACCACATGCATTGTGGAAATTGATATCCTATTGTTTGTTAGACAGATTATGTAGGGTCCTCAGACCTTCTACTTTGAGTAAATTAAGATTTCAAGTTACTAGTTCTAAGTATCAAACAGAAACTTGGACATGCAAGGTCCTCAGACCACATGCCTTGTACAAATTGATATCCTATTGTTTGTTAAGCAAAACCTTAGTTATGTCGAGTCCTCAGACCTTCTACTTTGTGGAAATTAACATTTTAAGTTACTAGTTCTAAGTATCAAACAGAAACTTAAACATGCGCGGTCCTCGGACCACATGCCTTGTGGAAACTGATATCCAATTGTTTGTTAAACAGAACCTTAGTTATGTCGGGTCCTTAGTCCTTCTACTTTGGGGAAATTAACATTTCAAGTTACCAGTTCTAAGTATCAAACAGAAACTTGGACATGCATGGTCCTCAGAACACATGTCCTGTGAAATTGATATCCTATTGTTAGTTAAATAGAACCTGGGTTATGTCGAGTCCTCAGACCTTATAATTTGGAAAAATTAACATTTCAAGTTACTTGTTCTAAGTATCAAACAGAAACATGGACATACATGGTCCTCGGACCACATGCCTTGTGGAAATTGATATCCTTTTGTTTGTTAAACAGAACCTTAGTTATGTCGGGTCCTCAGACCTTCTACTTTGGGGAAATTAACATTTCAAGTTATTACTTTTAAGTATCAAATAGAAACTTGGACATTTAAGGCCCTCGAACCACATGCATTGTGGAAATTGATATACTTTTTTTTGTTAAACAGAACCTTGGTTATGCAGGGTCCTCAGACATTCTTCTTTGAGGAAATTAACATTTCAAGTTACTAGTTCTAAGTATCAAACAGAAACTTGGACATGCATGGTCCTCAGACCACATGCCTTGTCGAAATTGATATCCTATTGTTTGTTAAACAAAACCTTAGTTATGTCGGGTCCTCAGACCTTCTATTTTGTGTAAATTAACATTTTAAGTTACTAGTTCTAAGTATTAAACAGAAACTTAGACATGCGTGGACCTCGGACCACATGCCTTGTTGAAACTGATATCCTATTGTTTGTTAAGCAAAACCTTAGTTATGTCGGGTCCTCAGACCTTCTACTTTGCGGAAATTAACATTTTAAGTTACTAGTTCTAAGTATCAAACAGAAACTTAAACATGCGTGGTCCTCGGACCACGTGCCTTGGGGAAACTGATATCCAATTGTTTGTTAAACAGAACCTTAGTTATGCCGGGTCCTTAGACCTTCTACTTTGGGGAAATTAACATTTCAAGTTACTACTTTTAAGTATCAAATAGAAAATTGGACATGTATGGCCCTCGAACCACATGCATTGTGGAAATTGATATCCTATTGTTTGTTAGACAGATTATGTAGGGTCCTCAGACCTTCTACTTTGAGTAAATTAAGATTTCAAGTTACTAGTTCTAAGTATCAAACAGAAACTTGGACATGCAAGGTCCTCAGACCACATGCCTTGTACAAATTGATATCCTATTGTTTGTTAAGCAAAACCTTAGTTATGTCGGGTCCTCAGACCTTCTACTTTGTGGAAATTAACATTTTAAGTTACTAGTTCTAAGTATCAAACAGAAACTTAAACATGCGTGGTCCTCGGACCACATGCCTTGTGGAAACTGATATCCAATTGTTTGTTAAACAGAACCTTAGTTATGTCGGGTCCTTAGTCCTTCTACTTTCGGGAAATTAACATTTCAAGTTACCAGTTCTAAGTATCAAACAGAAACTTGCATATGCATGGTCCTCGGACCACATGTCCTGGGAAATTGATATCCTATTGTTAGTTAAATAGAACCTTGGTTATGTCGAGTCCTCAGACCTTCTACTTTGGAGAAATTAACATTTCAAGTTACTAGTTCTAAGTATCAAACAGAAACTTGGACATGCATGGTCCTCAGACCACATGCCTTGTGGAAATTGATATCCTATTGTTTGTTAAACAGAACCTTAGTTATGGCGGGTCCTCAGACTATCTACTTTGTAGAAATTAACATTTCAAGTTACTAGGTCTAAGTATCAAACAGAAACTTGGACATGCATGGTCCTTAGACCACATGCCTTGTGGAATTGATATTCTGTTTTTTGTTAAACAGAACCTTGGTTATGTCGAGTCCTCAGACCTTCTACTTTGGAAAATTAACATTTCAAGTTACTAGTTTTAACTATCAAATAGAAACTTGGACATGCATGGTCCTCGGACCACATGTCTTGTGAAAATTGATATCCAATTGTTTGTTAAATAGAATCTTAGTTATATCGGGTCCTCAGACCTTCTACTTTGGGGAAACTAACATTTCAAGTTACTACTTTTAAGTATCAAATAGAAACTTGGACATGCATAGTCCTCGGACCACATGCCTTGTGAAAATTGATATCCTATTGTTTGCTAGACAAAACCTTGGTTATATCGGGTCCTCAGACCTTCTACTTTGGGAAAATTAACATTTCAAGTTACTGGTTCTAAGTATCAAACAGAAACATGGACATGCGTCGTCCTCGGACCACATGCCTTGTGGAAATTGATATCCTTTTGTTTGTTAAACAAAACCTTAGTTATGTCGGGTCCTCAGACCTTCTACTTTGAGGAAATTAACATTTCAAGTTACTAGTTCTAAGTATCAAACAGAAACTTAAACATGCGTGGTCCTCGGACCACATGCCTTGTGGAAACTGATATCTTATTGTTTGTTAAATAGAACCTTAGTTATGTCGGGTCCTCAGACCATCTACTTTGTAGAAATTAACATTTCAAGTTACTAGGTCAAAGTATCAACCAGAAACTTGGACATGCATGGTCCTTACACCACATGCCTTGGGGAATTGATATTCTGTTGTTTGTTAAACAGAACCTTGGTTATGTCGAGTCCTCAGACCTTCTACTTTAGAAAAATTAACATTTCAAGTTACTAGTTTTAAGTATCAAATAGAAACTTGGACATGCATGGTCCTCGGACCACATGTCTTCTGAAAATTGATATCCTATTTTTTGTTAAATAGAATCTTAGTTATATAGGGTCCTCAGACCTTCTACTTTGGGGAAATTAACAGTTCAAGTTACTACTTTAAAGTATCAAATAGAAACTTGGACATGCAAAGTCCTCGGACCACATGCCTTGTGAAAATTGATATCCTATTGTTTTTTAAACAAGACCTTGGTTAAGTCGGGTCCTCAGACCTTCTACTTAGGAAAATTAACATTTCAAGTTACTAGTTCTAAGTATCAAACAGATTCATGGACATACATGGTCCTCGGACCACATGCCTTGTGGAAATTGATATCCTTTTCCTTGTTAAACAGAACCTTAGTTATGTCGGGTCTTCAGACTTTCTACTTTGGGGAAATTAACATTTCAAGTTACTACTTTAAAGTATCAAATAGAAACTTGGACATGTATGGCCCACGAACCACATGCATTGTGGAAATTGATATCCTATTGTTTGTTAAACAAAACCTTGGTTATGTAGGGTCCTCAGACCTTCTACTTTGAGGAAATTAACATTTCAAGTTACTAGTTCTAAGCATCAAACAGAAACTTGGACATGCATGGTCCTCAGACCACATGCCCTGTGGAAATTGATATCTTATTGTTTGTTAAACAAAACCTTAGTTATGTCGGGTCGTCAGACCTTCTACTTTGGGGAAATTAACATTTTAAGTTACTAGTTCTAAGTATCAAACAGAAACTTAGACATGCGTGGTCCTCGGACCACATGCCTTGTGGAAATTGATATCCTATTGTTTACTAAACAGAACCTTGGTTACGTCGAGTCCTCACACCTTCTAATTTGGAAAAATTAATATCTCAAGTTACTAGTTCTAAGTATCAAACAGAAACATGGACATGCACGGTCCTCGGACCACATGCCTTGTGGAAAATGAAATCCTTTTCTTTGTTAAACAGAACCTTAGTTATGTCGGGTTCTCAGACCTTCTACTTTGGGAAAATTAACATTTCAAGTTACTACTTTTAAGTATCAAATAAAAACTTGGACATGTAAGGCCCTCGAACCACATGCATTGTGGAAATTGATATCCTTTTGTTTGTTAAACAGAACCTTGGTTATGCAGGGTCCTCAGACATTCTACTTTGAGGAAATTAACATTTCAAGTTACTAGTTCTAAGTATCAAACAGAAACTTGGACATGCATGGTCCTCAGACCACATGCCTTGCCGAAATTGATATCCTATAGTTTGTTAAACAAAACCTTAGTTATGTCGGGTCCTCAGACCTTCTATTTTGTGTAAATTAACATTTTAAGTTACTAGTTCTAAGTATCAAACAGAAACTTAAACATGCGTGGTCCTCGGACCACATGCCTTGTGGAAACTGATATCCAATTGTTTGTTAAACAGAACCTTAGTTATGTCGGGTCCTTAGTCCTTCTACTTTGGGGAAATTAACATTTCAAGTTACCAGTTCTAAGTATCAAACAGAAACGTGGACATGCGTGGTCCTCGGACCACATGTCCTGTGAAATTGATATACTATTGTTAGTTAAATAGAACCTTGGTTATGTCGAGTCCTCAGACCTTCTAGTTTGGAGAAATTAACATTTCAAGTTACTAGTTCTAAGTATCAAACAGAAACTTGGACATGCATGGTCCTCAGACCACATGCCTTGTGGAAATTGATATCCTGTTGTTTATTAAACAAAACCTTAGTTAGGTCGGGTCCTCAGACCATTTACTTTGGAGAAATTAACATTTCAAGTTACATGGTCTAAATATCAAAAAGAAACTTGGACATGCATGGTCCTTAGACCACATGCCTTGTGGAATTGATATTCTGTTGTTTTTTAAACAGAACCTTGGCTATGTCGAGTCCTCATACCTTCTACTTTGGAAAAATTAACATTTCAAGTCACTAGTTTAAAGTATCAAATAGAAACTTGGACATGCATGGTCCTCGGACCACGTGTCTTGTGAAAATTGATATCCAATTGTTTGTTAAATAGAATATTACTTATATCGGGTCCTCAGACCTTCTACTTTGGAGAAATTAACATTTCAAGTTACTAGTTCTAAGTATCAAACAGATTCATGGACATACATGGTCCTCGGACCACATGCCTTGTGAAAATTGATATCCTTTTCTTTGTTAAACAGAACCTTAGTTATGTCGGGTCTTTAGACCTTCTATTTTGGGGAAATTAACATTTCAAGTTACTACTTTAAAGTATCAAATAGAAACTTGGACATGTATGGCCGTCGAACCACATGCATTGTGGAAATTGATATCCTATTGTTTGTTAAACAGAACCTTGGTTATGTAGGGTCCCCAGACCTTCTACTTTGAGGAAATTAACATCTCAAGTTACTAGTTCTAAGCATCAAACAGAAACTTGGACATGCATGGTCCTCAGACCACATGCCTTGTGGAAATTGATATACCATTGTTTGTTAAACAAAACCTTAGATAGGTCGGGTCCTCAGACCTTCTACTTTGGGGAAATTAACAGTTTAAGTTACTAGTTCTAAGTATCAAACGGAAACTTAGACATGCGTGGTCCTCGGACCACATGCCTTGTGGAAATTGATATCCTATTGTCTGTTAAACAAAACCTTACTTATGTCGGGTCCTCAGACCTTCTACTTTGGGGAAATTAACATTTCAAGTTACCAGTTCTAAGTATCAAACAGAAACTTGGACATGCATGGTCCTCAGGCCACACGCCTTGTGGAATTGATATTCTGTTGTTTGTTAAGAAAAACCTTGGTTATGTCGAGTCCTCAGACCTTCTACTTTGGGGAAATTAACATTTTAAGTTACTAGTTCTAAGTATCAAACAGAAACTTAGACATGCGTGGTCCTCGGACCACATGCCTTGTGGAAATTGATATCCTATTGTTTACTAAAAGAACCTTGGTTACGTCGAGTCCCCAGACCTTCTAATTTGGAAAAATTAACATTTCAAGTTACTAGTTCTAAGTATCAAACAGAAACATGGACATGCATGGTCCTCGGACCACATGCCTTGTGGAAATTGATATCCTTTTCTTTGTTAAAAAGAACCTTAGTTATGTCGGGTTCTCAGACCTTCTACTTTGGGAAAATTAACATTTCAAGTTCCTACTTTTAAGTATCAAATAAAAAATTGGACATGTAAGGCCCTCGAACCACATGCATTGTGGAAATTGATACTCTTTTGTTTGTTAAACAGAACCTTGGCTATGCAGGGTCCTCAAACATTCTACTTTGAGGAAATTAACATTTCAAGTTACTAGTTCTAAGTATCAAAAATAAACTTGGACATGCATGGTCCTCAGACCACAGGCCTTGTCAAAATTGATATCCTATTGTTTGTTAAACAAAACCTAAGTTATGTCGGGTCCTCAGACCTTCTATTTTCTGGAAATTAACATTTTAAGTTACTAGTTCTAAGTATTAAACAGAAACTTAGACATGCGTGGTCCTCGGACCACATGCCTTGTTGAAACTGATATCCTATTGTTTGTTAAACAGAATCTTGGTTATGTAAGGTCCTCAGACCTTCTACTTTGGGGAAATTAACATTTCAAGTTACTACTTTTAAGTATCAAATAGGAACTTGGACATGTATGGCCCTCGAACCACATGCATTGTGGAAATTGATATCCTATTATTTGTTAGACAGATTATGTAGGGTCCTCAGACCTTCTACTTTAAGGAAATTAAGATTTCAAGTTACTAGTTCTAAGTATCAAACAGAAACTTGGACATGCAAGGTCCTCAGACCACATGCCTTGTGGAAATTTATATCCTATTGTTTGTTAAGCAAAACCTTAGTTATGTCGGGTCCTTAGACCTTCTACTTTGGGGAAATGAACATTTCAAGTTCCAGTTCTAAGTATCAAACAGAAACTTGGACACGCATGGTCCTCGGACCACATGTCCTGTGAAATTGATATCCTATTGTTAGTTAAATAGAACCTTGGTTATGTCGAGTCCTCATACCTTCTAATTTGGAGATATTAACATTTCAAGTTACGAGTTCTAAGTATCAAAAAGAAACTTGGACACGCATGGTCCCCAAACCACATGCATTGTGGAAATTGATATCCTTTTGTTTGTTAAACAAAACCTTAGTTATGTCGAGTCCTCAGACCATCTACTTTGGAGAAATTAACATTTCAAGTAACTAGGTCTAAGTATCAAATAGAAACTTGGAAATGCATGGTCCTTAGACCACATGCCTTGTGGAATTGATATTCTGTTGTTTGTTAAACAGAACCTTGGTTACATCGAGTCCTCAGACCTTCTACTTTGGAGAAATTGACATTTCATGTTACCAGTTCTAAGTATCAAATAGAAACTTGGACATGCAAGGTCCTCAGATCACATGCCTTGTGAAATTGATATTCTACTGTTTGTTAAACAAAACCTTGGTTATGTCGAGTCCTCAGACCTTCTACTTTGGAGAAATTGACATTTCATGTTACTAGGTCTAAGTATCAAAAAGAAACTCTGACATGCATGGTCCTCAGACCACATGCCTTGTGGAAATTGATATCCTATTGTTGGTTAAATAGAACCTTAGTTATATCGGGTCCTCATACCTTCTATTTTGGGGAAATTAACATTTCAAGTTACTACTTTTAAGTATCAATTAGAAACTTGGACATGGATAGTCCTCGGACCACATGCCTTGTGAAAATTGATATCCTATTGTTTGTTAAACAAAACCTTGGTTATGTCTTGTCCTCAGACCTTCTACTTTGGGAAAATTAACGTTTCAAGATACTAGTTCTAAGTATCAAACAGAAACATGGACATTCATGGTCCTCGTACCACATGCCTTGTCGAAATTGATATCCTTTTGTTTGTTAAACGGAACCTTAGTTATGTCGGGTCCTCAGACCTTCTACTTTGGAGAAATTAACATTTTAAGTTACTAGTTCTAAGTATCAAACAGAAACTTAGACATGCGTGGTCCTCGGACCACATGCCTTGTGGAAATTGATATCCTATTGTTTACTAAACTGAACCTTGGTTACGTCGAGTCCTCAGACCTTCTAATTTGGAAAAATTAACCTTTCAAGTTACTAGTTCTAAGTATCAAACAGAAACATGGACATGCATGGTCCTCGGACCACATGCCTTGTGGAAATTGATATCCTTTTCTTTGTTAAACAGAACCTTAGTTATGTCGGGTTCTCAGACCTTCTACTTTGGGAAAATTATTATTTCAAGTTACTACTTTTTAGTATCAAATAGAAACTTGGACATGCATGGTCCTCAGACCACATGCCTTGTCGAAATTGATATCCTATTGTTTGTTAAGCAAAACCTTAGTTATGTCGGGTCCTCAGACCTTCTATTTTGTGTAAATTAACATTTTAAGTTACTAGTTCTAAGTATTAAACAGAAACTTAGACATGTGTGGTCCTCGGACCACATGCCTTGTTGAAACTGATATCCTATTGTTTGTTAAGCAAAACCTTAGTTATGTGGGGTCCTCAGACCTTCTACTTTGCGGAAATTAACATTTTAAGTTACTAGTTCTAAGTATCAAACAGAAACTTAAACATGCGTGGTCCTCGGACCACATGCCTTGTGGAAACTGATATCCAATTGTTTGTTAAACAGAACCTTCGTTATGCCGGGTCCTTAGACCTTCTACTTTGGGGAAATTAACATTTCAAGTTACTACTTTTAAGTATCAAATAGAAAATTGGACATGTATGGCCCTCGAACCACATGCATTGTGGAAATTGATATCCTATTGTTTGTTAGACAGATTATGTAGGGTCCTCAGACCTTCTACTTTGAGTAAATTAACATTTTAAGTTACTAGTTCTAAGTATCAAACAGAAACTTAAACATGCGTGGTCCTCGGACCACATGCCTTGTGGAAACAGATATCCAATTGTTTGTTAAACAGAACCTTAGTTATGTCGGGTCCTTAGTCCTTCTACTTTGGGGAAATTAACATTTCAAGTTACCAGTTCTAAGTATCAAACAGACACTTGGACATGCATGGTCCTCGGACCACATGTCCTGTGAAATTGATATACTATTGTTAGTTAAATAGAACCTTGGTTATGTCGAGTCCTCAGACCTTCTACTTTGGAGAAATTAACATTTCAAGTTACTAGTTCTAAGTATCAAACAGAAACTTCGATATGCATGGTCCTCAGACCACATGACTTGTGGAAATTGATATCCTATTGTTTATTAAACAAAACCTTAGTTATGTCGGGTCCTCAGACCATTTACTTTGGAGAAATTAACATTTCAAGTTACTAGGTCTAAATATCAAAAAGAAACTTGGACATGCATGGTCCTTAGACCACATGCCTTGTGGAATAGATATTCTGTTGTTTGTTAAACAGAAACTTGGCTATGTCGAGTCCTCAGACCTTCTACTTTGGAAAAATTAACATTTCAAGTTACTAGTTTTAACTATCAAATAGAAACTTGGACATGCTTGGTCCTCGGACCACATGTCTTGTGAAAATTGATATCCAATTGTTTGTTAAATAGAATCTTAGTTATATCGGGTCCTCAGACCTTCTACTTTGGGGAAATTAACATTTCAAGTTACTACTTTTAAGTATCAAATAGAAACTTGGACATGCATAGTCCTCGGACCACATGCATAGTCCTCGGGTCCTCAGACCTTCTACTTTGGGAAAATTAACATTTCCAGTTACTAGTTCTAAGTATCAAACCGAAACATGGACATGCGTGGTCCTCGGACCACATGCCTTGTGGAAATTGATATCCTTTTGTTTGTTAAACAAAACCTTAGTTATGTCGGGTCCTCAGACTTTCTACTTTGGGAAAATTTACAGTTGAAGTTACTACTTTTAAGTATCAAACAGAAACTTGGACATGCATGGTCCTCAGACCACATGCCTTATGGAAATTGATATCCTATTGTTTGTTAAACAGAACCTTAGTTATGGCGGGTCCTCAGACTATCTACTTTGTAGAAATTAACATTTCAAGTTACTAGGTCTAAGTATCAAACAGAAACTTGGACATGCATGGTCCTTAGACCACATGCCTTGTGAAAATTGATATCCAATTGTTTGTTAAATAGAATCTTAGTTATATCGGGTCCTCAGACCTTCTACTTTGGGGAAACTAACATTTCAAGTTACTACTTTTAAGTATCAAATAGAAACTTGGACATGCATAGTCCTCGGACCACATGCCTTGTGGAAATTGATATCCTATTGTTTGCTAGACAAAACCTTGGTTATATCGGGTCCTCAGACCTTCTACTTTGGGAAAATTAACATTTCAAGTTACTAGTTCTAAGTATCAAACAGAAACATGGACATGCGTCGTCCTCGGACCACATGCCTTGTGGAAATTGATATCCTTTTGTTTGTTAAACAAAACCTTAGTTATGTCGGGTCCTCAGACCTTCTACTTTGAGGAAATTAACATTTCAAGTTACTAGTTCTAAGTATCAAACAGAAACTTGGACATGCATGGTCCTCAGACCACATGCCTTGTGGAAATTGATATCCTATTGTTTGTAAAATAGAACCTTAGTTATGTCGGGTCCTCAGACCATCTACTTTGTAGAAATTAACATTTCAAGTTACTAGGTCTAAGTATCAACCAGAAACTTGGACATGCATGGTCCTTACACCACATGCCTTGGGGAATTGATATTCTGTTGTTTGTTAAACAGAACCTTGGTTATGTCGAGTCCTCAGACCTTCTACTTTAGAAAAATTAACATTTCAAGTTACTAGTTTTAAGTATCAAATAGAAACTTGGACATGCATGGTCCTCGGACCACATGTCTTGTGAAAATTGAAATCCTATTGTTTGTTAAATAGAATCTTAGTTATATAGGGTCCTCAGACCTTCTGCTCTGGGGAAATTAACAGTTCAAGTTACTACTTTTAAGTATCAAATAGAAACTTGGACATGCAAAGTCCTCGGACCACATGCCTTGTGAAAATTGATATCCTATTGTTTGTTAAACAAAACCTTGGTTAAGTCGGGTCCTCAGACCTTCTACTTTGGGGAAATTAACAGTTTAAGTTACTAGTTCTAAGTATCAAACAGAAACTTAGACATGCGTGGTCCTCGGACCACATGCCTTGTGGAAATTGATATCCTATTGTTTGTTAAACAAAACCTTGGTTATGTCGGGTCCTCAGACCTTCTACTTTGGGGAAATTAACATTTCAAGTTACTAGTTCTAAGTATCAAACAGAAACTTGGACATGCATGGTACTCAGACCACATGCCTTGTGGAAATTGATATCCTATTGTTTGTTAAACAAAACCTTAGATATGTCGGGTCCTCAGACCTTCTACTTTGGGGAAATTAACAGTTTAAGTTACTAGTTCTAAGTATCAAACGGAAACTTAGACATGCGTGGTCCTCGGACCACATGCCTTGTGGAAATTGATATCCTATTGTCTGTTAAACAGAACCTTAGTTATGTCGGGTCCTCAGACCTTCTACTTTGGGGAAATTAACATATCAAGTTACCAGTTCTAAGTATCAAACAGAAACTTGGACATGCATGGTCCTCAGGCCACACGCCTTGTGGAATTGATATTCTGTTGTTTGTTAAGCAAAACCTTGGTTATGTCGAGTCCTCAGACCTTCTACTTTGGAAAAATTAACATTTCAAGTTATTAGTTCTAAGTATCAAATAGAAACTTGGACATGCACGGTCCTCGGACCACATGTCTTGTGGAAATTGATATCCTATTGCTAGTTAAATAGAACCTTGGTTATGTCAGGTCCTCAGATCTTCTACTTTGGAGAAATTAACATTTCAAGTTACTAGTTCTAAGTATCAAACAGAAACTTGTACATGCGTGGTCCTCGGACCACATGCCTTGTGGAAATTGATATCCTTTTGTTTGTTAAACAAAACCTTAGTTATGTCGGGTCCTCAGACCTTCTACTTTGAGGAAATTAACATTTCAAGTAACTACTTTTAAGTATCAAACAGAAACTTGGACATGCATGGTCCTCAGACCACATGCCTTGTGGAAATTGATATCCTATTGTTTGTTAAATAGAACCTTAGTTATGTCGGGTCCTCAGACCATCTACTTTGTAGAAATTAACATTTCAAGTTACTAGGTCTAAGTATCAACCAGAAACTTGGACATGCATGGTCCTTACACCACATGCCTTGGGGAATTGATATTCTGTTGTTTGTTAAACAGAACCTTGGTTTTGTCGAGTCCTCAGACCTTCTACTTTAGAAAAATTAACATTTCAAGTTACTAGTTTTAAGTATCAAATAGAAACTTGGACATGCATGGTCCTCGGACCACATGTCTTCTGAAAATTGATATCCTATTTTTTGTTAAATAGAATCTTAGTTATATAGGGTCCTCAGACCTTCTACTTTGGGGAAATTAACAGTTCAAGTTACTACTTTTAAGTATCAAATAGAAACTTGGACATGCAAAGTCCTCGGACCGCATGCCTTGTGGAAATTGATATCCTATTGTTTGTTAAACAAAACCTTGGTTAAGTCGGGTCCTCAGACCTTCTACTTTCGGAAAATTAACATTTCAAGTTACTAGTTCTAAGTATCAAACAGATTCATGGACATACATGGGCCTCGGACCACATGCCTTGTGGAAATTGATATCCTTTTCCTTGTTAAACAGAACCTTAGTTATGTCGGGTCTTCAGACCTTCTACTTTGGGGAAATTAACATTTCAAGTTACTACTTTAAAGTATCAAATAGAAACTTGGACATGTATGGCCCACGAACCACATGCATTGTGGAAATTGATATCCTATTGTTTGTTAAACAAAACCTTAGTTATGTCGGGTCCTCAGACCTTCTACTTTGAGGAAATTAACATTTCAAGTTACTAGTTCTAAGTATCAAACAGAAACTTGGACATGCATGGTCCTCAGACCACATGCCTTGCCGAAATTGATATCCTATAGTTTGTTAAACAAAACCTTAGTTATGTCGAGTCCTCAGACCTTCTATTTTGTGTAAATTAACATTTTAAGTTACTAGTTCTAAGTATTAAACAGAAACTTAGACATGCGTGGTCCTCGGACTACATGCCTTGTTGAAACTGATATCCTATTGTTTGTTAAGCAAAACCTTAGTTATGTCGGGTCCTCCGACCTTCTACTTTGTGGAAATTAACATTTTAAGTTACTAGTTCTAAGTATCAAACAGAAACTTAAACATGCGTTGTCCTCGGACCACATGCCTTGTGGAAACTGATATCCGATTGTTTGTTAAACAGAACCTTACTTATGTCGGGTCCTTAGACCTTCTACTTTGGGGAAATTAACATTTCAAGTTACTACTTTTAAGTATCAAATAGAAAATTGGACATGTATGGCCCTCGAACCACATGCATTGTGAAAATTGATATCCTATTATTTGTTAGACAGATTATGTGGGGTCCTCAGACCCTCTACTTTGAGGAAATTAAGATTTCAAGTTACTAGTTCTAAGTATCAAACAGAAACTTGTTCATGCGTGGTCCTCAGACCACATGCCTTGTAGAAATTGATATCCTATTGTTTGTTAAGTAAAACGTTAGTTATGTCGGGTCCTCAGACCTTCTACTTTGTGGAAATTAACATTTTAAGTTACTAGTTCTAAGTATCAAACAGAAACTTAAACATGCGTGGTCCTCGGACCACATGCCTTGTGGAAACTGATATCCAATTGTTTGTTAAACAGAACCTTAGTTATGTCGGGTCCTTAGTCCTTCTACTTTGGGGAAATTAACATTTCAAGTTACCAGTTCTAAGTATCAAACAGAAACTTGGACATGCATGGTCCTCGGACCACATGTCCTGTGAAATTGATATACTATTGTTAGTTAAATAGAACCTTGGTTATGTCGAGTCCTCAGACCTTCTACTTTGGAGAAATTAACATTTCAAGTTACTAGTTCTAAGTATCAAATAGAAACTTGTACATGTATGGCCCTCGAACCACATGCATTGTGGAAATTGATATCCTATTGGTTGTTAAACAGAACCTTGGTTATGTAGGGTCCTCAGACCTTCTACTTTGAGGAAATTAACATTTCAAGTTACTAGTTCTAAGCATCAAACAGAAACTTGGACATGCATGGTCCTCAGACCACATGCCTTGTGGAAATTGATATCCTATTGTTTGTTAAACAAAACCTTAGATAGGTCGGGTCCTCAGACCTTCTACTTTGGGGAAATTAACAGTTTAAGTTACTAGTTCTAAGTATCAAACAGAAACTTAGACATGCGTGGTCCTCGGACCACATGCCTTGTGGAAATTGATATCCTATTGTTTGTTAAACAGAACCTTACTTATGTCGGGTCCTCAGACCTTCTACTTTGGGGAAATTAACATTTCAAGTTACCAGTTCTCTGTATCAAACAGAAACTTGGACATGCATGGTCCTCAGGCCACATGCCTTGTGGAATTGATATTCTGTTGTTTGTTAAGCAAAACCTTGGTTATGACGAGTCCTCAGACCTTCTACTTTGGAAAAATTAACATTTCAAGTTATTAGTTCTAAGTATCAAATAGAAACTTGGACATGCATGGTCCTTGGACCACATGTCTTGTGGAAATTGATATCCTACTGCTAGTTAAATAGAACTGTGGTTATGTCAAGTCCTTAGATCTTCTACTTTGGGGAAATTAAGATTTCAAGTTACTAGTTCTAAGTATCAAACAGAAACTTGGTCATGCGTAGTCCTCAGACCTCATGCCTTGTGGAAATACATATCCTATTGTTTGTTAGACAGAACCTTTGTTATATCGGGTCCTCAGACCTTCTACTTTAGGGAAATTAACATTTTAAGTTACTAATTTTAAGTATCAAATAGAAACTTGGACATGCATGGTCCTCAGACCACATGCCTTGTGAAAATTGATGTCCTGTTGTTTACTAAACAGAACCTTGGTTATGTCTTGTCCTCAGACTTTCTACTTTGGGGAAATTAACGTTTCAAGTTACCAGTTCTAAGTATGAAACAGAAGCTTTGACATGCATGGGCATCAGATCACATGCCTTGTGGAATTGATAATCTATATTTTGTTAAAAAAAACCTTGGTTATGTTCAGTCCTCAGACCAACCACTTTAAAAAAATTAACATTTCAAGTTATTAGTTCTAAGTATAAAATAGAAACTTGGACATGCATCGTCCTCGGACCACATGTCTTGTGGAAATTGATTTCCTATTGTCAGTTAAGCAGAACCTTGGTTATGTCGGGTCCTCAGACCTTCTACTTTGGAGAAATTAACATTTCAAGTTACTAGGTCTAAGTATCAAACAGAAACTTGGACATGTATGGTCCTCTGACCACATGCCTTGTGGAATTGATATTCTGTTGTTTGTTAAGCAAAACCTTGGTTAGGTCGAGTCCTCAGACCTTCTACTTTGGAAAAATTAACATTTCAAGTTATTAGTTCTAAGTGTCAAATAGAAACTTGGACATGCATGCTCCTCAGACCACATGTCTTGTGGAAATTGATATCCTATTGTTTGTTAAACAAAACCTTGGTTATGTCGGGTCCTCAGACCTTCTACTTTGGGGAAATTAACAGTTCAAGTTACTAGTTCTAAGTATCAAACAAAAACTTGGACATGCATGGTGCTCAGACCACATGCCTTGTGGAAATTGATATCCTATTGTTTGTTAAACAAAACCTTGGTTATGTCGGGTCCTCAGACCTTCTACTTTGGGGAAATTAACAGTTTAAGTTACTAGTTCTAAGTATCAAACAGAAACTTAGACATGCGTGGACCACGGACCACATGCCGTTTGGAAATTGATATCCTATTGTTTGTTAAAAAGAACCTTACTTATGTCGGGTCCTCAGACCTTCTACTTTGGGGAAATTAACATTTCAAGTTACCAGTTCTAAGTATCAAACAGAAACTTGGACATGCATGGTCCTCAGGCCACATGCCTTGTGGAATTGATATTCTGTTGTTTGTTAAGCAAAACCTTGGTTATGTCGAGTCCTCAGACCTTCTACTTTGGAAAAATTAACATTTCAAGTTATTAGTTCTAAGTATCAAATAGAAACATGGACATGCATGGTCCTCGGACCACATGTCTTTTGGAAATTGATATCCTATTGCTAGTTAAATAGAACCTTGGTTATGTCAGGTCCTCAGATCTTCTACTTTGGAGAAATTAACATTTCAAGTTACTAGTTCTAAGTATCAAACAGAAACTTGTACATGCGTGGTCCTCGGACCACATGCCTTGTGGAAATTGATATCCTTTTGTTTGTTAAACAAAACCTTAGTTATGTCGGGTCCTCAGACCTTCTACTTTGAGGAAATTAACATTTCAAGTAACTACTTTTAAGTATCAAACAGAAACTTGGACATGCATGGTCCTCAGACCACATGCCTTGTGGAAATTGATATCCTATTGTTTGTTAAATAGAACCTTAGTTATGTCGGGTCCTCAGACCATCTACTTTGTAGAAATTAACATTTCAAGTTACGAGGTCTAAGTATCAACCAGAAACTTGGACATGCATGGTCCTTACACCACATGCCTTGGGGAATTGATATTCTGTTGTTTGTTAAACAGAACCTTGGTTATGTCGAGTCCTCAGACCTTCTACTTTAGAAAAATTAACATTTCAAGTTACTAGTTTTAAGTATCAAATAGAAACTTGGACATGTATGGTCCTCGGACCACATGCCTTGTGAAAATTGATATCCTATTGTTTGTTAAATAGAATCTTAGTTATATAGGGTCCTCAGACCATCTATTTTGGGGAAATTGACAGTTCAAGTTACTACTTTTAAGTATCAAATAGAAACTTGGACATGCAAAGTCCTCGGACCGCATGCCTTGTGGAAATTGATATCCTATTGTTTGTTAAACAAAACCTTGGTTAAGTCGGGTCCTCAGACCTTCTACTTTCGGAAAATTAACATTTCAAGTTACTAGTTCTAAGTATCAAACAGATTCATGGACATACATGGGCCTCGGACCACATGCCTTGTGAAAATTGATATCCTTTTCTTTGTTAAACAGAACCTTAGTTATGTCGGGTCTTTAGACCTTCTATTTTGGGGAAATTAACATTTCAAGTTACTACTTTAAAGTATCAAATAGAAACTTGGACATGTATGGCCGTCGAACCACATGCATTGTGGAAATTGATATCCTATTGTTTGTTAAACAGAACCTTGGTTATGTAGTGTCCCCAGACCTTCTACTTTGAGGAAATTAACATCTCAAGTTACTAGTTCTAAGCATCAAACAGAAACTTGGACATGCATGGTCCTCAGACCACATGCCCTGTGGAAATTGATATCTTATTGTTTGTTAAACAAAACCTTAGTTATGTCGGGTCGTCAGACCTTCTACTTTGGGGAAATTAACATTTTAAGTTACTAGTTCTAAGTATCAAACAGAAACTTAGACATGCGTGGTCCTCGGACCACATGCCTTGTGGAAATTGATATCCTATTGTTTACTAAACAGAACCTTGGTTACGTCGAGTCCTCACACCTTCTAATTTGGAAAAATTAATATCTCAGGTTACTAGTTCTAAGTATCAAACAGAAACATGGACATGCATGGTCCTCGGACCACATGCCTTGTGGAAAATGAAATCCTTTTCTTTGTTAAACAGAACCTTAGTTATGTCGGGTTCTCAGACCTTCTACTTTGGGAAAATTAACATTTCAAGTTACTACTTTTAAGTATCAAATAAAAACTTGGACATGTAAGGCCCTCGAACCACATGCATTGTGGAAATTGATATCCTTTTGTTTGTTAAACAGAACCTTGGTTATGCAGGGTCCTCAGACATTCTACTTTGAGGAAATTAACATTTCAAGTTACTAGTTCTAAGTATCAAACAGAAACTTGGACATGCATGGTCCTCAGACCACATGCCTTGCCGAAATTGATATCCTATAGTTTGTTAAACAAAACCTTAGTTATGTCGGGTCCTCAGACCTTCTATTTTGTGTAAATTAACATTTTAAGTTACTAGTTCTAAGTATTAAACAGAAACTTAGACATGCGTGGTCCTCGGACTACATGCCTTGTTGAAACTGATATCCTATTGTTTGTTAAGCAAAACCTTAGTTATGTCGGGTCCTCCGACCTTCTACTTTGTGGAAATTAACATTTTAAGTTACTAGTTCTAAGTATCAAACAGAAACTTAAACATGCGTGGTCCTCGGACCACATGCCTTGTGGAAACTGATATCCAATTGTTTGTTAAACAGAACCTTAGTTATGTCGGGTCCTTAGTCCTTCTACTTTGGGGAAATTAACATTTCAAGTTACCAGTTCTAAGTATCAAACAGACACTTGGACATGCATGGTCCTCGGACCACATGTCCTGTGAAATTGATATACTATTGTTAGTTAAATAGAACCTTGGTTATGTCGGGTCCTCAGACCTTCTACTTTGGTGAAATTAACATTTCAAGTTACTAGGTCTAAGTATCAAACAGAAACATGGACATGCATGGTCCTCTGACCACATGCCTTGTAGAAATTGATATCCTATTGTTTGTTAAGCAAAACGTTAGTTATATCGGGTCCTCAGACCTTCTGCTTTGTGGAAATTAACATTTTAAGTTACTAGTTCTAAGTATCAAACAGAAACTTAAACATGCGTGGTCCTCGGACCACATGCCTTGTGGAAACTGATATCCAATTGTTTGTTAAACAGAACCTTAGTTATGTCGGGTCCTTAGTCCTTCTACTTTGGGGAAATTAACATTTCAAGTTACCAGTTCTAAGTATCAGACAGACACTTGGACATGCATGGTCCTCGGACCACATGTCCTGTGAAATTGATATACTATTGTTAGTTAAATAGAACCTTGGTTATGTCGGGTCCTCAGACCTTCTACTTTGGTGAAATTAACATTTCAAGTTACTAGGTCTAAGTATCAAACAGAAACATGGACATGCATGGTCCTCTGACCACATGCCTTGTGGAATTGATATTCTGTTGTTTGTTAAGCAAAACCTTGGTTATGTCGAGTCCTCAGACCTTCTACTTTGGAAAAATTAACATTTCAAGTTATTAGTTCTAAGTGTCAAATAGAAACTTGGACATGCATGCTCCTCAGAACACATGTCTTGTGGAAATTGATATCCTATTGTTTGTTAAACAAAACCTTGGTTATGTCGGGTCCTCAGACCTTCTACTTTGAGGAAATTAACATTTCAAGTTACTAGTTCTAAGTATCAAACAGAAACTTGGACATGCAAGGTCCTCAGACCACATGGCTTATGGAAATTGATATCCTATTGTTTGTTAAACAAAACCTTAGTTATGTCGGGTCCTTAGACCTTCTACTTTGGGGAAATTAACAGTTTAAGTTACTAGTTCTAAGTATCAAATAGAAACTTGAAAATGCATGGTCCTCAGACCACATGCCTTGTGGAATTGATAATCTATTGTTTGTTAAACAAAACCGTGGTTATGTTGAGTCCTCAGACCTTCTACTTTAGAAAAATTAACATTTCAAGTTATTAGTTCTAAGAATCAAATAGAAACTTGGACATGCATGGTCCTCGGACCACATGTCTTGTGGAAATTGATATCCTATTGTTAGTTAAATAGAACCTTGGTTATGTCGGGTCCTCAGACCATCTACTTTGGGGAAATTAACATTTCAAGTTACTAGTTCTAAGAATCAAATAGAAACTTGGACATGCATAGTCCTCGGACCACATGCCTTGTGAAAATTGATATCCTATTGTTTGTTAAACAAAACCTTGGTTAGGTAGGGTCCTCAGACCTTCTACTATGAGGAAATTAACATTTCAAGTTACTAATTCTAAGTATCAAACAGAAACTTGGACATGCATGGTCCTCAGACCACATGGGTTCTGGAAATTGATATCCTATTATTTGTTAATCAAAACCTTAGTTATGTCGGGTCCTCAGAACTTCTACTTTGGGGAAATTAACATTTTAAGTTACTAGTTCTGAGTATCAAACAGAAACTTAGACATGCGTTGTCCTCGGACCAAATGCCTTGTGGAAATTGATGTCCTATTGTTTGTTAAACAGAACCTTAGTTATGTCGGGTCCTCAGACCTTCTACTTTGGGGAAATTAACATTTCAAGTTACCAGTTCTAAGTATCAAACAGAAACTTGGACATGCATGGTCCTCAGTTCACATGCCTTGTGAAATTGATATTCTACTGTTTGTTAAACAAAAGCATGGTTACGTCGAGTCCTCAGACCTTCTACTTTAGAAAAATTAACATTTCAAGTTATTTGTTCCAAGTATAAAATAGAAATTTGGACATGCATGGTCCTCGGACCAGATGTCTTGTGGAAATTGATATCCTATTGTTAGTTAAATAGAACCTTGGTTATGTCGGGTCCTCAGACCTTCTACTTTGGAGAAATTGACATTTCATGTTACTAGGTCTAAGTATCAAACAGAAACTCTGACATGCATGGTCCTCAGACCACATGCCTTGTGGAAATTGATATCCTATTGCTTGTTAAATAGAACCTTAGTTATCTCGGGTCCTCAGACCTTCTATTTTGGGGAAATTAACATTTCAAGTTACTACTTTTAAGCATCAAATAGAAACTTGGACATGCATAGTCCTCGGACCACATGCCTTGTGAAAATTGATATCCTATTGTTTGTTAAACAAAACATTGGTTACGTCGGGTCCTCAGACCTTCTACTTTGGGAAAATTAACGTTTCAAGTTACTAGTTCTAAGTATCAAACAGAAACATGGACATGCATGGTCCTCAAACCACATGCCTTGTGGAAATTGATATCCTATTGTTTGTTAAACAAAACCTTAGTTATGTCGGGTCCTCAGACCTTCTACTTTGGGGAAATTAACATTTCAAGTTACTACATTTAATTATTAAATAGAAACTTGGACATGTATGGCCCTCGAACCACATGCATTGTGGAAATTGATATCCTATTGTTTGTTAAACAAAACCTTGGTTATGTCGGGTCCTCAGACCTTCTACTTTGGGGAAATTAACATTTCAAGTTACTAGTTCTAAGTATCAAACAGAAACTTGGACATGCATGGTCCTCAGACCACATGCCTTGTGGAAATTGATATCCTATTGTTTGTTAAACAAAACCTTAGTTATGTCGGGTCCTCAGACCTTCTACTTTGAGGAAATTAACAGTTTAAGTTACTAGTTCTAAGTATCAAACGGAAATGTAGACATGCGTGGTCCTCGGACCACATGCCTTGTGGAATTTCATATCCTATTGTCTGTTAACCAGAACCTTAGTTATGTCGGGTCCTCAGACCTTCCACTTTGGGGAAATTAACATTTCAAGTTACCAGTTCTAAGTATCAAACAGAAACTTGGACATGCATGGTCCTCAGACAACATGCCTTGTGGAATTGATATTCTGTTGTTTGTTAAGCAAAACCTTGGTTATGACGAGTCCTCAGACCTTCTACTTTGGAAAAATTAACATTTCAAGTTATTAGTTCTAAGTATCAAATAGAAACTTGGACATGCATGGTCCTTGGACCACATGTCTTGTGGAAATTGATATCCTACTGCTAGTTAAATAGAACTGTGGTTATGTCAGGTCCTCAGATCTTCTACTTTGGAGAAATTAACATTTCAAGTTACTAGTTCTAAGTATCAAACAGAAACTTGGACATGCGTAGTCCTCAGATCACATGCCTTGTGGAATTGATAATCTATTTTTTGTTAAACAGAACCTTAGTTATGTCGGGTCCTCAGACTTTCTACTTTGGGGAAATTAACATTTCAAGTTACTAGTTCTAAGTATCAAAAGAAAACATGGACATCCATGGTCCTCGGACCACATGCCTTGTGGAAATTGATATACTTTTGTTTGTTAAACAGAACCTTAGTTATGTCGGGTCCTCAAACCTTCTACTTTGGGAAAATTAACATTTCAAGTTACTACTTTTAAGTATCAAATAGAAACTTGGACATGTATGGCCTCGAACCACATGCATTGTGGAAATTGATATCCTATTGTTTGTTAAACAAAACCTTAGTTACGTCGGGTCCTCAGACCTTCTACTTTGAGGAAGTTAACATTTCAAGTTACTAGTTCTAAGTATCAAACAGAAACTTTGACATGCAAGGTCCTCAGACCACATGGCTTGTGGAAATTGATATCCTATTGTTTGTTAAACAAAACCTTAGTTATGTCGGGTCCTCAGACCTTCTACTTTGGGGAAATTTACAGTTTAAGTTACTAGTTCTAAGTATCAAATAGAAACTTGAAAATGCATGGTCCTCAGACCACATGCCTTGTGGAATTGATAATCTATTGTTTGTTAAACAAAACCGTGGTTATGTTGAGTGCTCAGACCTTCTACTTTAGAAAAATTAACATTTCAAGTTATTAGTTCTAAGAATCAAATAGAAACTTGGACATGCATGGTCCTCGGACCACATGGCTTGTGGAAATTGATATCCTATTGTTAGTTAAATAGAACCTTGGTTATGTCGGGTCCTCAGACCTTCTACTTTGGGGAAATTAACATTTCAAGTTACTACTTTTAAGTATCAAATAGAAACTTGGACATGCATATTCCTCGGACCACATGCCTTGTGAAAATTGATATCCTATTGTTTGTTAAACAAAACCTTGGTTATGTAGGGTCCTTAGACCTTCTACTTTGAGGAAATTAACATTTCAAGTTTCTAATTCTAAGTATCAAACAGAAACTTGGACATGCATGGTACTCAGACCACATGCCTTGTGGAAATCGATATCTTATTGTTTGTTAAACAAAACCTTAGATATGTCGGGTCCTCAGACCATCTACTTTGGGGAAATTAACATTTTAAGTTACTAGTTCTAAGTATCAAAAACAAACTTAGACATGCGTGGTCCTCGGACCACATGCCTTGTGGAAATTGATATCCTATAGTTTACAAAACAGAACCTTAGTTATGTCGGGTCCTCAGACCTTCTACTTTGGGGAAATTAACATTTCAAGTTATTACTTTTAAGTATCAAATAGAAACTTGGACATGTATGGCCCTCGAACCACATGCATTGTTGAAATTGATATCCTATTGTTTGTTAAACAGAACCTTGGTTATGTAGGGTCCTCAAACCTTCTACTTTGAGGAAATTAACATTTCAAGTTACTAGTTCTAAGTATCAAACAGAAACTTGGACATGCATGGACCTCAAACCACATGCGTTGTGGAAATTGATATCCTATTCTTTGTTAAACAAAACCTTAGTTATGTCGGGTCCTCAGACCTTCTACTTCGGGGTAATTAACATTTTAAGTTACTATTTCTAAGTATCAAACAGAAAGTTAGACATGCGTGGTCCTTGGACCACATGCCTTGTGGAAATTTATGTCCTATTATTTGTTAAACAGAACCTTACTTATGTCGGGTCCTCAGACCTTCTACTTTGGGGAAATTAACATCTCAAGTTACCAGTTCTAAGTATCAAATAGAAACTTGGACATGCATGGTCCTCAGATCACATGCCTTGTGAAATTTATATTCTACTGTTTGTTAAACAAAACCTTGGTTATGTCGCGTCCTCAGACCTTCAACTTTAGAAAAATTAACATTTCAAGTTATTAGTTCTAAGTATCAAATAGAAACTTGTGCATGCATGGTCCTCGGATCACATGTCTTGTGGAAATTGATATCCTATTCTTAGTTAAATAGAACCTTGGTTATGTCGGGTCCTCAGACCTTCTACTTTGGAGAAATTGACATTTCATGTTACTAGGTCTAAGTATCAAACAGAAACTCTGACATGCATGGTCCTCAGACCACATGCCTTGTGGAAATTGATATCCTATTGTTTGTTAACAGAACCTTGGTTATGTAGGGTCCTCAAACCTTCTACTTTGAGGAAATTAACATTTCAAGTTACTAGTTCTAAGTATCAAACAGAAACTTGGACATGCATGGACCTCAAACCACATGCGTTGTGGAAATTGATATCCTATTCTTTGTTAAACAAAACCTTAGTTATGTCGGGTCCTCAGACCTTCTACTTCGGGGTAATTAACATTTTAAGTTACTATTTCTAAGTATCAAACAGAAAGTTAGACATGCGTGGTCCTTGGACCACATGCCTTGTTGAAATTTATGTCCTATTATTTGTTAAACAGAACCTTACTTATGTCGGGTCCTCAGACCTTCTACTTTGGGGAAATTAACATCTCAAGTTACCAGTTCTAAGTATCAAATAGAAACTTGGACATGCATGGTCCTCAGATCACATGCCTTGTGAAATTTATATTCTACTGTTTGTTAAACAAAACCTTGGTTATGTCGCGTCCTCAGACCTTCAACTTTAGAAAAATTAACATTTCAAGTTATTAGTTCTAAGTATCAAATAGAAACTTGTGCATGCATGGTCCTCAGATCACATGTCTTGTGGAAATTGATATCCTATTCTTAGTTAAATAGAACCTTGGTTATGTCGGGTCCTCAGACCTTCTACTTTGGAGAAATTGACATTTCATGTTACTAGGTCTAAGTATCAAACAGAAACTCTGACATGCATGGTCCTCAGACCACATGCCTTGTGGAAATTGATATCCTATTGTTTGTTAAGTAGAACCGTAGTTATATAGGGTCCTTAGACCTTCCACTTTGGGAAATTTAACGTTTCAAGTTACTAGTTCTAAGTATCAAACAGAAACATGGACATGCATGGTCCTCGGACCACATGCCTTGTGGAAATTGATATCCATTTGTTTGTTAAACGGAACCTTAGTTATGTCGGGTCCTCAGACCTTCTACTTTGGGGAAATTAACATTTCAAGTTACTACTTTTAAGTATCAAATAGATACTTGGACATGTATGGCCCTCGAACCACATGCATTGTGGAAATTGATATCCTATTGTTTCTTAAACAGAACCTTGGTTATGTCGGGTCCTCAGACCTTCTACTTTAAGGAAATTAACATTTCAAGTTACCAGTTCTAAGTATCAAACAGAAACTTGGACATGCATGGTCCTCAGAAAACATCCTTGTGGAAATTGATATCATATTGTTTGTTTAACAAAACCTTAGTTATGTCGGGTCCTCAGACCTTCCACTTTGGGGAAATTAAAAGTTTAAGTTACTAGTTCTAAGTATCAAACAGAAACTTAGACATGCGTGGTCCTCGGACCACATGCCTTGTGGAAATTGATATCCTATTGTCTGATAAACAGAACCTTAGTTATGTCGGGTCCTCCGACCTTCTACTTTGGGGAAATTAACATTTCAAGTTACCAGTTCTAAGTATCAAACAGAAACTTGGACATGCATGGTCCTCAGACCACATGCCTTGTGGAATTGATATTCTGTTGTTTGTTAAGCAAAACCTTGGTTATGTCGGGTCCACAGACCATCTACTTTGGAAAAATTAACATTTGAAGTTATTAGTTCTAAGTATCAAATAGAAACTTGGACATGCATGGTCCTCGGACCACATGTCTTGTGGAAATTGATATCCTATTGCTTGTTAAATAGAACCTTGGTTATGTCAGGTCCTCAGATCTTCTACTTTGGAGAATTTAACATTTCAAGTAACTAGTTCTAAGTATCAAACAGAAACTTGGACATGCGTGGTCCTCAGACCACATGGCTTGTGGAAATTGATATCCTATTGTTTGTTAAACAAAACCTTAGTTATATCGTGTCCTCAAACCTTCTACTTTAGGGAAATTAACATTTCAAGTTACTACTTTTAAGTATCAAATAGAAACTTGGACATGCATGGTCCTCAGACCACATGCCTTGTGAAAATTGATATCCTATTGTTTACTAAACAGAACCTTAGTTATGTCGGGTCCTAAGACCTTCTACTTTGGGGAAATTAACATTTCAAGTTACCAGTTCTAAGTATCAAACAGAAGCTTGGACATGCATGGTCCTCAGATCACATGCCTTGTGGAATTGATAATCTGTTGCTTTTTAAACAAAACCTTGGTTATGTTGAGTCCTCAGACCTTCTACTTTAAAAAAATTATCATTTCAAGTTATTAGTTCTAAGTATCAAATAGAAACATGGACATGCATGGTCCTCGGACCACATGTCTTGGAAATTGATATCCTATTGTTAGTTAAATAGAACCTTGGTTATGTCGGGTCCTCAGACCTTGTACTTTGGAGAAATTAACATTTCAAGTTACTAGGTCTAAGTATCAAACCGAAACATGGACATGCATGGTCCTCGGACCATGTGCCTTGTGGAAATTGATATCCTTTTGTTTGTTAAACGGAACCTTAGTTATGTCAGGTCCTCAGACCTTCTACTTTGGGGAAATTAACATTTCAAGTTACTGCTTTTAAGTATCAAAAGAAACTTGGACATGTATGGCCCTCGAACCACATGCATTGTGGAAATTGATATCCTATTGTTTGTTAAACAGAACCTTGGTTATGTAGGGTCCTCAGACCTTCTACTTTGAGGAAATTAACATTTCAAGTTACTTGGTCTAAGTATCAAACAGAAACTTGGACATGCATGGTCCTTAGACCACATACCTTGTGGAATTGATATTCAGTTGTTTGTTAAACGGAACCTTGGTTATGTCGAGTCCTCAGACCTTCTACTTTGGAAAAATTAACATTTCAAGTTACTACTTTTAAGTATCAAATAGAAACTTTGACATGCATGGTCCTCAGACCACATGCCTTGTGAAAATTGATATCCTATTGTTTACTAAACAGAACCTTAGTTATGTCGGGTCCTGAGACCTTCTACTTTGGGGAAATTAACATTTCAAGTTACCAGTTCTAAGTATCAAACAGAAGCTTGGACATGCATGGTCCTCAGACCACATGCCTTGTGGAATTGATAATCTATTTTTTGTTAAACAAAACCTTGGTTACGTTGAGTCCTCGGACCTTCTACTTTAAAAAAATTAACATTTCAAGTTATTAGTTCTAAGTATCAAATAGAAACTTGGACATGCATGGTCCTCAGACCACATGTCTTGTGGAAATTGATATCCTATTGTTAGTTAAATTGAACCTTGGTTATGTCGGGTCCTCAGACCTTCTACTTTGGAGAAATTATCATTTCAAGTTACTAGGTCTAAGTATCAAACAGAAACTTGGACATGCATGGTCCTCTGGCCACGTGGCTTGTGGAATTGATATTCTGTTGTTTGTTAAGCAAAACCTTGGTTATGTTGAGTCCTCAGACCTTTTACTTTGGAAAAATTAACATTTCAAGTTATTAGTTCTAAGTATCAAATAGAAACTTGGACATGCATGGTCCTCGGACCACATTTCTTTGGGAAATTGATATCCTATTGTTTGTTAAACAAAACCTTGGTTATGTCAGGTCCTCAGACCTTCTACTTTGAGGAAATTAACATTTCAAGTTACTATTTCTAAGTATCAAACAGAAACTTGGACATGCATGGTCGTCAGACCACATGCCTTGTGGAAATTGATATCCTATTGTTTGTTAAACAAAACCTTAGTTATGTCGGGTCCTCAGACCTTCTACTTTGGGGAAATTAACATTTCAAGTTACTACTTTTAACTATCAAACAGAAACTTGGACATGCTTGGTCCTCAGACCACTTGCCTTGTGAAAATTGATATCCTATTGTTTGTTAAACAGAACCTTAGTTATATCAGGTCATCAGACCTTCTACTTTAGGGAAATGAACATTTCAAGTTACTACTTTTAAGTATCAAATAGAAACTTGGACATGCATGGTCCTCAAACCACATGCCTTGTGAAAATTGATATCCTATTGTTTACTTAACAGAACCTTAGTTATGTCGGGTCCTCAGACCTTCTACTTTGGAGAAATTAACATTTCAAGTTACCAGTTCTAAGTATCAAACAGAAGCTTGTACATGCATGGTCCTCAGATCACATGCCTTGTGGAATTGATAATCTGTTGTTTTTTAAACAAAACCTTGGTTATGTTGAGTCCTCAGACCTTCTACTTTAAAAAAATTAACATTTCAAGTTGTTAGTTCTAAGTATTAAATAGAAACTTGGACATGCATGGTCCTCAGATCACATGCCTTGTGAAATTGATATTATACTGTTTGTTAAACGAAACCTTTGTTATGTCGCATCCTCAGACCTTCTACTTTAGAAAAATTAACATTTCAAGTTATTAGTTCTAAGTATCAAATAGAAACTTGGACATGCATGGTCCTCGGACCACATGTCTTGTGGAAATTGATATCCTATTGTTAGTTAAATAGAACCTTGGTTATGTCGGGTCCTCAGACCTTCTACTTTGGAGAAATTAACATGTCAAGTTACTAGGTCTAAGTATTAAACAGAAACTTGGACAAGCATGGTCCTCTGACCACATGGCTTGTGGAATTGATATTCTGTTGTTTGTTAAGCAAAAGCTTGGTTATGTCGAGTCCTCAGAGCTTCTACTTTGGAAAAATTAACATTTCAAGTTATTAGTTCTAAGTATCAAATAGAAACTTGGACATGCATGGTCCTCGGACCATATTTCTTGTGTAAATTGATATCCTATTGTTTGTTAAACAAAACCTTGGTTATGTCAGGTCCTCAGACCTTCTACTTTGAGGAAATTAACATTTCAAGTTACTAGTTCTAAGTATCAAACAGAAACTTGGACATGCATGGTCTTCAGACCACATGCCCTGTGGAAATTGATATCCTATTGTTTGTTAATCAAAACCTTAGTTATGTCGGGTCCTCAGACCTTCTACTTTGGTGAAATTAACATTTCAAGTTACTACTTTTAACTATCAAACAGAAACTTTGACATGCTTGGTCCTCAGACCACATGCCTTGTGAAAATTGATATCCTATTGTTTGTTAAACAGAACCATAGTTATATCGGGTCATCAGACCTTCTACTTTAGGGAAATTAACATTTCAAGTTACTACTTTTAAGTATCAAATAAAAACTTGGACATGCATGGTCCTCAAACCACATGCCTTGTGAAAATTGATATTCTATTGTTTACTAATCAGAGCCTTAGTTATGTCGGGTCCTCAGACCTTCTACTTTGGAGAAATTAACATTTCAAGTTACCAGTTCTAAGTATCAAACAGAAGCTTGGACATGCATGGTCCTCAGATCACATGCCTTGTGGAATTGATAATCTGTTGCTTTTTAAACAAAACCTTGGTTATGTTGAGTCCTCAGACCTTCTACTTTAAAAAAATTAACATTTCAAGTTATTAGTTCTAAGTATCAAATAGAAACTTGGACATGCATGGTCCTCGGACCACATGTCTTGGAAATTGATATCCTATTGTTAGTTAAATAGAACCTTGGTTATGTCGGGTCCTCAGACCTTCTACTTTGGAGAAATTAACATTTCAAGTTACTAGGTCTAAGTATCAAACAGAAACATGGACATGCATGGTCCTCGGACCATGTGCCTTGTGGAAATTGATATCCTTTTGTTTATTAAACGGAACCCTAGTTATGTCAAGTCCTCAGACCTTCTACTTTGGGGAAATTAACATTTCAAGTTACTGCTTTTAAGTATCAAAAAGAAACTTGGACATGTATGGCCCTCGAACCACATGCATTGTGGAAATTGATATCCTATTGTTTGTTAAACAGAACCTTGGTTATGTAGGGTCCTCAGACCTTCTACTTTGAGGAAATTAACATTTCAAGTTACTAGGTCTAAGTATCAAACAGAAACTTGGACATGCATGGTCCTTAGACCACATGCCTTGTGGAATTGATATTCTGTTGTTTGTTAAACAGAACCTTGGTTATGTCGAGTCCTCAGACCTTCTACTTTGGAAAAATTAACATTTCAAGTTACTAGTTTTAAGTATCAAATAGAAACTTGGACATGCATGGTCCACAGACCACATGTCTTGTGAAAATTGATATCCTATTATTTGTTAAATAGAATCTTAGTTATATCGGGTCCTCAGACCTTCTACATTGGGGAAATTAACATTTCAAGTTACTACTTTTAAGTATCAAATAGAAACTTGGACACGCAAAGTCCTCGAACCACACGCCTTGTGAACATTGATATCCTATTGTTTGTTAAACAAAACCTTGGTTATGTCGGCTCCTCAGACCTTCTACTTTGGGAAAATTAACATTTCAAGTTACTAGTTCTAAGTATCAAACAGAAACTTGGACATGCATGGTCCACGGACCACATGTCTTGTGAAAATTGATATCCTATTATTTGTTAAATAGAATCTTAGTTATATCGGGTCCTCAGACCTTCTACATTGGGGAAATTAACATTTCAAGTTACTACTTTTAAGTATCAAATAGAAACTTGGACACGCAAAGTCCTCGAACCACACGCCTTGTGAACATTGATATCCTATTGTTTGTTAAACAAAACCTTGGTTATGTCGGCTCCTCAGACCTTCTACTTTGGGAAAATTAACATTTCAAGTTACTAGTTCTAAGTATCAAACAGAAACGTGGACATCCGTGGTCCTCGGACCACATGCCTTGTGGAAATTGATATACTTTTGTTTATTAAACAGAACCTTAGCTATGTCGGGTCTTCAGACCTTCTACTTTGGGAAAATTAACATTTCAAGTTACTACTTTTAAATATCAAATAGAAACTTGGACATGTATGGCCCTCGAACCACATGCATTGTGGAAATCGATATCCTATTTTTTGTTAAACAGAACCTTGGTTATGTAGGGTCCTCAGACATTCTACTTTGAGGAAATTAACATTTCAAGTTACTAGTTCTAAGTATCAAACAGAAACTTGGACATGCATGGTCCTCAGACCACATGCCTTGTGGAAATTGATATCTTATTGTTTGTTAAACAAAGCCTTGGTTATGTCGGGTCCTCAGACCTTCTACTTTGGGAAAATTAACATTTCAAGTTACTAGTTCTAAGTATCAAACAGAAACATGGACATGCATGGTCCTCAGACCACATGCGTTGTGGAAATTGATATCCTATTGTTTGTTAAACAAAACCATAGTTATGTCAGGTCCTCATACCTTCTACTTTGGGGAAATTAACATTTTAAGTTACTAGTTCTAAGTATCAAACAGAAACTTAGACATGCGTGGTCCTCGGACCACATGCCTTGTTGAAATTGATATCCTTTTGTTTGTTAAACGGAACCTTAGTTATGTCAGGTCCTCAGACCTTCTACTTTGGGGAAATTAACATTTCAAGTTACGGCTTTTAAGTATCAAAAAGAAACTTGGACATGTATGGCCCTCGAACCACATGCATTGTGGAAATTGATATCCTATTGTTTGTTAAACAGAGCCTTGGTTATGTAGGGTCCTCAGACCTTCTAGTTTGAGGAAATTAATATTTCAAGTTACTAGTTCTAAGTATCAAACAGAAACTTGAACATGCATGGTCCTCAGACCACATGCGTTGTGGAAATTGATATCCTATTGTTTGTTAAACAAAACCTTAGTTACGTCGGGTCCTCAGACCTTCTACTTTGAGGAAGTTAACATTTCAAGTTACTAGTTCTAAGTATCAAACAGAAACTTGGACATGCATGGTCCTCAGACCACATGCCTTGTAGAAATTGATATCTTATTGTTTGTTAAACAAAACCTTAGTTATGTCGGGTCCTCAGACCTTCTACTTTGGGGAAATTAACATTTTAACTTACTAGTTCTAAGTATCAAACAGAAACTTAGACATGCGTGGTCCTCGGACCACATGCCTTGTGGAAATTGATATCCTATTGTTTACTAAACAGAACCTTGGTTACGTCGAGTCCTCAGACCTTCTAATTTGGAAAAATTAACATTTCGAATTAGTAGTTCTAAGTATCAAACAGAAACATGGACATGCATGGTCCTCGGACCACATGCCTTGTGGAAATTGATTTCCTTTTGTTTATTAAACAGAACCTTAGTTATGTCGGGTCCTCAGTCCTTCTACTTTGGGGAAATTAACATTTCAAGTTACAACTTTTAAGTATCCAATAGAAACTTGGACTTGTATGGCCCTCGAACCACATGCATTGTGGAAATTGATATCCTATTGTTTGTTAAACAAAACCTTGGTTATGTAGGGTCCTTAGACCTTCTACTTTGAGGAAATTAACATTTCAAGTTTCTAGTTCTAAGTATTAAACAGAAACTTGGACATGCACGGTCCTCAGACCACATGCCTTGTGGAAATTGATATCTTATTGTTTGTTAAACAAAACCTTAGATATGTCGGGTCCTCAGACCATCTACTTTGGGGAAATTAACATTTTAAGTTACTAGTTCTAAGTATCAAAAAGAAACTTAGACATGCGTGGTCCTCGGACCACATGCCTTGTGGAAATTGATATCCTATAGTTTACTAAACAGAACCTTAGTTATGTCGGGTCCTCAGACCTTCTACTTTGGGGAAATTAACATTTCAAGTTATTACTTTTAAGTATCAAATAGAAACTTGGACATGTATGGCCCTCGAACCACATGCATTGTGGAAATTGATATCCTATTGTTTGTTAAACAGAACCTTGGTTATGTAGGGTCCTCAAACCTTCTACTTTGAGGAAATTAACATTTCAAGTTACTAGTTCTAAGTATCAAACAGAAACTTGGACATGCATGGACCTCAAACCACATGCGTTGTGGAAATTGATATCCTATTCTTTGTTAAACAAAACCTTAGTTATGTCGGGTCCTCAGACCTTCTACTTCGGGGTAATTAACATTTTAAGTTACTATTTCTAAGTATCAAACAGAAAGTTAGACATGCGTGGTCCTTGGACCACATGCCTTGTGGAAATTTATGTCCTATTATTTGTTAAACAGAACCTTACTTATGTCGGGTCCTCAGACCTTCTACTTTGGGGAAATTAACATCTCAAGTTACCAGTTCTAAGTATCAAATAGAAACTTGGACATGCATGGTCCTCAGATCACATGCCTTGTGAAATTTATATTCTACTGTTTGTTAAACAAAACCTTGGTTATGTCGCGTCCTCAGACCTTCAACTTTAGAAAAATTAACATTTCAAGTTATTAGTTCTAAGTATCAAATAGAAACTTGTGCATGCATGGTCCTCGGATCACATGTCTTGTGGAAATTGATATCCTATTATTAGTTAAATAGAACCTTGGTTATGTCGGGTCCTCAGACCTTCTACTTTGGAGAAATTGACATTTCATGTTACTAGGTCTAAGTATCAAACAGAAACTCTGACATGCATGGTCCTCAGACCACATGCCTTGTGGAAATTGATATCCTATTGTTTGTTAAACAGAACCTTGGTTATGTAGGGTCCTCAAACCTTCTACTTTGAGGAAATTAACATTTCAAGTTACTAGTTCTAAGTATCAAACAGAAACTTGGACATGCATGGACCTCAAACCACATGCGTTGTGGAAATTGATATCCTATTCTTTGTTAAACAAAACCTTAGTTATGTCGGGTCCTCAGACCTTCTACTTCGGGGTAATTAACATTTTAAGTTACTATTTCTAAGTATCAAACAGAAAGTTAGACATGCGTGGTCCTTGGACCACATGCCTTGTGGAAATTTATGTCCTATTATTTGTTAAACAGAACCTTACTTATGTCGGGTCCTCAGACCTTCTACTTTGGGGAAATTAACATCTCAAGTTACCAGTTCTAAGTATCAAATAGAAACTTGGACATGCATGGTCCTCAGATCACATGCCTTGTGAAATTTATATTCTACTGTTTGTTAAACAAAACCTTGGTTATGTCGCGTCCTCAGACCTTCAACTTTAGAAAAATTAACATTTCAAGTTATTAGTTCTAAGTATCAAATAGAAACTTGTGCATGCATGGTCCTCAGATCACATGTCTTGTGGAAATTGATATCCTATTCTTAGTTAAATAGAACCTTGGTTATGTCGGGTCCTCAGACCTTCTACTTTGGAGAAATTGACATTTCATGTTACTAGGTCTAAGTATCAAACAGAAACTCTGACATGCATGGTCCTCAGACCACATGCCTTGTGGAAATTGATATCCTATTGTTTGTTAAGTAGAACCGTAGTTATATCGGGTCCTTAGACCTTCCACTTTGGGAAATTTAACGTTTCAAGTTACTAGTTCTAAGTATCAAACAGAAACATGGACATGCATGGTCCTCGGACCACATGCCTTGTGGAAATTGATATCCATTTGTTTGTTAAACGGAACCTTAGTTATGTCGGGTCCTCAGACCTTCTACTTTGGGGAAATTAACATTTCAAGTTACTACTTTTAAGTATCAAATAGATACTTGGACATGTATGGCCCTCGAACCACATGCATTGTGGAAATTGATATCCTATTGTTTCTTAAACAGAACCTTGGTTATGTCGGGTCCTCAGACCTTCTACTTTAAGGAAATTAACATTTCAAGTTACCAGTTCTAAGTATCAAACAGAAACTTGGACATGCATGGTCCTCAGACAACATCCTTGTGGAAATTGATATCATATTGTTTGTTAAACAAAACCTTAGATATGTCGGGTCCTCAGACCATCTACTTTGGGGAAATTAACATTTTAAGTTACTAGTTCTAAGTATCAAAAAGAAACTTAGACATGCGTGGTCCTCGGACCACATGCCTTGTGGAAATTGATATCCTATAGTTTACAAAACAGAACCTTAGTTATGTCGGGTCCTCAGACCTTCTACTTTGGGGAAATTAACATTTCAAGTTATTACTTTTAAGTATCAAATAGAAACTTGGACATGTATGGCCCTCGAACCACATGCATTGTGGAAATTGATATCCTATTGTTTGTTAAACAGAACCTTGGTTATGTAGGGTCCTCAAACCTTCTACTTTGAGGAAATTAACATTTCAAGTTACTAGTTCTAAGTATCAAACAGAAACTTGGACATGCATGGACCTCAAACCACATGCGTTGTGGAAATTGATATCCTATTCTTTGTTAAACAAAACCTTAGTTATGTCGGGTCCTCAGACCTTCTACTTCGGGGTAATTAACATTTTAAGTTACTATTTCTAAGTATCAAACAGAAAGTTAGACATGCGTGGTCCTTGGACCACATGCCTTGTGGAAATTTATGTCCTATTATTTGTTAAACAGAACCTTACTTATGTCGGGTCCTCAGACCTTCTACTTTGGGGAAATTAACATCTCAAGTTACCAGTTCTAAGTATCAAATAGAAACTTGGACATGCATGGTCCTCAGATCACATGCCTTGTGAAATTTATATTCTACTGTTTGTTAAACAAAACCTTGGTTATGTCGCGTCCTCAGACCTTCAACTTTAGAAAAATTAACATTTCAAGTTATTAGTTCTAAGTATCAAATAGAAACTTGTGCATGCATGGTCCTCGGATCACATGTCTTGTGGAAATTGATATCCTATTATTAGTTAAATAGAACCTTGGTTATGTCGGGTCCTCAGACCTTCTACTTTGGAGAAATTGACATTTCATGTTACTAGGTCTAAGTATCAAACAGAAACTCTGACATGCATGGTCCTCAGACCACATGCCTTGTGGAAATTGATATCCTATTGTTTGTTAAACAGAACCTTGGTTATGTAGGGTCCTCAAACCTTCTACTTTGAGGAAATTAACATTTCAAGTTACTAGTTCTAAGTATCAAACAGAAACTTGGACATGCATGGACCTCAAACCACATGCGTTGTGGAAATTGATATCCTATTCTTTGTTAAACAAAACCTTAGTTATGTCGGGTCCTCAGACCTTCTACTTCGGGGTAATTAACATTTTAAGTTACTATTTCTAAGTATCAAACAGAAAGTTAGACATGCGTGGTCCTTGGACCACATGCCTTGTGGAAATTTATGTCCTATTATTTGTTAAACAGAACCTTACTTATGTCGGGTCCTCAGACCTTCTACTTTGGGGAAATTAACATCTCAAGTTACCAGTTCTAAGTATCAAATAGAAACTTGGACATGCATGGTCCTCAGATCACATGCCTTGTGAAATTTATATTCTACTGTTTGTTAAACAAAACCTTGGTTATGTCGCGTCCTCAGACCTTCAACTTTAGAAAAATTAACATTTCAAGTTATTAGTTCTAAGTATCAAATAGAAACTTGTGCATGCATGGTCCTCAGATCACATGTCTTGTGGAAATTGATATCCTATTCTTAGTTAAATAGAACCTTGGTTATGTCGGGTCCTCAGACCTTCTACTTTGGAGAAATTGACATTTCATGTTACTAGGTCTAAGTATCAAACAGAAACTCTGACATGCATGGTCCTCAGACCACATGCCTTGTGGAAATTGATATCCTATTGTTTGTTAAGTAGAACCGTAGTTATATCGGGTCCTTAGACCTTCCACTTTGGGAAATTTAACGTTTCAAGTTACTAGTTCTAAGTATCAAACAGAAACATGGACATGCATGGTCCTCGGACCACATGCCTTGTGGAAATTGATATCTATTTGTTTGTTAAACGGAACCTTAGTTATGTCGGGTCCTCAGACCTTCTACTTTGGGGAAATTAACATTTCAAGTTACTACTTTTAAGTATCAAATAGATACTTGGACATGTATGGCCCTCGAACCACATGCATTGTGGAAATTGATATCCTATTGTTTCTTAAACAGAACCTTGGTTATGTCGGGTCCTCAGACCTTCTACTTTAAGGAAATTAACATTTCAAGTTACCAGTTCTAAGTATCAAACAGAAACTTGGACATGCATGGTCCTCAGACAACATCCTTGTGGAAATTGATATCATATTGTTTGTTAAACAAAACCTTAGATATGTCGGGTCCTCAGACCATCTACTTTGGGGAAATTAACATTTTAAGTTACTAGTTCTAAGTATCAAAAAGAAACTTAGACATGCGTGGTCCTCGGACCACATGCCTTGTGGAAATTGATATCCTATAGTTTACAAAACAGAACCTTAGTTATGTCGGGTCCTCCGACCTTCGACTTTGGGGAAATTAACATTTCAAGTTACCAGTTCTAAGTATCAAACAGAAACTTGGACATGCATGGTCCTCAGACCACATGCCTTGTGGAATTGATATTCTGTTGTTTGTTAAGCAAAACCTTGGTTATGTCGGGTCCTCAGACCATCTACTTTGGAAAAATTAACATTTGAAGTTATTAGTTCTAAGTATCAAATAGAAACTTGGACATGCATGGTCCTCGGACCACATGTCTTATGGAAATTGATATCCTATTGCTTGTTAAATAGAACCTTGGTTATGTCAGGTCCTCAGATCTTCTACTTTGGAGAATTTAACATTTCAAGTAACTAGTTCTAAGTATCAAACAGAAACTTGGACATGCGTGGTCCTCAGACCACATGGCTTGTGGAAATTGATATCCTATTGTTTGTTAAACAAAACCTTAGTTATATCGTGTCCTCAAACCTTCTACTTTAGGGAAATTAACATTTCAAGTTACTACTTTTAAGTATCAAATAGAAACTTGGACATGCATGGTCCTCAGACCACATGCCTTGTGAAAATTGATATCCTATTGTTTACTAAACAGAACCTTAGTTATGTCGGGTCCTAAGACCTTCTACTTTGGGGAAATTAACATTTCAAGTTACCAGTTCTAAGTATCAAACAGAAGCTTGGACATGCATGGTCCTCAGATCACATGCCTTGTGGAATTGATAATCTGTTGCTTTTTAAACAAAACCTTGGTTATGTTGAGTCCTCAGACCTTCTACTTTAAAAAAATTATCATTTCAAGTTATTAGTTCTAAGTATCAAATAGAAACATGGACATGCATGGTCCTCGGACCACATGTCTTGGAAATTGATATCCTATTGTTAGTTAAATAGAACCTTGGTTATGTCGGGTCCTCAGACCTTCTACTTTGGTGAAATTAAAATTTCAAGTTACTAGGTCTAAGTATCAAACCGAAACATGGACATGCATGGTCCTCGGACCATGTGCCTTGTGGAAATTGATATCCTTTTGTTTGTTAAACGGAACCTTAGTTATGTCAGGTCCTCAGACCTTCTACTTTGGGGAAATTAACATTTCAAGTTACTGCTTTTAAGTATCAAAAAGAAACTTGGACATGTATGGCCCTCGAACCACATGCATTGTGGAAATTGATATCCTATTGTTTGTTAAACAGAACCTTGGTTATGTAGGGTCCTCAAACCTTCTACTTTGAGGAAATTAACATTTCAAGTTACTTGGTCTAAGTATCAAACAGAAACTTGGACATGCATGGTCCTTAGACCACATGCCTTGTGGAATTGATATTCAGTTGTTTGTTAAACGGAACCTTGGTTATGTCGAGTCCTCAGACCTTCTACTTTGGAAAAATTAACATTTCAAGTTACTACTTTTAAGTATCAAATAGAAACTTGGACATGCATGGTCCTCAGACCACATGCCTTGTGAAAATTGATATCCTATTGTTTACTAAACAGAACCTTAGTTATGTCGGGTCCTGAGACCTTCTACTTTGGGGAAATTAACATTTCAAGTTACCAGTTCTAAGTATCAAACAGAAGCTTGGACATGCATGGTCCTCAGACCACATGCCTTGTGGAATTGATAATCTATTTTTTGTTAAACAAAACCTTGGTTATGTTGAGTCCTCGGACCTTCTACTTTAAAAAAATTAACATTTCAAGTTATTAGTTCTAAGTATCAAATAGAAACTTGGACATGCATGGTCCTCAGACCACATGTCTTGTGGAAATTGATATCCTATTGTTAGTTAAATTGAACCTTGGTTATGTCGGGTCCTCAGACCTTCTACTTTGGAGAAATTATCATTTCAAGTTACTAGGTCTAAGTATCAAACAGAAACTTGGACATGCATGGTCCTCTGGCCACATGGCTTGTGGAATTGATATTCTGTTATTTGTTAAGCAAAACCTTGGTTATGTCGAGTCCTCAAACCTTTTACTTTGGAAAAATTAACATTTCAAGTTATTAGTTCTAAGTATCAAATAGAAATTTGGACATGCATGGTCCTCGGACCACATTTCTTTTGGAAATTGATATCCTATTGTTTGTTAAACAAAACCTTGGTTATGTCAGGTCCTCAGACCTTCTACTTTGAGGAAATTAACATTTCAAGTTACTAGTTCTAAGTATCAAACAGAAACTTGGACATGCATGGTCGTCAGACCACTTGCCTTGTGGAAATTGATATCCTATTGTTTGTTAAACAAAACCTTAGTTATGTCGGGTCCTCAGACCATCTACTTTGGGGAAATTAACATTTCAAGTTACTACTTTTAACTATCAAACAGAAACTTGGACATGCTTGGTCCTCAGACCACTTGCCTTGTGAAAATTGATATCCTATTGTTTGTTAAACAGAACCTTAGTTATATCGGGTCATCAGACCTTCTACTTTAGGGAAATTCACATTTCAAGTTACTACTTTTAAGTATCAAATAGAAACTTGGACATGCATGGTCCTCAAAGCACATGCCTTGTGAAAATTGATATCCTATTGTTTACTTAACAGAACCTTAGTTATGTCGGGTCCTCAGACCTTCTACTTTGGAGAAATTAACATTTCAAGTTACCAGTTATAAGTATCGAACAGAAGCTTGTACATGCATGGTCCTCAGATCACATGCCTTGTGGAATTGATAATCTGTTGTTTTTTAAACAAAACCTTGGTTATGTTGAGTCCTCAGACCTTCTACTTTAAAAAAATTAACATTTCTAGTTATTAGTTCTAAGTATCAAATAGAAACTTGGACAGGCATGGTCCTCAGATCACATGCCTTGTGAAATTGATATTCTACTGTTTGTTAAACAAAACCTTGGTTATGTCGCGTCCTCAGACCTTCTACTTTAGAAAAATTAACATTTCAAGTTATTAGTTCTAAGTATCAAATAGAAACTTGGACATGCATGGTCCTCGGACCACATGTCTTGTGGAAATTGATATCCTATTGTTTGTTAAACAAAACCTTGGTTATGTCGGGTCCTCAGACCTTCTACTTTGGGGAAATTAACATTTCAAGTTACTAGTTCTAAGTATCAAACAGAAACTTGGACATGCATGGTCTTCAGACCACATGCCTTGTGGAAATTGATATCCTATTGTTAGTTAAATAGAACCTTTGTTATGTCGGGTCCTCAGACCTTCTACTTTGGAGAAATTAACATGTCAAGTTACTAGGTCTAAGTATTAAACAGAAACTTGGATATGCATGGTCCTCTGACCACATGGCTTGTGGAATTGATATTCTGTTGTTTGTTAAGCAAAAACTTGGTTATGTCGAGTCCTCAGAGCTTCTACTTTGGAAAAATTAACATTTCAAGTTATTAGTTCTAAGTATCAAATAGAAACTTGGACATGCATGGTCCTCGGACCATATTTCTTGTGTAAATTGATATCCTATTGTTTGTTAAACAAAACCTTGGTTATGTCAGGTCCTCAGACCTTCTACTTTGAGGAAATTAACATTTCAAGTTACTAGTTCTAAGTATCAAACAGAAACTTGGACATGCATGGTCTTCAGACCACATGCCCTGTGGAAATTGATATCCTATTGTTTGTTAATCAAAACCTTAGTTATGTCGTGTCCTCAGACCTTCTACTTTGGGGAAATTAACATTTCAAGTTACTACTTTTAACTATCAAACAGAAACTTGGACATGCTTGGTCCTCAGACCACATGCCTTGTGAAAATTGATATCCTATTGTTTGTTAAACAGAACCTTAGTTATATCGGGTCATCAGACCTTCTACTTTAGGGAAATTAACATTTCAAGTTACTACTTTTAAGTATCAAATAGAAACTTGGACATGCATGGTCCTCAAACCACATGCCTTGTGAAAATTGATATCCTATTGTTTACTAAACAGAACCTTAGTTATGTCGGGTCCTCAGACCTTCTACTTTGGAGAAATTAACATTTCAAGTTACCAGTTCTAAGTATCAAACAGAAGCTTGGACATGCATGGTCCTCAGATCACATGCCTTGTGGAATTGATAATCTGTTGTTTTTTAAACAAAACCTTGGTTATGTTGAGTCCTCAGACCTTCTACTTTAAAAAAATTAACATTTCAAGTTATTAGTTCTAAGTATCAAATAGAAACTTGGACATGCATGGTCCTCGGACCACATGTCTTGGAAATTGATATCCTATTGTTAGTTAAATAGAACCTTGGTTATGTCGGGTCCTCAGACCTTGTACTTTGGAGAAATTAACATTTCAAGTTACTAGGTCTAAGTATCAAACCGAAACATGGACATGCATGGTCCTCGGACCAGGTGCCTTGTGGAAATTGATATCCTTTTGTTTGTTAAACGGAACCTTAGTTATGTCAGGTCCTCAGACCTTCTACTTTGTGGAAATTAACATTTCAAGTTACTGCTTTTAAGTATCAAAAAGAAACTTGGACATGTATGGCCCTCGAACCACATGCATTGTGGAAATTGATATCCTATTGTTTGTTAAACAGAACCTTGGTTATGTAGGGTCCTCAGACCTTCTACTTTGAGGAAATTAACATTTCAAGTTACTAGGTCTAAGTATCAAACAGAAACTTGGACATGCATGGTCCTTAGACCACATGCCTTGTGGAATTGATATTCAGTTGTTTGTTGAACAGAACCTTGGTTATGTCGAGTCCTCAGACCTTCTACTTTGGAAAAATTAACATTTCAAGTTACTAGTTTTAAGTATCAAATAGAAACTTGGACATGCATGGTCCACGGACCACATGTCTTGTGAAAATTGATATCCTATTATTTGTTAAATAGAATCTTAGTTATATCGGGTCCTCAGACCTTCTACATTGGGGAAATTAACATTTCAAGTTACTACTTTTAAGTATCAAATAGAAACTTGGACAGGCAAAGTCCTCGAACCACACGCCTTGTGAACATTGATATCCTATTGTTTGTTAAACAAAACCTTGGTTATGTCGGCTCCTCAGACCTTCTACTTTGGGAAAATTAACATTTCAAGTTACTAGTTCTAAGTATCAAAAGAAAACATGGACATCCATGGTCCTCGGACCACATGCCTTGTGGAAATTGATATACTTTTGTTTGTTAAACAGAACCTTAGTTATGTCGGGTCCTCAGACCTTCTACTTTGGGAAAACTAACATTTCAAGTTACTACTTTTAAATATCAAATAGAAACTTGGACATGTATGGCCCTCGAACCACATGCATTGTGGAAATCGATATCCTATTTTTTGTTAAACAGAACCTTGGTTATGTAGGGTCCTCAGACATTCTACTTTGAGGAAATTAACATTTCAAGTTACTAGTTCTAAGTATCAAACAGAAACTTGGACATGCATGGTCCTCAGACCACATGCCTTGTGGAAATTGATATCTTATTGTTTGTTAAACAAAGCCTTGGTTATGTCGGGTCCTCAGACCTTCTACTTTGGGAAAATTAACATTTCAAGTTACTAGTTCTAAGTATCAAACAGAAACATGGACATGCATGGTCCTCAGACCACATGCGTTGTGGAAATTGATATCCTATTGTTTGTTAAAGAAAACCTTAGTTATGTCAGATCCTCAGACCTTCTACTTTTGGGAAATTAACATTTTAAGTTACTAGTTCTAAGTATCAAACAGAAACTTAGACATGCGTGGTCCTCGGACCACATATCTTGTGAAAATTGATATCCTATTGTTTGTTAAACGGAACCTTAGTTATGTCAGGTCCTCAGACCTTCTACTTTGGGGAAATTAACATTTCAAGTTACTGCTTTTAAGTATCAAAAAGAAACTTGGACATGTATGGCCCTCGAACCACTTGCATTGCGGAAATTGATATCCTATTGTTTGGTAAACAGAACCTTGGTTATGTAGGGTCCTCAGACCTTCTACTTTGAGGAAATTAAGATTTCAAGTTACTAGTTCTAAGTATCAAACAGAAACTTGGACATGCATGGTCCTCAGATCACATTCGTTGTGGAAATTGATATCCTATTGTTTGTAAAACAAAACCTTAGTTATGTCAGGTCCTCAGACCTTCTACTTTGGGGAAATTAACATTTTAAGTTACTAGTTCTAAGTATCAAACAGAAACTTAGACATGCGTGGTCCTCGGACCACATGCCTTGTGGAAATTGATGTCCTATTGTTTGTTAAACAGAACCTTAGTTATATCGGGTCCTCAGACCTTCTACTTTGGGGAAATTAACATTTCAAGTTACCAGTTCTAAGTATCAAATAGAAACTTGGACATGCATGGTGCTCAGATCACATGCCTTGTGAAATTGATATTCTCCTGTTTGTTAAACAAAACCTTGGTTATGTCGAGTCCTCAGACCTTCTACTTTAGAAAAATTAACATTTCAAGTTATTAGTTCTAAGTATCAAATTGAAACTTGGACATGCATGGTCCTCGGACCACATGTCTTGTGGAAATTGATATCCTATTGCTAGTTAAATAGAACATTCGTTATGTGAGGTCCTCAGATCTTCTACTTTGGAGAAATTAACATTTCAAGTTACTAGTTCTAAGTATCAAACCGTAACTTGGACATGCGTGGTCCTCAGACCACATGCCTTGTGGAAATTGATATCCTATTGTTTGTTAAACAGAACCTTAGTTATATCGGGTCATCAGACCTTCTACTTTAGGGAAATTAACATTTCAAGTTACTACTTTTAAGTATCAAATAGAAACTTGGACATGCATGGTCCTCAAACCACATGCCTTGTGAAAATTGATATCCTATTATTTACTAAACAGAACCTTAGTTATGTCGGGTCCTCAAACCTTCTACTTTGGGGAAATTAACATTTCAAGTTACCAGTTCTAAGTATCAAACAGAAGCTTGGACATGCATGGTCCTCAGATCACATGCCTTGTGGAATTGATAATCTATTGTTTTTTAAACAAAACCTTGGTTATGTTGAGTCCTCAGACCTTCTACTTTAAAAAAATTAACATTTCAAGTTATTAGTTCTAAGTATCAAATAGAAACTTTGACATGCATGGTCCTCGGACCACATGTCTTGCGGAAATTGATATGCTATTGTTAGTTAAATAGAACCTTGGTTATGTCGGGTCCTCAGACCTTCTACTTTGGAGAAATTAACATTTCAAGTTACTAGGTCTAAGTATCAAACAGAAACTTGGACATGTATGGTCCTCTGACCACATCCCTTGTGGAAATTGATATCCAATTGTTTGTTAAATAGAACCTTAGTTATATCGGGTCCTCAGACCTTCTACTTTGGGGAAATTAACATTTCAAGTTACTACTTTTAAGTATCAAATAGAAACTTGGACATGCATAGTCCTCGGACCACATGCCTTGTGAAAATTGATATCCTATTGTTTGTTAAACAAAGCCTTGGTTATGTCGGGTCCTCAGACCTTCTACTTTGGGAAAATTAACATTTCAAGTTACTAGTTCTAAGTATCAAACAGAAACATGGACATGCATGGTCCTCGGACCATGTGCCTTGTGGAAATTGATATCCTTTTGTTTGTTAAACAGAACCTTAGTTATGTCAGGTCCTCAGACCTTCTACTTTGGGGAAATTAACATTTCAAGTTACTACTTTTAAGTATCAAAAAGAAACTTGGACATGTATGGCCCTCGAACCACATGCATTGTGGAAATTGATATCCTATTGTTTGTTAAACAGAACCTTGGTTATGTAGGGTCCTCAGACTTTCTACTTTGAGGAAATTAACATTTCAAGTTACTAGTTCTAAGTATCAAACAGAAACTTGGACATGCATGGTCCTCAGACCACATGCGTTGTGGAAATTGATATCCTATTGTTTGTTAAACAAAACCTTAGTTATGTCAAGTCCTCAGACCTTCTACTTTGGGGAAATTAACATTTTAAGTTACTAGTTCTAAGTATCAAACAGAAACTTAGACATGCGTGGTCCTCGGACCACATGCCTTGTGGAAATTGATGTCCTATTGTTTTTTAAACAGAACCTTAGTTATGTCGGGTCCTCAGACCTTCTACTTTGGGAAAATTAACATTTCAAGTTACCAGTTCTAAGTATCAAATAGAAACTTGGACATGCATGGTCCTCAGATCACATGCCTTGTGAAATTGATATTCTACTGTTTGTTAAACAAAACCTTGGTTATGTCGAGTCCTCAGACCTTCTACTTTAGAAAAATTAACATTTCAAGTTATTAGTTCTAAGTATCAAATAGAAACTTGGACATGCATGTTCCTCGGACCACATGTCTTGTGGAAATTGATATCCTGTTGTTAGTTAAATAGAACCTTGGTTATGTCGGGTCCTCAGACCTTCTACTTTGGAGAATTTGACATTTCATGTTACTAGGTCTAAGTATCAAACAGAAACTCTGACATGCACGGTCCTCAGACCACATGCCTTGTGGAAATTGATATCCTATTGTTTGTTAAATTGAACCTTTGTTATATCGGGTCCTCAGACCTTCTACTTTGGGGAAATTAACATTTCAAGTTGCTACTTTTAAGTATCGAATAGAAACTTGGACATGCATAGTCCTCGGACCACATGCCTTGTGAAAATTGATATCCTATTGTTTGTTAAACAAAACCTTGGTTATGTCGGGTCCTCAGACCTTCTACTTTGGGAAAATTAACGTTTCAAGTTACTAGTTCTAAGTATCGAACAGAAACATGGACATGCATGGTCCTCGGACCACATGCCTTGTGGAAATTGATATCCTTTTGTTTCTTAAACGGAACCTTAGTTATATCAGGTCCTCAGACCTTCTACTTTGGGGAAATTAACATTTCAAGTTACTACTTTTAAGTATCAAATAGAAACTTGGACATGTATGGCCCTCGAACCACATGCATTGTGGAAATTGATATCCTATTGTTTGTTAAACAGAACCTTGGTTATGTCGGGTCCTCAGACCTTCTACTTTGGGGAAATTAACATTTCAAGTTACTAGTTCTAAGTATCAAACAGAAACTTGGACATGCATGGTGCTCAAACCACATGCCTTGTGGAAATTGATATCCTATAGTTTGTTAAACAAAACCTTAGTTATGTCGGGTCCTCAGACCTTCTGCTTTGGGGAAATTAACAGTTTAAGTTACTAGTTCTAAGTATCAAACATAAACTTAGACATGCATAGTCCTCGTACCGCATGCATTGTGGCAATTGATATCCTATTGTTTGTTAAACAGAATCTTAGTTATGTCGGGTCCTCAGACCTTCTACTTTGGGGAAATTATCATTTCAAGTTACCATTTTTAAGTATCAAATAGAAACATTGACATGCATGGTCCTCAGACCACATGCCTTGTGGAATTGATATTCTGTTGTTTGTTAAGCAAAACCTTGGTTATGTCGAGTCCTCAGACCTTTTACTCTGGAAAAATTAACATTTCATGTTATTAGTTCTAAGTATCAAATAGAAACTTGGACATGCATGGTCCTCGGACCACATGTCTTGTGGAAATTGATATCCTATTGCTAGTTAAATAGAACCTAGGTTATGTGAGGTCCTCAGATCTTCTACTTTGGAGAAATTAACATTTCAAGTTACTAGTTCTAAGTATCAAACAGAAACTTGGACATGCATGGTCCTCAGACCACATGCCTTGTGGAAATTGATATCCTATTGTTTGTTAAACAAAACCTTAGTTATGTCGGGTCCTCAGACCTTCTACTTTGGGGAAATTAACATTTCAAGTTACTACTTTTAACTATCAAACAGAAACTTGGACATGCCTGGTCCTCAGACCACATGCCTTGTGAAAACTGATATCCTATTGTTTACTAAACAGAACCTTAGTTATGTCGGGTCCTCAGACCTTCTACTTTGGGGAAATTAACATTTCAAGTTACTAATTCTAAATATCAAATAGAAACATGGGCATGCATGGTCGTCGGACCACATGCCTTGTGGAAATTGATATCCTTTTGTTTGTTAAACAGAACCTTAGTTATGTCGGGTCCTCAGACCTTCTATTTTGGGAAAATTAACATTTCAAGTTACTACTTTTAAGTATCAAATAGAAACTTGGACATGTATGGCCCTCGAACCACATGCATTGTGGAAATTGATATCCTATTGTTTGTTAAACAGAACCTTGGTTATTTGGAGTCCTCAGACCTTCTACTTTGAGGAAATTAACATTTCAAGTTACTACTTTTAAGTATCAAACAGAAACTTGGACATGCATGATCCTCGAACCACATGCCTTGTGGAAATTTACATCCTGCTTTTTGTTAAAATGAAGTTTAGTCATGTCGGGTCCTTGGACCCTCTACTTTGGGAATATTAGCAGAAAGCATAGCACATTAGTGTTGAGGTGTTGATGAGCCACTTGGATTGCTTTATGCCCCAACTGAATTCTAAGTTAAGTTTTTGATTGTGTATTGATGTCACATATATTGTGCTCTTGAGGCATGATTTACAAGTATACGCTAAGTATGTGTACTTTTATTTAATGTTATGGCAAATTGAAATATTGGAAGTGGAGTTAGTTGTTCCATTCATTCATTTTGCGCTGATGAGTATTTTTATACTAAAGATTGGAAGTCAAATGAAAATCAAACCAGCCAATTTCTCATTAATTTCTGTTAATATACATTCGAAGCAAAAACCTTTTTTTTTGTTACATGACAAAAAGGGAAGTCCTAACTAGCCTTAAGCCTTAGAAGGAGGGTCCTGCTCGGAAGTGCTGGCACCCTCTGTTCGTTTCAGCTCTATTTCAAATGAGGTCTGGACTTGTTTCCCTTTATCTCTTGCCGCCAATGGAGGGACATTAGGCTCGGCATTTTGGCTCATAGTCTTCTCGGTGCCATCACCCTGTTCCTTCTCTTTGTTGGAACCCTCAGGTTCTTTAGGAGTTGGAATGGGCTCTGGAATCATGGAGGGGAGCGTGGAAGACGCCGTCTCGGGGGCAGGTGCGACTGGAGGAAGATCATCGAGCACCTGGATGTCTTGGGGGAGCCAGATGTTTTCAGGCTTCCTCAACTTGGAAGTTGTGGGAATCCCTGCCACATTTAAGGTTTCCTCCCACACTTGCTTACAGTATTCCCAGCATAGCTCGACGAACTCCTCGGTTAGTTGGTTTTCTATTACCTATACCCCTTCCTTGTAAGCGGTCTTCTTCGTGGCCTCCATGGAGTCCTTAAAGGTACGAGCCTCATCCCTCATCCTAGCAAGCTCCTTCTTCAGGTCAAAGTTTTCTTGCTGAGCTTTGGATAAATCTTCGTCCTTCTGATGAAGAAACTTGCGTTACCCCTCTACTTGGGTCCTCATTGTCTTCAGGCTGGCCTCGGCACCGTCCTTTTCTCTTTTCTGCTCTGCCAACTATGTGGTTAGTTTCTCGTTCTGCGCAAGAGCTTGGCCTAGGGACTTCTCGGTCTCCTGCCTAATCTTCTGTTCGGCTGCAGCTTTCTTCCGAGAGTCTTCCACCCGCTTCTCGGCAGCGAAGACTTCCTGAATGGCCTGTGGTGAAATATCAAAATAAATGCGTTATTAGTAACGCAAATTTAAATTACATGAAAGCAATAAGGTGAGGATAAGACTTAGATACTCACCAGAGCCAACTCCCTTTTCAGCGAGAGGAACAGATGCGGTTGGTTCATCTTGTCCAGGGCGTCTATGTCCTTGGGCAGAAGAAGAGGACGTTCCAAAGCATCGGCCAGGTGGTGAGCACGACCTTGTTGGAACGCCCTAATACTGGATTGGTAAGAGATTGGTGCCCCGCCCAATTTCAGGTCGGGAGACTAGTTGGCAAGTGTACGGCGTACCTCGGCCAGGTCTCGGTTCTTCCCACTTTCAACTGAAGAGGCACGTCCCTTGCCTTTCCCAGTTTTTTGTTGTTGTTGTTGTTGTTTCAGCTTCTTCTGCCTCTCCGCATTTGCCTCCTCGGCCTCATTCTTCCTCTTCTTCTTGGGCTCCGGAACGGGGGGCTTAAGGTCGGAGAAAGGAGGGGGTGGTGGCAAGGACGAAGGGACTTCGGACCCACCCATTTCCTTGTTAGAGACTTTCAAGCCCCTTTTATTCATCAGCCTCCGTAGAGTGGCCTTATCTTTCTCCTCGAAGCTAGAGTCAGGTTGTGCAAGGATTAGACCTTGTATGCCCGAAGTTTCGGCAAGCGTGCGTTCTTCGTCCGAGAGGATGACGAGCTGTTCCTCTCGAGGTCTCTCAGCTTCCTCTAGTCAAAATTGGTCTATCTCCTCGTCCAACGATTGTTGTGAGGACGCTTGCTCTTCTCGGACGGCGGTTGTCTGGGAATGTGTCGAGAAAGGAACCGCTCTGATAAGGCGGGAGTATAGGATGATGGAGGGGTCGTCTGGGAGTTCGTAGTCAGAAAGGAAGCTAGGGTGTGACACGTCTATCCTCCTACGTCGTTTGTCTCCCGCAGTGATCGCGTTGTCAATTTCTTGAAAATCCACTGATAAAAGATCGTATCCTAGTATCAGGTGGGCCGCTTTCACTTGTAGGTCTTCACTGACAAAAACTTCAGATCGAAGGACACAGTTTAAGTCAGCAACGTTGCAAAGGCTTAGACGGGGGCGTACGTGTTGTTTATCTGTAAAAAGAAACATCCGAGAAGACAAGCATGGTCAGATTAGTGATAAATATCAAGGCAAAAAGCAATAATGTGCAATAAAATTAAAAACGGTAAAGGTAACGGGATTGAATCATGGGTTAGGGAATCTAACTCCTATAGAGTCACACCTAGCTCTTCCCATTCAACTGGACAATGAGGACCGTCAAACCAGTTTCCCGAGACAATGAGATAGTCGTCTTTCATGCCTTTGTTGGATTTGGAAGACAAGATATCAGCCTAACAATGCTAGACCTAGATTTAATGTAGTATCCTACACTTTTGAGTTTATGGCACTCGTACATATAGGCAATGTTGTGCCATGTGAGGTTCAGACCCATTTCCTCGTTTAAAGCATTGACACAACCTAAACCCTAAATACGTTTGGTGTGCATTGATCTGGACATAACCTATGGTTACGAAGGTATTCACTGGTTACGTTTTTCATGGGGAGGGTCATCCCACCTTCTATAAAGGCGATCATGGGAATGATAACTTCTCCCTCTCTCCTAGCGTCACCTATGGCTTCTGCTGGGCGATATTTCAAGCCTACGTCATGAGGAATTTGATATTTGGTCCTAAAACCCTCCATACCGGCGTCAGTGTCTACTAAACACTTAAATCTACCCATTTTGTGGGAACGAAAATGAAAGTTTAAAGAAGGGAAGGGATCTAGATGGTGGCCGAGGATAGAAGTCGAGAAGGAATGAGTAAGGAAAAGTGAGAACTTACGGGAGTTGATTAGGCGAGTCTTCACGAGCTTCTGGAGAGAAAAGATAATGATTGGCACTTAGATGTGATTGATTTCTGAAAGAATGAATGAAGATACGGGTTCCCAGGCGTTTTGACGTGCAGGAGGCGGCCTTGAAATTAAAATTCTCCCGCTCAAATTTTTAAAGCAAATCTGGGCCGTTGGATGCATATCTCACCGTTAAACGTGGGGAACAGGATGTAACTTGCAGTCATAAATGCGCGTGTTCCGGGCTTCGAAGCGTCAGAGACGGTTTAAGGGAACGAAAGGGCCCCTACACGTGTGACGATTTGCAAAGTGTATGGAGGGTGTGCTATTTGGTTCAAAACTCTATTTCTCTCCTCTGATGGGAGGGAAAAATAAAGTTTTAGGGGGGCTATTGTGAGGGGTAAAAGTGCTTGAATAAACATTTGGGCTTTGGGCCTGATTGGTTGGTACAAATCTGTTTGATCAGAGTCTCTAGGCCCACACGTCAATCTGCACTATAGTAATCCGAGGAGTTGTCCGAGGAGGAATATCTCTTCGGACAGGCCCAGCAAAGGCCTTGAGACTTGCTAAACAGTCTAGAGGCAAAATTATGGAAGAACTGGTGGGTAAAAGTGTGATCCAAGCAACTCTTTAGAAGTAGGAATGTGTGAGAAATATTTGAGGAAAAAGCTGCTACCACCACATTAAAGGCCCTGCATCTACCTCTCATGCCCCATTAATGAAGAAATGACCTCTGAACAGTAGAATTCAGTCTTCCTATTATTATTTGAAGACTTCAAGAAGGTGGTAGAGGGGACAAGGATCTAGGAGGAAGATTTGTATGACATATGGATGAAACAGGGAAGAAGAAGAAGTATATAAGAAGATAAGAGAGGAAAGAAGAAGGGGATCTTCTTCTTGGTTAAAAAAAAAAAAGCTAAACCTTGTAATCTTTGGCCTAGAAAGAGAAATATTATACAAATTGTCATCGGCTTACGTCCGAGGAGGTTTCTTTGTCATATTTATTTATCACTTGCATGGATTGTGGTACTCTAGCCTGTTAATCAGCTTCCAACATCTCAAACCTAGATTTCAAACCCATACTCTACAAATTTCATTATATAAGGCTCTTTGAACCTGAGCTCCATCACTTGTTTTTAGGTCCAGGTACAAATTGTGCACTTACAATCATTATTGGTTATTTTGTTAACTTCTATTAGTTATTTTTTTTGTTTATGTTACAACGGAATAATAAAATAGTATATTTTAAGTGACGTGACAATATTTTTTATATTAAAAAATTACACATCATCGTTGACATATCAACCAAGCCAAAATGGATCTGTTTAGTTTTTTTTTTTTTTTTTTTTTCTTTTGTGATACAACGTATTTGGATTTTGTATTATCGTTTTAAGGTAGACATTTTGAAAATATTTATTAATTGTTTTGAAAGCATAAAAAACACTTGTAAATTAAATGTTTATTGAATTAGTTTCACAATGCCTTTTCCTGCTCGGATTGGATGGGGAACTTTGGAACTTGTATGGTCCAGATGGGGGCTAAGCAGCTGCTGGAGGTGGGAATAGGGTTAGGACTCAGTTCTCAGTTTTGGTCCTTTTGGATTTGGGGAGACTTGTTTTAGCTTGGGTGACATGTCAATGATGATGGGTAATTTTTAATATAATATACATTCTCACGTTACTTTAAAAATGCAATATCATACCACCGCACACCTTTGGTGCGATAGTCACTTCACAGGTATAAATACTTGTGGAGTGTGGGGAGCAAAAGCCGGGGTTCAAGTCTCCAGAAGAGAGCTTCACATACATATTCACTTAAATTAGGCTAAAGTAAAAATTCTATCTTGTATAAAAAAAAATATTTAAAAAAATAAAAAAAATGCAATATATATCATTGTTATGTTAACCACATAAGTAATATAACTCATTTTTAAAAACTTTAAAAACTAATAGAGCTCATTTAAAATTTTAGGAACTAACAACGCTTACTTAGTAAACTTCAAGAATCAACGGTGTAATTAATTATTTATGCCTTAATGTTTCAAATATGCATATAGTAATTATTACTCAATCCCAATTTAGAAATTGATTATTTTTTGGTAGTTTATTTTTATAGTATATATAAACACTCCATAATTTTTGGTAATTTGAATGTTAAGTGTCTATTTGGCAAAAATTATTTTTGCAACTTATTTTACTATTTAGCTTATTTTTGCTATTATTGATGGGTCCCACAGCACTTTTTGGTACTATTCATGGGTGTTATTGTACTATTTTAGCTAATTTTTACGTTTATCTACAGTACTTTAAGTAAAAAGTTTTCAATTTCAGCAAAATAAGAGGATCCCTAACTTACCCTAAATGTGTTTAAAAAGTCAAAATTTAATTTATTTCAAAAAGTTTTGAAATTAGATTAGGCGAAAATACTATTTTGGTCCTTACATTTTGGGGTCAAAATCAATTTAGACCCTGTTATTTTCAATCTGCAATTAATTTGGTCCTTACCGTTAACTTACTGACGGAAAATGTCTACGTAACAAACAGATTGTATAGTTGGCACATTAAAGCTTATGCGGCCAATAAAATATTAATATAAAAAAGTAAATTAACATTTACGCTCCGTTTGTTTCAATAGAAAACCTTGTATAAAGATAATTTTCCTTGTTTTCCAGTATTTGGTAGCATAAAAAAAGGATGAGTCAAAGAAAAACTATCTTTGGTCAACATAAAAAGTATGACTTATTTTTAGAGATTGTTTTCTATTAAATTTTTTTGGAAAAAAACTCTATCTCACAGCAAACTAAATAAGGGAAGTTAAGAAGTTGTTTTTCCATCTCATTTAAAGTTGCTACCAAATATTGGAAAATGAGATTGTTTTTTAGAAAATGTTTTTTAGCAAATAACTCGTTTTTAAAAAAATATCATTGTAGAAACAAACAGAGCGTTAAAAATACCACATTAGCATTTGAATGATCAAAAACTTCATGTCAAAAAAAATAACCAAAAACCAAAACCTTTATGAAAAATTCATCAAAGACATTAAAAAATTGAAAAATAAAATGTAGAGTTAAAATTAACACAGCATCTATTTTCTCAAACTTTTGATCCGTTTCGATTAAGGGGAGGGAAGGGGAGTAGAATAGAGTAGATTTAGCACAATTTTAGCCATTTTTAGCCAACTCTACTCTACCCTACTTTACTCCCCTCCACTCCCCCTCCTTTCCTCTCCATCTAAACAGGCCATTAGTTCGCGAAGCTTTGTGGGTAAATGTAAAATCTCTAAGAATTCAAATCCTACAAAAATCCCAAATCCTAGCACCGCCGACAACCACTCCACCACAAGTCAACCGAGCTACAAGTAAACCCATCAAGCCACAGTTCTCAACCCAGCCAGCGATGCCCCGATACTCAAGATCCAAACAGATGTGTCACTGCCATCCATGTCGTAGCCAACCTCATCTGTCATGGTTGAGATCACCGATCTGCCATGTACGAGTGACTTCGAGCTCCATCTCCTCTACCCAGATTTGGGTTATCGTTTCCCTTTTACCTATTGCAATTTTCTAAATTTGTTGAAAATTCTAAGATGAATGTTTAAGGAATCAAGGGAGTAAGATGCAAGTTATCACAAATGTTGGTTTTTTTTTCTTCTTTTCTTTCTCTGCCTTTTGGCAATACAAGTTTGAATATGTATAGCTATATAGGCTGTACAATTTTGAATATGTATTTAGTTGAATCATATTTGTGTGAAAGAGAAAATTTTGGTTTAACTTATGTTGTTGATTTTATTTTTGGAATAATTTGTAAAGACATTTTGTATTAAGATAGAAAATTTTGATGAAAGGGTTCAAGATTACAAATTTTGTTCTTCCTATTTGATTTTTTATATTTTGTGTTCTTCTTGTTTGAAGATTAAAGATTAAATTAATTCATTTTAATCTTAAGGTTCTTCTTTTGGCCCTTTGATGACTGATAATTTATTATTATTTGATTTTTGTGTTTTTTAAGTTTTTTTTTTTCTTTTAGCTTTTTTTAGACGTGGAATTTTTTATCATTCAAATGCTTATGTGGCATTTTTAAATGTTAATTTTAAAATTTTTTATCAATATTTTATTGGCTACATAAGCTTTGATGTGCCAACTATACAATCTATTTGCCACATATACATTTTTCGTTAGTAAGTTAACGATAGGGACCAAATTGACTATGGATTAAAAATAACAGGGACCAAATTAATTTTTATTAAAATATATGGAATAAATTGATTGTGATCCCAAAATACATGGACCAAAATAGTGTTTTTGTCCTTAAATTATTTGCAAAATCAAAAGTGAGACAAAAAGACCAAAAGCTAAATTTTTTTTCAACATTTCCCAGACATGACTTTTTTATGATGAATCCATTGGTGAAGAATGATGGGCCTTGTATTTATGTTTTAAAATTTACCATATAAGGCCGTTTTTGGCCCACTTAAAACCAGAGGGGAAAAAAAATTTAAAAAAATTGTGCTTAGGCTTTGTTTTTGTCTTTTGAGTAGCCAGGGGCAGATGAATAGCCTTAACGTTTAGATGGAAGGAGATAAATGAGAGAATATATTCGGATCACATGTCCTTTCTTCTCGTTCCATATCAAGCATACATACAATATAGGATTAGAAATAAATGTCCTTTTATCTTTGTAAGGAAAACGATAAAATTTAGATGGGAAGCAAATTGACTATTAGGCTATGAAGCACGGGTGCGTTTCGGGATTCGGGTGCGGGTGCGGGAGCGGGTGCGGGACTCGGCAATTTTTGAAAAAGTAGGGTGCGGGTGCGGCGGGGTGCGGCGATTAAAAAATTATTAAAAATATTTTTATTTATATTTTTAATATATTGCTAAACATACTTTTTTTACATTATATAAATATATACCAAATTTAAGAACAATGGTAAATAATAACTAGAATACAGAGAATAGGAGAAAGCCTAGCTGAAGAGTGAAGGTAGAGAGTGAGAGAGAGGCTTAAGAAAAATGAAGAGGGAGAGGGTTGGGTCTTGGTTTTTTTCCAAACGGTGCGTTTGCACCTCTCTTTTTTTTTTTTTTTTTTTTTTTTTTTTTTTTTTTTTTTTCAGCCATAAGCACCTGTTGTTATTTTTTTTTTTTTTTTTTTTTTGAATTTCGGCCGGTATCGGCCGATTTCGGCCGATATCGGCATGTTTCGGCCGATTTCGGCAGATTTCGGCCGGTACCGGCCGATTTCGCCGGTATCGGCCGGTATCGTCCGATTTCGGCCGGACCGATTTCATCCGATACCGACCGATTCGGGCCGAATCGGCCCGATTTCGCGCGCGTCGGCCCGAATCGGCGCCGTATCGGCCCGAATCGGCGCGAATCGAGCCGAATCGCGCCGAAAAAAATGCTTTTTTATTGCCGGACGCGGCACGGACGCGCAGGCAGCGGCGTCGCCTGCGCGTCGCCGCGTCCGGCCGCGTCCGACGCGGGTGCGGCGGCCCAAACGCCGCACCCGTGCTTCATAGCTATTAGGTCCAAAGACCAATTGGGCAAAAGATATTTGTTTATCTAGTTGCACTAGGTTAGAGATCAATGCTTAATAACACACTATATTCAATAAGGTAAGTTTTGGAACCTTGTTTTTCATTTCTAGAAATGTTATCCCGAGCTTCTCAAACCTTAAAACTGAAATTAGAGTTTTGAGCTGGCTTTCAGAATCTGCCATGCAGTAACAATTTCTCCTACTTTGTTCTTATTTTTCTCTTTTCCCGACAGACGATTTGCATTGCAAGTATGACCTATAATATGAAATCAGGACACAGACTATACTAGAGTGGATTGTTAGTCCATAAACAACAGTAACGAATACATTTCACATGAACTATTTGGAGAGAAACAGACAAGGCAAAAACAAAAGTACCTACAGCTGCACAATTGTATCAAGCAATAACCACCTCAATTGTGAACCCATAATGTACATTCCAATCAGCAACCTTAACCACATCACGTTACAGCAACATCAAAATTTGCATAACTAAGACTGCCACTGTCATTCAAAGCAACTTGGCTAATTTAACATCTACACAATAGCAACCATAAATACTGCTGCTGCTTCCATATAGTAAGGGGAAAACAAACATACAAAACAAAACAAAACAAAAAACTAGAACCATTAACTTGAATTAAAGCAAAAACCAGTCTGATGTTTTGAAGATACAAGAATACAACATTATTGTGTATAACAAGGGTGCATCACTCATGAAATCTGTACATGCTGGGTTAAAATTCTCAAAGGCACGACCACAAAGTCAAATGCTCACTTCTTACCCTCGAAAGAAGTGACAGAAAATATGTAAGTACTCTCTTGGGTATCCCCCATCTTATTTGGTGTGAATGTGTGATGTCATTAACGTATGCCCAGGTCTCCAAAAACATGATCACCTACTTAGCAGCAAACCAATACTACAAAACTTTAGCTCACTCCAGGAAAGTTTGATAGTGCTCTAGTTTGCAAAAGCTGCTCCTACAAGGAATTGCTGTGCAAATGCAGGCCATAGCTTTTTTGGTAAATGTTTTGCAGATGCAGCTATATATAGTAAAAATCCTTTACTGAGTTTTTGGTAAATGCTGTTTTAAAAGTACTGTGAATATTTGAAATAACCAATATAGATTTCATCAAATGATTGGAGAAATTTTTAGAAAATTATGTCCTGGAAGTTTTGAAAAAATCATAGGTAAAATTTTGATCATTAAAATAATTTATAAAACTAAGGGCCTGCTATCAACACAGCACCTTTGTAAAGCAACCCCTAGCTGCATCCCAACATCTGCTGTGAACCACAGACGCTTCCTGCACAGCAGCTTAGCTGAAGCTTTGCTGTGCCCAGCTGAAGCTTTACCAAAACTTACCAAACTCATCCTCCATTACCTCAAAGGGCTAACAACCCAACCAGTAATTGGACTTTGCCTGCGAAATCTGACTTTCCTATGTGAACCACTTTGCAACCGTTCAAGTACTGTATATGTAATTGAATCTGGTGTTAAACAAAAGACAGACAGAAGTAACGTATTTGGCAAAAACTCTAATCCTATTAGTGCAATTGACATGTAGAACTTCCGAGAATAAGTACCTGATTAACATGTAATGAAGTATTTCTTTTTAATACTCAGCGGGGAAAACCATATTAATATGTCCTGTAATGTACAAACAAAATACCTTCATTTTTTTGGATCAATTACAAGACAACTCACTGGCCACGGACATGCATGTTATGAAAATATTAGTCTAGTTTTTTCTTTTTTGGTGGGGAGGGGGGATGGAATATAGTTTAGATAATAGTTTTATTTGAGTAATGCTATATTTATAAAATTTTGACAGTAATTTCCTAACAAATTTTAGGTGGTAAGCTGTTACTAGTTCTAACTAGAGAATGTTCCGTACGATGCACATGTTCGTTATTAGTTATTTTATAATAATCATATGTGTTATAATGTTTGGAAAATTAATTTTGATTATGTATTATATGTCACAAAAATAATGAAGAAAAAAATTGTAATCCAATATATCCATTAGTAATCATAATTAATTAGACCCTTAAAATAGGGTAATTATTAAGTACTCTCGGAGAACCGTAAATGCGTACTCCCTCCTCTCACACAACTATGGGTCTCACTAATTTATAGTGGAACACATAGCTTATGTGCGAGGGGGAAGTATGCATTTATAGTACTCCCCAAATATTCAATAATTTTCCCTAAAAATGTCACCACATGCCTTTTTTTTTTTTTAGTTAGACATACATGTATTTTTTGTTCTTAATTAGATGACAGAACAGTTTCTCAAAAAATGATAACAAATAACAAGCAGTTTCTAATGGATAAGAAAACAATTTCAATAGTGAGCTTAGATTAAAACCCATAAGCGTTTCTCACTTAAAATTTATTGTTAAAATTGTAATGAAACTTTCTCGCAAAAAAAAATATATATATTGTAATGAAAAATGGTGAGTAAAACAGGTTGTAGAACTATTGTCTTATCTTCCCTGTTCTTCAAAAAAAACAAAAGAATTATCAATTATTGTCCTTTGTACCGTAGGATTGTCGTCTATAGTTGGATAAGGAAGATAAGATAACTCATCCAACGGCCACAATTATTTTTCCTTCTTTGTGGGGAAGGATTTTGACATTTTGTAGCCACACAATACAAAGGAAACGTGAAGCCACGTTCAAAATGTTTAGACATTAATGGACCAATTTAAAGGGGTCCAGTTGTCTTAGCTGGGCCTCTTGTATTTTCTTTTTTATCTCTTTTAATTCGTCAGATTGAAACAAGGTACCTCTTTGGTCTTTTGCTTTGTGATTTACACAAATAAAAAACGTGGAGATTCTCAGTCTATTATTTGTTTCTTTTATACATAGAAACACGTGTGAAAGTTACAATTGCATTTATATAAATCTTATAAATTGACCTCCCAATCAAAAGTGGCCAGCGATAATTCAATAGCTCAAAAGAAAATGATAATATTATAATTAATTGTATTATATAAATTTATATATTTGAGGTGACTATCACATTTATATTATAATAATAAATAAATAAATTTTAATTATTTCTTTTGGTTTTGGGTTTAAAAATCGACACCTCAAATTACAAAATTTGTGTGCTAAAATCTATAATGTTTTTAACATCACTCAATTAAATAAATTTTTTCTTAATTAACACATCAATTTATAGTATTTTTAAGTAATTAAAATTTTGTATACCCTTAACTTCAAACTTTTAAATACCATCTGAGTTTACTGAGCTCAACCAAAGTTGAGTTTTTTTTTTTTGTATTTTTTTTTTTTTGGATCCATAACAAAAGTTGGATATTCATAAGATATAAAGAATATGCGGCGAGTGCAAATGTCATTGTGCCATGCGTGGATAAGATTTTGTCATGTTTATTGGTCTGTACATTCCATATTTGCCGACAGAAAATTATGAATTATACTATTATGCAATAATTGGCATTTAACCTTTGTAAAAAAGATAATTTTGATTTGACCTGCAAAAATACATTGTTGCTCCATGAAATTTTCCAAACAAGCCCTATTATTCTCTGAAATTTCAAATAAACTTTATTTGTCTTTGAAATTTTAAAAATGAACATTCTATTAGTTATTTTTTTGTTTACATGATAACAGAATAATAACATAGTATATTTTAAGTGACAGAATAATATTTTTTATATTAAAAAATTACACATCACCGTTGACATATCAATTAAGGCAAAATGGATCTGCTCAGTTTCTTCTTCTTCTTTTTTTCTTTTCTTTAGTGATACAACGTATTCGGATTTTGTATTAGCATTTTAAGGTAGAGATTTTGAAAATATTTATTAATTGTTTTGAAAGCATAAAAAGCACTTGTAAATTAAATGTTGACTGAATTAGTTTCACAGTACCTTTTCTTGCTCGGATTGGATGGGGAACTTTGGAACTTGTTTGGTCCAGATGGGGGCTAAGCAGCTGCTAGAGGTGAGAATTGGGTTAGGACTCAGTTCTCAGTTTTGGTCCTTTTGGATTTGGGGAGACTTGTTTTAGCTTGGGTGACATGTCAATGATGATGGGTAATTTTTTATATAATAGGCATTCCCACAAACTTAAAAAATGTAATTTTATTGTTCTGCAGGCACATAGGTAAAGAGACTAATATAAGGTTACAAAATGACTAATATAAGGTTACAAAATGATTAATATAACTTATTTTTTAAAACTTTAGGAACTAATAGAGCTCATTTGAAATTTTTAGGACTAATAGAGCTTACATGGTAAACTTCAAGAATCAACAGTGTATTTAATTATTTATTCATTAATGTTTCAAATATGCATATAGTAATTATTAACTCTCAGTCCCAATTTAGAAATTGATTCTTTTTTGGTAGTTTATTTTTATAGTATATATAATATACTCCATAATTTTTGGTAATTTTAATGTTAAGTGTCCGTTTGGCAAAGATTTTTTTTGCAACTTATTTTATTATTCAGCTTATTTTTGCTACTATTCATGGGTCCCACGATACTTTTTGATACTATTTATGGGTTTCATTATACTATTTCAACTAACTTTTACCTTTATCTACAATACTTTCAATAAAAAGTTTTTAGTTTCAGCAAAAGAAGTGAATCCTTAACTGACCATAAATGTGTTTAAAAAGTTAAAATTTATTTTATTTTAGAAAGTTTTGAAATTAGATTAGGCGAAAATACTATTTTGGCCCTTACATTTAGAGGTTAAAATCAATTTAGTCCCTACATTTTGATAGCAATCAATTTGGTTCATATCATTTTCAATCTGTAGTTAATTTGATCCTTAACATTAACTTACTACAGAAAATGTCTTCATGGCAAACGGATTGTATAGTTGGCACATTAAAGCTTATGCGGCCAATAAAATATTAATAAAAAATTTAAAATTAACATTTAAAAATGTCATAGAAGCTTTTGAATGATCAAAAACTTCACGTCATCAAAAAAAAAAAAAAAACCAAAACCTTTATGAAAAGTTCATCAAACACATTAAAAATAAAAAATAAAACATAGAGTTAAAATTAACTCAGCATCTATTTTCTCAAACTTAGTTTGTGAAGCTTTGTGGGTAAATGTAAAATCTCTAAGAATTCAAATCCTACAAAATCCCAAATCCTAGCACCACCAACAACCACTCCACCACAAGTCAACTGAGTTACAAGTAAACCCATCAAGCCACAGTTCTCAACCCGGCCAACAATGCCCAGATACCCGAGATCCAAACAACTATGTCGCTGCCACACGTCGTAGCCAACCTCATCTGTCATGGTTGAGATCATTGATCTGCCATGGACAAGTGACTCCAAGCTCTATCTCCTCTGCCCAGATTTGGGTTATCGTTTCCCTTTCACCTATTGCGATTTTCTAAATTTGCTGAGAATTCTAAGGGGAATGTTTAAGGAATCAGGGGAGTAAGATGCGAGTTATCACAAATGTTGGCTTTTTTTCTTCTTTTCTCTCTCTGGGTTTTGGCAATAAACGTTTGAATATGTATAGGCTGTACAAATTTGAATATGTATTTAGTTGAATCATATTTGTGTGGAAGAGAAAATTTTGGTTTAACTTATGTTGTTGATTTTATTTTTGGAATAATTTGTAAAGACATTATGTATTGAGACAGAAAATTTTGATGAAAGGGTTCAGATTACAAATTTTGTTCTTCCTATTTGATTTTTTATATTTCGTGTTCTTCTTGTTTGAAGATTAAAGATTAAGTTAATTCATTCTAATCTTAAGGGTCTCTTTTTGGCCCTTTGATGACTGATAATTTTTTATTATTTAATTTGTGTTTTTAAGTTTTTTTTTTTTTTTTTTTGCTTTTGGCTTTTTTTCTGACGTGAAATTTTTTATTATTCAAATGCTCATGTGGCATTTATAAATGTTAATTTTAAAATTTTTTATTAATATTTTATTGGCTATATAAGCTTAGATGTGCCAACTATACAATCTATTTGTCACTTAGACATTTTCCATTAGTAAGTTAACAGTATGAACCAAATGATTGTTATCAAAATGTAGAGACCAAATTGATTGTAATTCCAAAAAGGGAGAAAACAAAATAGTGTTCCCGCCATTAGATTATTTGCAAAATAAAAACTGAGACAAAAAGACCAAAAGCTAAATTCTTTTTCAACATTGCCCAGACACGACTTTTTTATGATGAGTCCATTGGTGAAGAATGACGGGCCTTGTATTTGTCTTTTAAAATTTACCATGTAAGGCCATTTTCGGCCCACTTAAAACCAGAAAAAATTAAATTAAATTAAAAAAATTGTGCTTAGGCTTTGTTTTTGTCTTTTGAGTAGCAAGGGGCAGATGGATAGCCTTACGTTTAGATGGAAGGAGATAAATGAGGAAATAGAGAAGAAAAGAGAGTATATTCGGATCACATGTCCTTTCTTCTCCTTCCATATCAAGCATACATACAATATAGGATTAGAAATAAATGTCTTTTTTATATTTGTAAGGAAAACGATAAAATTTAAATGCAAAGCAAATTGACTATTAGGTCCAAACACCAATTGGGCAAAAGATAATTGTTTATCTAGTTGCACTAGGTTAGAGATCAATGCTTAATAAAACACTATATTCAATAAGGTAAGTTTTGGAACCTTGTTTTTCATTTCTAGAAATGTTATCCCGAGCTTGTCAAACCTTAAAACTGAAAATAGAGTTTTGAGCTGGCTTTCAGAATCTGCCATGCAGTAACAATTTCTCCTACTTTGTTCTTATTTTTCTCTTTTCCCGACAGACGATTTGCATTGCAAGTATGACCTATAGTATGAAATCAGGACACAGACTATACTAGAGTAGATTGTTAGTCCATAAACAACAGTAACGAATACATTTCACATGAACTATTTGGAGAGAAACAGATATGGCAAAAACAAAAGTACCTCCAGCTGCACAATTGTATCAAGCAATAATCACCTCAATTGTGAACCAATAATGTACATTCCAATCAGCAACCTTAACCACATCACGTTACAGCAACATCAAAATTTGCATAACTAAGACTGCCACTGTCATTCAAAGCAACTTGGCAAATTTAACATCTACACAATAGCAACCATAAATACTGCTGCTGCTTCCATATAGTAAGGGGAAAACAAACATGCAAAACAAAACAAAAAACTAGAACCATTAACTTGAATTAAAGCAAAAACTAGTCTGATGTTTTGAAGATACAAGAATACAACATTATTGTGTATAACAAGGGTGCATCACTCATGAAATCCGTACATGCTGGGTTAAAATTCTCAAAGGCACAACCACAAAGTCAAATGCTCACTTCTTACCCTCGAAAGTGACAGAAAATATGTAAGTACTTTCTTGGGTATCCCCCATCTTCATTGGTGTGAATGTGTGATGTCATTAACGTATGCCCAGGTCTCCAAAAACATGGTCACCTACTTAGCAGCAAACCAATACTACAAAACTTTAGCTCGCTCCAGGAAAGTTTGATAGTGCTCTAGTTTGCAAAAGCTGCTCCTACAAGGAATTGCTGTGCAAATGGAGGCCACAGCTTTTTTGGTAAATGTTTTGCAGATGCAGCTATAGATAGTAAAAATCCTTTACTGAGTTTTTGGTAAATGTTGTTTTAAAAGTACTGTGAATATTTGAAATAACCAATATAGATTTCATCAAATGATTGGAGAAATTTTTAGAAAATTTTGTCCCGGAAGTTTAGAAAAAATCATAGGTAAAATTTTGATCATTAAAATAATTTATAAAACTAAGGGCCTGCTATCAACACGGCACCTTTGTAAAGCAACCCCTAGCTGCATCCCAACATCTGCTGTGAACCACAGATGCTTCCTGCACAGCAGCTTAGCTGAAGCTTTGCTGTGCCTAGCTGAAGCTTTACCAAAACTTACCAAACTCATCCTCCATTACCTCAAAGGGCTAACAACCCAACCAGTAATTGGACTTTGCCTGCGAAATCTGACTTTCCTATGTGAACCACTTTGCAACCGTTCAAGTACTGTATATGTAATTGAATCTGGTGTTAACCCCTGCTGCTTAAGTTTTGCATATAGATCAACTGCTTCAGCAGTTCTCCCACACCTCTCAAGACAGTCAAGTAAGATATTGTATGTTACAATGTTAGGATAGCATCCTTCAGCAAGCATCTCATCAAACAACCTGCAAGCCATCTCAACTTTATCTGTCTTGCCAAAGCACTCAATAAGCGTGCTGTATGTGACAACATCAGGAGTGAATCCTTTCTCTTGCATTTCCTTGAACCTCATGTGAGCTTCATCAAGATCACCATTCTTCCCAAGGCAATTGATCAATGAATTATACGAGACAATGTCAGCTTTACAATTGCTGTTCTCAAGTTCTTCAAAAATTTTAATAGCCTCGTCAACTTTCCCAGCCCTACCAAAGCTAGAGATCAGAATATTATACGTAAATATGTCTGGTGAAGGACCATCTTGTTTCATCTTTTCAAAAAGATCATGAAGATGAGAAATTTGCTTCAACTTGCCAAGAGCTGAGAAAACAGTATTATACATGATCGTATCAGTAGTTATTCCCTTTTCATGAATCTTACCTAGCAGGTCCATAGCCTCTGTTGTCTTACCTGCATTACATAAACTCTCTAACATGGACCGGCAAGCATCCCTATCCCCCTTATCATGAAAGTTCCACATGTTGCAAAATAGCCTGTGAGCTTCACTTGCATGGCCCAATTTGCTCAGCGCCCTTACAAGATATGCATAGATCAACTTATTCATGTATTTCTTTGATATTTCCACAACCTCGTCTAGTCTACCAAGCTGCCCTTCTACAGCCAGAACATTCAAAATGACACTATATGTAAACTCATTGGGCCGACAATCATTCTCTACCATTTTAGAAAAGAGAAATATGGCCTTGTCAACCATCCGACCCTTTGCAAGTGCCTGGATCATAGTATTATAAGCAATTAAATTTGGTGAGAAGCCCTTAGCTAGCATCTCCTGAAAGAGTGCCAGTGCCTCGTCAGCTTTACCAATCTTTCCATTCATTCTGATCATAATTGTGTAAGTGAACTCATCCGGTTCACAGTGCTTCCGTTTCATGTCTTCAAAAACCTTGTACGCCTGTTCAACCTGTCACAATTCTGCAGATCAGATAATCAGGATCCATGAAACTAAAACACATTGCACAAAGTCAATGAAGAGGTCACTTCAAATACAAACAGTAATCCTTGATTAATTCATTTTTTGTTGAAATTTACTTATAATCTTTTCATTTCATTTATTTAAAAATCTTGTATTTATATGATAGTTACTTCTACGGCTCACGTGAAGCGTTATACTAGTGAAGCTACCTTTATAAGACTTTACAAGTGCCTTAGTACTGTTCCTACTCCATAATCTTCAATCTAATAGAAATCCAATATTCTAACCATCACTGGTACTTTGTTCATGCATTCTTCTCCAGCAACTAATACTTTCTTGCAGCGAGTCGAGCAAATACTAAAGAGTAAGTTAAAAGTAAACAAGAGTTGCATAAAACAATGAGAATATGAGAATGTTACTTGTTATACCTTTTGGTCTTTGGCTAAAGCATCCAACAACATGTTGTAAGCGAAAATATCCAACGTATGACCTCGCCGACGCATTTCGTTGTAGACGCCAAACGCCTTGCCGGAATCGTAGGACCTTAAATACGCCTGAAGCAAGCACTTGTAAGTGTAAGGGCTCATGGACAGCTTCCACTTACCGATTAAGGAGATGCAAAGGTCGAGGTCCTCGGAGTTTCCGAAGAACCCAATGAGGATGTTGACGGTGGAGATCGTGCCGCGCGTGTTGGAGCGGTCCATCTCGGAGAGGATCGAACGGACGAGGTGGGCGCGGTCGGGGACGGAGGGGGAGTTGGAGAGTATGAGGAAGAGGCGCGTGTAGGTGAGGGAGTCGTGTTGGAAATTTGGGGAAATGGAGGGGCAAAGTTGGAAGAAGGAGAGAGCGAGGGAAGGGTGGTTTAGGGATTTGAGGATTTCGGAGGCTTCGGTTGGGGTGAGAGGGAGAGAGAGGGAGTGGAGGTAGTCGGAGAGGTCGAGGAACGGTGATGGTGATGCTGATGATGATGACGCGGAGGGATGTGATTGGTTGTTGTTGTGATTGTTGTTGAGGAGGATTTGTGTGGCTTTGCAGACGACGTGGCGGCGGGGGATTGGGTAGCCGCGGGTGTCTGTGGGGTATGGGGATGATGGGAGAGCGGTTACTTCGGCGGAGAGTGAGCGGCCCGATGGGGAGGTGGAGGTGACTTTTGCTGTGTATTTTGTGGCGTAGTGGCGGCGCGTGGAGGTCACTACGGTGGTTGGCAAGTGGTGGAGGTGGTGGGGTTTCATGGTGGTGTGGAGGCTTTTGGCTCGGGAGTTGTTGTTTTTTTTGAAGTTGAGGCTTTAAAAGGGACAGACTTAAAGTTGAAGACATGAAGGTCAGGTGTGATGAAACGACGCCGTTTGTTTGATGGGCTCCTTGGGTTCAATTTTTGACATTAGGCCTTGCCTATTTTGGGCTCGGTTCCTACCAGGTCCATAATTAGTTGGGTTTGAGAACAATAGTCGATATACAACTTTGTTTTTTTAGGAGGATATGGGACTTGAAAAATGGACTGACTTTAATGGTCCATTTAGATTGAAGGAGAGGAAGGAAGAGTAGAGTAGAGCTAGTCTAAAATTAGCCTATTTTAAGCTAACTTTACTCTACTCCCCTCTACTCTCCCTCCTTCTCCTTCCATCCAAACGGACCTTCTCCTTCCATCCAAACAGACCAGAAGGTCGGGCGTGATAAAACGACACCGTTTCTTTGATGACTCTAAAAATTTGATTCAAAAAATTGTGACATTAGGCCTTGCCTATTTTGGGCCACTGTAAGATGGACTCACAAACCTTATATTCCTCGTGGCCCCTCGCATCCTTTATAGGTCGTTATAAAAAATAAAAAGAGAGAATTTTACGTGTACATACATGTGTGTAGGATGTTCAAGTGTTGAATTTTTTTTCTTTTTCTTTTTCGCAACGAGTAGATAATATTTGTTGCCAATTACATTTATACAATAATTTATACTTAGGCTGAGTTTGGATTGGGCGTTTTGCGCCCAGCGTCTAGCATTTGTTTGTTTTTTTTTTTTTTTTTTCTGCTGCACGGGTCAGGGGAATCGGCTACTGTTCATGCTACAGTGCATGAACAGTAGCCGATTTTGCAGACTTTTCAGCATATTTGTGGGTCCCGTGTACTGTTCACGAGACCCACAAACTTCACTTTACAGATTTTTTTTTTATTAAAAATAGGGTCCCACGGTACTATTCACACATTTAAAAATTATTTTGCTACAGTGTTTTCAGTTTTCAACAATAAACTCTATCTAAACGGACCCTTAATAAAATTTGTAGTGGTTTTAGCATTTTCCATTTAGTTAATAAAATTTGGACAATTTATGAAACAAAAGGCCATTATAAGAATGTTGGAACTTCAAAAATCTCCAAACTTGCATAAACATTTCCTGAAATTTCTTAAATTATTCACAGATCCCAGAATGTCAGATACAAAATCATCCAAAAGCCTGGACTAAGTGGACCTCTGAAGTATGGCTTCTCTTGTTCGATTTGGCACAGATCTAGATTGAAAATATTTATTACAGAACAAATAAAGCTGTTTGCATTTTAAACATGGACAACACAAATAAATGATGCCACATGTGAAGATAAAATTCAAACAACAGTAACATAGCTTGTTGAAGCTTTGCATTTGCAGCTTTGACCAAAAATAATTTCCTTCAAATTTTTTATTTCAAAAATGCCTGAGTTGAAATGCGGAGGGACTCTCACTTAGATTGGAACTTGCGGCTAACGGATTCATAGCTAGGGACAGTGAGAACTGCACAAAAGAAGGGAAATTCACTTACTAACCAGCTCTAGTAAAAACAAGGTCATATAATTCTGTAAAGAATAAAAGATTACCATCCCCATATGATGCCATGGTTAGAGGTGAAGAAAGAATCTTCTGGGAAATGTTAGAAATATCCTCCAAAGTGATTTCATCTACAGCCTTTAAGAAATGCTCCACAGGCAACCTGCAAAGGTCAAAAGATTAATATAAAAGACCAATTCTACATTCATTTCAAGGTATAGCACAGTACTGCTGTATTTAACTCCCAGGGAAATGATTATCTCCAATGGATATGGTAAATATTTATAAATTCTAATAGTCTAACAACAAAGGTGCTTGCTTCTGTCTCAGTCATTTGCTTTTGCACTACAGCACAACAAATATCATTCATTCCTCCAAAAATATTATATAATATAATCCTAGTTATAATCTAGCGGGTTTTCATAAATCTGACACGTGCCCAGTAGAATACACTGAGAGTAAGATGCAAAAGAAGATTATAGAAGGAAGAAATTCTGTGCTGAATAGGAGGAAGAGAAAAATAATCCATCTACTCATGGCATACCTCTTTCCGTATGTCAAAATCTGTCTCCCTATATCCTCTGATGCTATTGTCTGCAGGTACAACCATTATAAGCCCTTAAAAGCAAGCACCAAATTACAAATTAACCAAAAAGAAAAACTAGGGGGTGGGAACATACTCTAGATTCCAGATTCATTAGAACAGCAGATTTGGTGGACTGTTTGGCACGATCAAGCTGACCCTGACTAACTGCGAGACCAGCCATAAACCAAAAAAACAAAAAACAAGCAAACAGAAGAGAGGGCTTAGTATCAGCAATCTTGCTAAGAAAACACAGAATAAGAGGGATGCAAAACACACCTTGTCCACGTGTTGCAATTGAGATCAATTCTCCAGCTGCTAAATCAACAACTTTTGATGCAAATTCAGGGACCTAAGTACACAAATCATACATCCTCAAGCTTAGTAAAAAAGCTTTAAATGGTGGCATAAAAATTTTACACACATAATCAAAATAAATTAATAATGTCAGCAAGTCTAGCATAGTATTCAAATTGTTTTAGAAAAATGCAAATTCAGAATATTAAAGATCTAATACTCTATAAATATACACAAAATTACACTATCTAGCCAAATAAAATAGAAAAGGGACCTTGCATTCTTTTTTTTTCCTTTATAATTCCATTTAAACTCAGAGGGGGGAAAAAGTGTTACCCAAGTACTCTAGTTGTAAACAGCGGGACAAACTACAACAAGGGGGAAAAAAGCATCTATGAAAAGCTCTGAGGCCAAATAATCTAGGAAATCCTCAACTGAAAACAATGTAGGCACGAAGTCCACTCATACAAGGACTTCAGGAATAGATATTTAAATTAAACACACTAAGCTCTTGACCCTCAAAGCACAGAGCATTACGTTCATGCCAAAGGCACCACATAAGACACACGGAACAACTCGCCATATTGATCAGTTAATTCATTTCTTTATCATTTGATTCATTTCTTTGTCAATATAATCCATAGGACTTGCAGAATTACAAACTAATGAAAAATTATACGTATGGCTAAATTACAAACTACACCCTTAAAGTTTGGGGTTGTTTGGATTTTACCCCTTGAAGTTTGGGGGTGTTTGGATTTTACCCCCTAAAGTTTAGGAGTGTTTGGGTGTAAAATCCAAACACCCCCAAACTCTAGGGTGTAAAATTGAAATCCGAAAACTTTAGAGTGTAAACTCCAAACACTCCCAAACTTTAGGAGGTAAAATTCAAATTTTGAAATTTTAGGATGTAAATCCAAACATTCCCAAACTTCCAAAATTTATAGGTATAATTTGCAATTTAGCCTATAAGTATTACATTAGGGGTGTAATTTGCAATTTAGCCTAAAAGTACTATAAATTTACACCGGACCAACTGATTTCCAAAGAATTTTCATACTATCAATACGTATCAACAGAAGCCATCCTCTAAGACAAAGCTACTATCTACTTTAGTTATTACGCTCATATGTGTAGTTTTCTTGTCTAACCTTTCATATGAATCAAGTTGAAATAATAAAATGCACAACCAGTAAACAAGCATAATGTCCAAAATCATCAAATAGAACACCAACAACCCTAGTGAAGGGCCATAATTAAAGATAAACAATGAGATGGCCATCAAAGCCTACCTAATTAGAAAATATTAGTTCATCCTCCAGCAGTATCATTTTATTCTTGTAAATATTATGCTATTTATACAAAACCAGACTCACATGCACATGTCCCTACAGGAATGTGTATATCCACCAAAAGTTTTGATCAAAAGTCACAACAATGGGAAATTATAGAATATTTGCTTACAGTGCTAGCATAAATTCCAAACAATCCAGTTTCATTGAAGATGCTGTTGAATGCAGAGAAGGATTGGACTTGTTGATATTCATTCAAGACTCGGAGATCTGTATCCAAACAGACATAACAAAAATTAAAATCTCAGAAAGAATTGCTACCATATTCACAGAAAGAGCTGGTGAAATTCAACAAGAAATGAGTAAAACAGAAAGAAAAGTAGTTTCAAGGAAAGGGATGACAAAATAAATACAAGTGACCATAACCAAAATAAAACCAAGTTATATCTATGAGACTATTGCCACCATATTTACATAATGAGCTGGTGAAATTCAACAAGAAATGAGAATTACACAGAAAGGGGACTAAGTTTCAGCGAAAGGGGACAAAATAAATACAACTGACCATAATCAAAATAAAACCAAGTAATCTAGCCAAACTATTTGAGAACACCTAGGTAAAACTTAAAACTTACATAGCCGCGAGTGCATCCCTTTTCCAGGGCCCCCAGCAGAGAATGAACCACCTCCTCCCATAAGCATCTGCAGGATTCACACTCATTAATTCATAGCCATTTTACAACTTATTTTGGGAAGTGGGGGAAGGGGGGACTGTGTTGAAAGGAATGTGAGGAGAACGATTGTCCCAAATGCATAATATCTATTTTAAATGCAATACCTGAAGAACAGTCAAAAGGACAGCTTCTTTCTCTTTACGCCAGCCTCCAGGAACTTCAAAAGCAAGAGCAACATGTGTGCACTGTTCTTGCAAGGAGTTGATCAGATAAGTAAGAGCATAAATTAAAAGTAATAATAATAAATAAATAAAATATTCTCTTAGTTAGATGACACAACAAAAAGTCAAATAGTATTGATACATACCCCTATGTCAGCATGACGACGGTAATCCCCTCCAACATATACAGATTTTGGCTCTTCAGCACGGTGCACGCTTGGTAAGTCGGAGAGAAGTGGTTCTGCAATTGATAGAAGCTCCTCATGTTCAACCCCAGAAGCTGCAAGAACCATCCGAGGAGCAGTATAATTCTCCTAGAAAACAGAAATCAACCACCATTCAGAAAGCCCATGCACAAGAAGAAGAAAGATATTGAAAAACAATCAAATTATGGAAGTCGACCAAGAATTGTCAAATACAGACATCAAACACCATTATGAAAGTTATAGTGCACATGCACTATTTAAAATGGTTCATGGTCTTACAGTAACAAATTCCTTCAAAATGGTGCCATCCAATCTGTTTAGTCCAGCTTCGGGAGCCAAAAGAGGAATTGCCAATGCGCCAGAATAACCAGCAGAGTGAATTGCCTCCAATAGTAAGGCATGAGGATTCTTGGAAAGTTCATCAATTTCTGCTTTCACCTTTTGCAGCTGAAAAAAATAGGGTATATTAAGATCAGAACATTTGATGCACCAACTACTACAAACAAAAATAAACAGGAAGATTTAAAACTATGTACAGTGTCACACATGAAAGCCTCCTAGGCTCCTAGAACTGTCTGATCTCACATGTGAATGTCAAAATAACATGGAAACCAAAAGAAATTGGGAAAAATAAATAGCTTCATACTGAATTCCTGAGGGAAAAAGAGTACAATTCAGTAGTTACACTCCACCTCATCCTTTAATTAACAGAATCAAACTCCTTAACTGTCCAAACTAATGCTTATGCAATGGCAAAGGAAGTTATTTAGCAACAGGAGTTCAATATGCCACTTGCTTACATAAGAAAACTGTCCAGCATATATCATAGAAAAGTAGGGGAATTTGTAGTTTGCTACTCTTTCAAGTTTATTAAAGAAAGCTAACGATTAGGCCCATGGCCACTCAAGATACAAAAATCAAGAATAGCTAGGCAATTATACAAAATAAAAATGGAAAAGGAAATCCATGGAGGCTCTTTTATTTTATCTTATTTATGGTCACCAGAGATATTATGCTACAAACAAGTTTATCCCTCTCTAAGAGCATTCACATTGGTTTATGCAAAATATCTACTCCATTATAGTACAAGAACCTACTTTTTCTAGTTTAGCTAACCACTTTACCCACATCCAGATCTCTATTCTAAACTCTATTTCATTTAAATATTCTTTCTTTCATTTTTCACTATTTCCTCCCATTTCTTCTCTCTTCCTTAACCGGAAAAACCCACACTTCACTGTGTTCTCTATTTTTAGAGAGCACTGTAGTAAAATTTTATTTTGGCTAATGTGTTGGTTATCCAATGTGGGTATTTGTTTGGGCTTATTATAGGCATTTTGGGGGGGCTTATACTATTTTAGAGAAGCCAATGTAGCTCCAACACTCCAAATCCTTCCCCTCCCACAGGTTTAAGGAGATATACCACTATGTCATAAAGGTTAGTACAAACTAGGGCTTCTTTCCACTAAGAATTCTATAATTACATCTATAAAATATTACAAAAAGAACTTAAATAAAAAATATTACCTCTTCATTGACTTCCCAATCCAAGAAGGCAGGGTTCCTCACAGCGTCAACTAGCAATTCTACCATTTGAGGAACATATGTCTTAAGAGCATCAAAAGTGTACCCCATTTGCTCCCTAGAGGCTGAGGCTCCAATGTTACCACCAATTGCTTCCACTTCCCTCACAATGCGCAAGTGGCTTCGATTTGTTGTGCTCTTGAAGGCCATTCGTTCTAACAAGTGTGAAGCCCCAAATGTCTCTGGTGTTTCATAAATGGAACCACAATTGAGATACAACCCTATTGATGCGGCAGGATTCTGATCAAAACCAACCAGCAAAACCTTGATCAGGATTAAAAACAACAAAAACAATGGTGCAGAACTTTAACAAGAATAGTTAAACAAATCAAAGTATACGAAAGGTTTGCCCATACAGGTGATGTTTCAGAAGCTATTGTGACACCATTGGGGAGAGTTGTGATTTTAGTTTTGCTTGGTTCAACATAATCAGGTAGTGGAGGGGGGAAAGTAACGCCTGCAAGTGGGATTTCGAGAGAAGGTAGAGTAGCCGACTTTTCCCCTGTCAGCCAGCTGAAGAAACCCCCAGAGGATGTCTTTGCAGCAACTGCACTTGAAGCCGCAAACCTGGTTGCCCCCAGATTGCCCACACGACCCTACTCAAGCAGTTTTGTTACAAAGGATGATACATTACCAATTAGTAAGGCATCAATGTAGAATTATCATCAATGAAATTTTACCAGTAACTTTCCTACTTTAATACATGGTAAAACAAAATGCAAATGTAGGGTCACCACTAAACAAGCTACCATCAGAGAATCCAATAAAATTTGTTTTCTTTTGTCCAGAAACATATAAAAACATAAAGAACCCCATCTGTTTCCCCCCACCAGAAATAAAACAGACTATTTACACATTCAATACTAGTTGCAAGTAAAAAGTTCATCCCAAAAACGCATTGAAACAAATTAGAAGACTTTAGATATATTCAATGTACGAAAAGAAAACTACCCATGTGTTGCTAAAATAATATAATAAGTTAAGCAAAGCAAGACCCAGCAAAAACCAATGTCTGAGCTGAACCAGAGACAAACATGAATAAATAAATAAAAAATCTTTGAAGAATCTAAAGCTGATTTTGGTATTGCTAAGGAAAATTACTGAAAACGAAAAGTCAGCAGGTAACATTAGACCCATAGTTTACACTAAAACTAACACATTTCTCTTCCTAACCCTTAAGATAATCCAATCCTATTGATATATAGCTTAAACAAAACAAACCCAAATCACTGATTAAGCTCTCCACCCAACACAAAATCATAAAAATAAAAAAAATTAAACACCAATACCCAATCATCAAAACCCAACATACCAACATCAGATCTAACATACAAAAAGTCAAAATTTTTAAGAAACAAAAAATAAATTCTCAGTCTTTACACTTTCATGATGTTTGAGTCTAGGCTAATATGTCTTAACTTCATAAACCTTATTTTTTTGGTGTCACCTACCATTTTCTAGGGAAGCAAACAGAAAGTTAGGATTAGTTAGAGTGGGGAACAGAGAACTGACCTTGAGAGACCTGAGACGTGAAGCTGCGGTTCGGTACATGGTGGTCGGTTAAAGGTGGCTGCAGTCAAGCCCTAGAATAGATTAGAAGAGAAGAGTTGAAAACCTTTGAGACTCTCGCACTGTGTGTCTCTCTGTGTTTTCTGTTTTTTGGGTTTAGTTTTTGAGGTTTCTGAAGAGAAACTATTGAGTTGGCGACACAACACAAAAACAAGTATTGGGCCCGGTCGGGACTTGGTTTTTATCAGATCAGCCCAACTTTCGCGAGTTAAAAAAACAAAACAAAACAAAAAAATTTGCAGTATTCATAGAGATTAAATTAAAAAGGGGAATTAAGCCGCGGCAACTTGCCCATATGGCAATTTGTGATTGGTGAGAGGATGATTTGGCAAATATTTCTCTACCTATTACAACTTATCATATGGGCAAGTTGTGACACAAGTGCTACAAGTTATGACACTAGCATAACCATTAAAAGGAAAAGGAGATCTATCGTAAAAGAGATTATTTATGCCATCCAATGATAAGATGTCACGTCAAATTTTCACCTGCTAAGCCATAAACTTTAACGCACACGATTAAGTATTGAAAAAAAAAAACAGACACACGATTACCTCCAAATCTTCATAAATCAAAACTCAATTTCACCGTAAAAATCACAAAAGTGACCCTTGGAGATAGTGCCGATGATGCTCTTATAGTCTGAAATTGCCTTGATTTAACCACATCAGCCAAGTTCCAGGTCCGTTTGATGTTGCAATCACAAAGACCATTCAACCACATCGGCCAAGGACTAGGTGGTGGTGCCGATGATGTTGGCCATTTGTTAAATTTCAGTGACTTAGAGTTCTAGGCCAAGTTTCTCTTGAAAAAGCATCAATAACTAAGAAAAATTTCCTGCTGAGTTTTTTTATTAAATTTGCTTTTTGAGAGAGAGTGGTAGTGTGTTTTTCATAATAAATTAACTTTCTGAGTTTTTTTTTTTTTTTTTTTTGGTTACAGTCTAGTCACTAGTGTAAAGAGGTATATAGTGGTTTTATACTTTTAGTTTTTTACTTTTACGAGAAATTTGCTAAAATTAAATTTCTCATTCTGTAACTTAATGATACACGGCCTTAAATACAAAACACAGTAACTAACTTAGCAACTGTAACAAACTCTTAACAAAGCAACTAAACAACTAAAAGCTCACATGTGCAGTCACGTGCTTCACTAAACAATATTCACTAAACAATATACAACCCAGTAAACTATATGCAGTATAAGCTATATATAACTCTTAACTAAACTACAAGTAGCTTAGCCTAGTACACTATGCCTTCTGCTCTGCCTCTTCATGCCTTGAATCTTGATGATGCTGCTTTGATCTGTGATACTCCCCCTCAAGATGGGCACCATTGGAATGAATATTCAGAATTCCCATCTTGTTAATTAAGGTTGTGAATTGGGTCAAGTTCAGGGTCTTTGTTAACAAGTCTGCCAACTGAGATTGACTTCTAATGTTCATCAATCTTATAACTCCATCTTGCACCTTATCTCTCACAATATGACAATCTATTTCGATATACTTTGTACGCTCATGGAACACAGGATTAGACCCTATGTGGACTGCTGCCTCACTATCACTGAACAGCAGAGCAGCCTTGTCATGTGCAATATTCAAATCTTTTAGCAAATAGAGAATCCATGTTACTTCACATACAGCCACAGCCATTGATCTGTACTCGGCTTCTGCAGTGGATCTAGAAACAGTATTCTGTTTCTTAGATTTCCAGGAAATCAAGGAATCACCTAGGAAGATGCAAAAACCAATAATGGACCTTCTAGAATCAGGGCAGGCAGCCCAATCTACATCTGCAAAGGCTTTTATGTGCAATGAAGTGTTCGATGGAAAAAATAAGCCTTGACCAGTAGTCCCTTTAATGTATTGGATGATCCTATAAGCTGCCTTCAAATGAGGTTGTCTAGGCTTAGACATAAACTGACTTAACCTATGCACAGAGTATGTAATATCTGGCCTAGTGATGGTTAAGAACAATAGTCTACCTATTAACCTTCTATACATCCCAGCATCGTGCAATAACTTACCCTCATCCTTGCTCAATTTCAAGTTTACTTCCATAGGAGTTTTAGTAGGTTTGCAACCAACCCAACATCATGAACAATTTCAAGAGCATACTTCCTTTGACATAAGGAAATACCCTTTTGTGATCTTGCAACTTCCAAACCCAAGAAATACCTCAAATTTCCTAAGTCCTTCAACTTGAAGTACTTATCCAAAGACAACTTGAGATATTCCACAGCTTTAAGATCATTACTAGCATTAAGTATGTCATTAACATAGACTAGAAGTACTATAAAAAGCTTACCATGCTACTTCACAAACAATGAATAATCTGCTTTGGACTGTACAAAACCAAGCTGCAGTAGGGTAGTTGAAAATTTGGAGAACCATTGTCTTGAAGCTTGCTTAAGTCCATATAATGATTTGTGCAATTTGCAAACTAGCTCCCCCTTGCTATCCAACTCCCCTTTGCTGTGCAAACCAGGAGGAAGAGACATGTAGACTTCCTCATTCAAATCACCATTTAAAAATGCATTATTAACGTCTAACTGTTGAAGAACCCAACCATGCACAGCAGCCAAAGCCAAGAAAAGCTTGACTATGACCATTTTAGCCACAGGGGAGAATGTCTCAGTATAGTCTAAACCCTGTTGCTGAGTGTACCCTTTTGCCACAAGCCTAGCCTTATACCTTTCAATGCTACCATCAACCTTATACTTGATGCGAAAAACCCACTTACATCCAACAGCCTTTTTGTTGGGAGGCAAAGGGACAATAGACCAAGTGTGATTCTGTTCTAAAGCTTCAAGTTCAGCTGCCATGGCAGCCTCCCAATTAGGATCACCAACAACTTGATGGTAAAATTGAGGTTCTTTAAGAGCAGAAATGCTATTGCAAAAATGAGAATAGCTAGGGGATAACTTGTGAGAAGAAACAAAATTAGCTATAGGATACCTAGTGGAAAGTGTATTACACTTATAGGATTGAAGATAAGCAGGAGGTTTAGACACCCTAGAGGACCTTCTAAGTGAAGAATTAGGAGGATTGGGTAAGGATGGAACGGGATCAGGTTGCAAATGAGGATTATCAACAATATCATTAGGTAAAAACACAGATAAGTCTTTAGGAAGATCAGAAAAATGATCTTCAAGAAGCTGAGAAGAAGGATGATCAATGTGATCAGCAAGATCAGGAACATGATTAGATGAAAGACCATCAACAACAGGAATAGATTTAGAGTGTAAATCATCTAAAGGTAAGGGTGGAGCATTTGGAGTACAAAGTTGAGACAAAGGATCAAAGGGAGAGGGAGAAGTGGAAGAAGAAAGAGACTGAAAAGGGAAAACAGACTCATGAAAACCAACATCCCTCGATATAAAAATTCTCTTAGAATGTAAATCAAGCAGTTTGTAACCTTTAACAGCAAAGGGATATCCCAAGAAAACACATTTGACAGCTCTAGGATCAAATTTAAGTTTGTTTTGAGCCAATGTAGAGGCAAAACATAAACAACCAAAGACTCTAAGAGAGCTGTAATCAAGAACTTTGCCATAAAGCAATTCAAAATGAGTTTTATCATGGAGAAGAGGTGATGGAAGTCTATTGATAAGGTGCACAGCAGTGAGAATGCAGTCACCCCAATAGGCAATAGGAACATTAGATTGAATTCTTAAAGCTCTTGCAACACATAAAATATGTTGGTGCTTCCTCTCCACAACTGAATTTTGTTGAGGAGTGGCAACACAACTATGTTGATGGATAATGTCATAAGTCTTAAAGAATTCAGTCATTTGAAATTCAAGGTCATTATCAGTTCTAAAAATTTTGATGGCTGTATTGAACTAAGTTTTAATCATAGTGTAAAAGGATTGTAAAATGGATCTAGTGTTAGACTTGGACTTCTTGAGATAAACCCAAGTTGATCTAGTACAATCATCAACAATAGTAAGAAAATATATATGTCCATCAACAGTAGGAACACTATACAGACCCCAAATATCACAGTGAACAATGTCAAAAGGACAATCTGATAAGTGATTAGGAAAAGGAAAAGGAAGTCTTTTGTGCTTTGCAAGTGGAGAAATCTCACAATCTTTATTAAAAGTACAAACAGAATGATGAAGTACATTCTTTAAGGAAGAAAGTTTAGTATCTGAGGGATGACCTAATCTAAGATGCCATATAGAAGAAGGTACAACAGTATTATTAAGTACATGAGATTGAGGTTGACTAAAAACAGACTTGAAAAAAGAGTTGAAGATGGATTGAAAAACCTTCAAGTGGATTGGAAGGGCACAAGCATCTGAAGGGCTGTGTTGTAGCAAGTACAACCCATCATGAACTTCACCCACACCAATCGTCCTCCAACACATAAGGTCCTGGATAAAACAGAAATTTGACAAGAAAACAAGACAACAAGAACTAGTCTTAGTGAGTTGGCTAACTGACAAAAGATTAAAAGAAAATGAAGGAACACAGAGAACATTATGAAGGATAAGAATGGATGAAAGTGTAATAAAACCTATGTGAGTTACCACAGCTGTTTCACCATTAGGAAGTGCAACCACACAATTGACAGCAGTGAATTCAGTGAATAAATTAACAGAATGCACAGTATGATCAGTTGCCCTAGTGTCAATAGCCCAAGTATCTCCATTAAAGGCTGTTCTATTAACTATATGTGCAGAAAAGATAGAATGTCTCAAATCAGAATTCCTAAAGAAGGACCTGACATAGTGAGAGCATTGTTAGGTTTAGTACCAGTTGTAGAAGAAGCTGCTGGTTGATCTGAATGAGGCTTGATCACACTATTGGCCATATGAACATCTTTAGAGAGGTGGGCAGCAGTTTGTATCTGATTGCCTAGCATAGTCAAAAATTGTTGGCATTGCTCCTGAGTGAAAGTGAACTGAGCAACATCATTGGATGACTGTCCATTCTCTGTAAGATCATCTTGAACACTCACTTGATTCACCATTGAAGTCTTTCCTTTAGGCTTAAAACCAGGAGGGAACCCATGTAGTTTGAAACACTTCTCCATGGTATGACCAAGTCTCCCACAGTGAGAGCAAACAAGCCTATCCTTACCTTTAGAATTCTTTCCTCCAGAAAAAGCAGAATTGAAACCTTTCACGGCAAGAGTAGTGGACTCAACATGAGCATTGGAATTTCCCACATTCCTTTGCCTCTCTTCTTGAATCAACAAGGAATAGACTTTGTTAATGGATGGAAGTGGCTCCATTAACAAAATCTGTCCCTTGATTTGAGAATAAGAATCATTGAGCCCCATCAAGAATTGCATCATTGAATCTTGAAAATGAAAATTCTCAATTCTCTTGGACAGATTACAAGTGCATTTTCCACAAGTACAAGTTGGATTAGGCCTAAAAATCTTGAGTTGATCCCAATACACCTTTAATTGAGTGAAAAAGGTAGTAATCAAAGAATCACCTTGATTGATTGATGCAATATCCTTTTGCAATTGAAAAATCCTAGGTCCGTTTCCTTGAGAATGTGTATCCCTAAGGTCATTCCAGATTTCCAGTGCTGTGTCTCTGTAGGTAATATTGATTCTGATTTGAGGTGAAACTGCCTTATTCAACCAAGAACCAACCATATTATCACAGCGAATCCACGCATCAACAACTGTTGGAGTTTTTATCAATGGAGACGAAAGAGTGATAGAGCCATCAACAAAACCAAATTTGTTCTTTGCAATCAAGGCTTTCTTCATGGATCAAGCCCAGGCATGATAATTCTCATCGGTCAAAACTTCAGATGCGAGCATAGCTCCAGGACTTTCAGCATGGTGAAGATACAGAAGATTCGACATGTCTTCAACTAGCGCTAGATCTTGCTCAGATGAAGGGGATGAAGAAGAATTTGACACAGACGCCATTGAAGTAGCTTCAAGCTTTCAAGAATGAAGCTTCGAGCTTTCAAGAACAACAAGAGTGAAGAAACACGAAATCTTCAAGCTTTCAAGAACGAAGCTTCAAGCTTTCATGGACGACAAGAACGAAGAAACACGAAACCTTCAAGCTTTCAAGAACGAAGCTTCAAGCTTTCATGGATGACAACTAAGAAACCCACGAAACCCTAGAAATTTGGGAATTTTGAGAGAACGCTCTGATACCATATGAGAGATTTGCTAAAACTGAATTTCTCATTCTGTAACTTAATGATACACAGCCTTATATACAAAACACAGTAACTAACTTAGCAACTGTAACAAACTCTTAACAAAGCAACTAAACAACTAAAAGCTCACATGTGTAGTCACGTGCTTCACTAAACAATATACAAACCAGTAAACTATATGCAGTATAAGCTATATATAATTCTTAACTAAACTACAAGTAGCTTAGCCTAGTACACTATGCCTTCTGCTCTACCTTCTACTCTGCCTCTTCATGCCTTAAAATCTTGATGATGCTGCTTTGATCTATGATAACTTTTATACAATATATAAGAGCACCCCTACCTACTAGAGAAAGGGCCCAAAATTAGGGCAAAATTTTGATATATTTTATAAAAAAATTGAGACATAGGAAAAAAGATATTAGTTTTACATTTTTTTTTCTATAATTTAGGAAGTCTTAAAGAATTAAGTAATGTTGGAAATAACACAACTTTAAATACATAGGTCTTACAAATATATGTGTCACTAATCACAAGAAATAATTCAGATAGAAAAATGCTAAAAATACTATAAATTTAAAAGATATTAAATACATTAACAACTTATTAAATACATTTTTGAATTAATTTTTTGTGATTTACAATACATCTCTGTAAGATTGATGTTGTAAAATTTATAATACCCCGAACATCATCTATTCAAATACTTGTTTATTATCTTCTTGAAGTGTCACTAATCACATTCATTATTACATCGTTTGCAAGTTTTTTTGTTGTAAAATTTGTTATATCTTTAGCATTTTTCTAACAAAAAAAAAATGTATTACAAAATAAAAAAGAATGGATTTTTGTTATATAAAAATTATGATATTAAACACTAGTTAAATATTATTTAAGTGGGTTCCTCAAAAAAATGATTTAAGTGATAATAAAAAGACCCCATTTAAATATATCACCTTACACCTCCAATTTTGTTGAGCCGGTATAAGAGTTCACTCATATAGATCACGTAAATGTAAAATTAGTGTCATGTTTTATTGTTAAGTAAAATAAATTTGTGATGTATTAGCTATCACCTTAAATCTAGCTATGTCAAAGGCAAAATTATTGCTTCAATAAATCTTAGAATAATTTTAGACTTTTAGTGTTATACAACTTTTTTTTTTTTTTTTTGCTAGTTAACAATTTATAATCTAGTTGTCAAGAGTCCCATAGTTTATATTGGCACCTTCTAATATTTTCAATGGAATGATTCAAACTCATCTTCTTCAAATTATCAAGTTTTTTTTTATAAACAGAATTATAATCTAGTTATTGCCTTGACTAAGATTTTTATGTCGATATTTGTCAACTTTATAAATGGTTCTCATAACAATTGGTTAATTTATTATGAAAAATAATTCTTCTTTTTTTTAAAGAAAGTTTTAACTTATGACGTCCGCTCTTGATGATAGCTCTTGAGATGAAATAAATATATTTTAATTAAAATTTATGTTGGCTTAATAGTTTTCAAGTTTTGGAATATTACATCGTTATTTATTTAATTGGTTAATTTATTATGGAAATTTTTTTTTGAGATGAAATAAATATATTTTAATCAGAATTTATGTTGGCTTAATAGTTTTCAAGTTTTGGAATATTACATCGTTATTTATTTAATTGGTTAATTTATTTGATTGTTCGTTTGAGGTGCTCCCCCCCCCCCCCCCCCCCTCTTTCTCCTCTCTTTAAAAGAAGAAAAAAAAAATTTCAAGTAACTCATTGATAACCACGCTTGGTCAAATCACGAATGTGGAATTATTTATACTCCTTTTTGGGAAAGCAAATTCCACTATTACCAAGAAGAATTGTTGATAAACACAATTTCTTTATTACATAGGCCCTAATCGGATTGAGATCAAGGTAGAGTATTGCACTAAATAGAATTACTCTAGTTCCTTCCACACAAAAATAAAAATAAAATTAAAAATTACTTCTTCACTTTTTTTACTTTTCAGTCTTTAACATTTTCTAACTTTTTCTATTTAAGGATTAAGATTATAAGTTGTTTTTCTTAACTCTCAATTCTATCCATTAAAAATTATTGCAAGTGATGCAATAATTAGTTTATTGCTAGTAATCTCAATCCAACCCAAACCCATATGTGAGTCAGGCAAATTGTACTCGTCTTATGCAATTTGTACTATTTTTGCTTAATACTACTATTGTAATTGTTGTATTAGCAATGTTAATTAAGTTATTTGCAATTCTTCATTCTGATGCCACATGATGATTGGCACCTTAAGTTTATTTATAACCAATATAAAGCCTTTATACAACAAGTCTAGGGGTTTTTTGGTAAGAGAGTTTAGGTGTTGATTTTCAAAATGATGTGAAAAGTGAAAATTGTGGTTTAAAAAATGTTATGAAAACATGTGTTTAAAGTACTCATAATGCCCACAAAAAAAAAGTTTGGTACCATGTTTCTAATAATATCTTTTCAAAAGTGAAAAAACATAATTGAATGTTTAGTATGAGTATGTATTTTTAAGAGCATTAGCATTGAGGGTACCCCCAAATTGCTATTTACAAACATACACGCCTAAAACGAGCTTTACTCAGGTGTCTATTGCTAAATTTTTTAGTAATTGTGAACAGTGAATTCAAAAATATACCAACTACTGTAGCACTGTTGGTAAAACCAACTATATTATTTTAATCAAAATATCTCCCCTTTCTTTCTCTTCAGTCACTTTTCTCCAATTTGGAGGCACAATTTTTGGATGTATCTCAAAATACTCCAAAGCCTATCCAAGATTCTTCACTGGAACCTAAAATTGTCACCCCTAAGACAACAAAATAGGGTGGCAACTTTAGTGTAGAGGAAGGCAACCTCCTCTGAGCATGGCTTAACTAGGGATGGCCATGGGTAGGGTATGGGTATACCCGATCCATACCCGACCCGAAAATCTTACCCATGGATACCCGAATATCAATATCCATTAATATCCATACCTGAATCTTACCCGAATTATTATCCATGGATATCCATACCCTACCCGAAACCCGAAACCCTTTTTTTTATTTTATGCAAATCACTTTAACTTAAAAACTAACCAATAGCTTTATCTTAAAAAATAAAAAACTAATCAATAGACATTATAATTTATTCAACAATCTAACAACTCTAATTAGCTAAGTTGCATTATACTTTTAACAACATATAAAAGTATAATCTTATCATTCAACTTAGTAAGGGTACATCATAGACATTTACGAATTTCAAGAAGAAAATAATTTTAAAAATGGCATCAGTAAGGAAAAACAAAAAATAATTGCAAGAACTTAATTAAGTAAAAACCATATGTACATTAAAGCTTTCAGTTCCGTCGAGGTGACAAGATGTTTGTAAAGTATAATCCCAAATCTTCACAGTGACAACCCAATCTTCAAAAGGAAGCCAGCCATGTCGGATTGTCCCACGGTACAGTTTGGTAAATAAGGTTTCTCCAATCAAATTTTTTTCATTAAAATTGTCAGTCATATCTGCCAATTCTTCCATTGAATATAAGAGCGGCTTGTGAGATCCTACCCAACACAACACAAGAGATACAGAATTTCTTCAATTATTTAAATAAAACAGAGAGAGAGAGAGAGAGAGAGAGAGAGAGAGAATGAATGAATGTAGATTAATAAGAAGAATGTAAACAAACCCCAATAAAATAAAAACGCAATTGATTGATAGAAAGTAGATACCAATGGAAGGAAGAGATTTATGGACAGACAATACAAAAGTTTGGAAAGAAACATTCTATTGAATTTTAAAAAAAATCTGATTTTTTTTTAAATACGGGTCGGGTATGGATATTATCCATACCCTACCCGAATAATTCGGGTAATATCCATACCCTACCCGTTAAGCTCTACCCATCAAGGACCGGGTATTACCCGGAATATTTGGATCGGGTAGGGTTGGATATTCATTACCCAATGGGTATGGCCATCCCTAGGCTTAACACTAGCATCGATACCATGCATGGTAATGAGCAAAAGCAAGAGAAATTTCGTGCAAAAGTTTGGCAATGCTTTTGCAAACACAATATCTTCAAAACCATGCATTCTTCTTCCTCCCAAACAAGTTGATGATCTATGATTAATAAGGAGATAGATAAATTTTATGGGTTCATGGCTAAAATTGAAGCAAAGAATTAAAGTGGTGTGATTGACCAAATAAAGGTATAATAATTGTGTCAAAATATTAATTTAGCATTAGTTTGAATGTACTAATTATGATCTATTTAAAATATATATATAGTTTGAGCAAGCAAAGACTTTTGTATAAATATACATCATCCAACAATACAAATTTCCAATTTAAACATTGTTGGCTTATGTTGAAGAACCAACCAATGTGAAGTAAGCTTATGGAAAGATCAAAAGGTTTACCTCAAACTTCAAGTTAAAAAGATTAAGTCCGCACGCGGGGGGGGGGGGGGGGGGGGGGGGGGAGGGGGTGAATGATGACATAATAGAGTCCAATAGACCGATTGGTAAAAAAGCCAAAAAGACTGCCTAGGTTTGACACATGCAAATGATGTCTTATTTTGACCTAATTTTTGGTAGTAGCTTATTTTTGGCCTAGGTTTGGCACACGTATATGATATATTTTTCTAACCTTATTTTGGTAGTAGATCATGGCAATGACTTGTAATTTGTTATTTTAGAAAAAGGTCTTAATTCTTCTTATGTGATTCCTTTGTATTTTCTATTATGCCACTTACGTAATCACAACATTCTAGTTTATATATTTTCTATGTTTGATGTCATATCTTCTATACTTATGTCTTGTTTCAACCTTAATTTGGCAAATTCTTATAAGAGTTTTTCTCTTATATTATATTTCATACACTAAGGGTCTATTGACTCTATTTGAGATCCACTTATTTTGCTAAAACTGAATTTTTTTTTACTAAAAGTACCATAGATAAAGATAAAAGCTAGCTGAAATAGTACAGTAAGACTCATGAATAATACCAAAAAGAGTAGTGAGGCTCATGTATAGTAACAAAAATAAGCTGAATAGTAAAATAAGCTAGCTTTTAAATTTTTGCCAAACACACACTACGGGTCTGTTAGGATAGAACTTATTACTGAAAACTGAAAATATTGTAGCAAAATAATTTTTAAATGTGTGAATAGTACTGTGGGACCCATTTTTAATTTTTTTTTCTAAATAAAGTGCTTGTGGGTCCCATGAACAGTGCATAAACAGTGCATGAACAATAATTTTGTTTCTCGCACATTGCTGAATAGTACCGATTACTGTTCATGAACAATAACCTGTACAGTGAAATAACGTGCATGAATAGTATCGGTTACTGTTCATGCACGTTGAAAAAAAGAAAAGAAAAGGAGAAAACGCAAAAACGCAACAATTATAATCCAAATCTAAACGGTCACTAAGTAGTTTTTTTATTGATAATTTCTTAACAATATTGTCTTGAAAGTTGTGTCCATGGATTGCTCTCTTTTTTTGCAAATTGCTTTTTGATAACTCAAATGAGGATGAGACATGAATCAACTTCTCAAGGGTTCAACATCACAACATAAATGTTGTCCGAATATCAGACGTAATCCTTTGGCAAATAATGAAAAACTTTATATTGATTACTTTGTCGAATCACCAATATATCATCTCAATTTACTTAAGAGGAGATTTTAGAAAAGACGTTCTCTTATTTCTTATTTCTTTTTTTGTATTCAATCTAAGGTACAAAACTTATGAACCTTTCTTTATCCAAAAAATGGATAATTCCCAAGGCTCAATTTATCTTCCCTTCAAAATTTGATTTTAGCATGTTCATGATTTTTTTTTTGGGTGGGGGGGTTGTTTATAACATGGCTGATAAAATTCCTCAATGAAGAAGTGGTACTGGTAAACATATATAGATTAAAATCCTATTGCTCTAGATTAATGACTCTCTTTCTGAGTGTCAATGTCATTTCTGAGTGTAATTAATTACTGTTTTCTATGTAAAAACTACTATAGTTTTTATTTTCTTATTTTTGGGTTTCTTGGTTGCATCTTATATGGTAAGAAAAAATCCAGGATTTTGCAAACAAATTGAGCAATGGGGGGGATTATATTATATTACAAAAATGATTGAGACTTTAATTTTCATTAAAGAAAGGATGCCATTCATAATAGACATGGCATGCCTAACATTATTGGTATTAGTTTTTTTTTCCCTCTTAAATTGTAACTTATTTTTTCAAGTGATCATATCTTTAAGCAAAGTGAAAATTTAAAACTTTTGTTTAACTAATCCGTGCATCATTAGCGACTAATTGCTACTGTTTGGCGATTGCAAGCCTACACATATTTTACTTTACATAATAAGTTGGTTTACTTTTTTTGAATATAAGAGCATTAGTATTGATAGTGGTAAAAAACTATATTACTTTTTTTAGCATCACTAAACACAAATTTATGGCTACATTGATAGAGCCATAAGCCAAATAACTTAGCTCTATAGCTACTGTGCATAGCCAAAAGTAGCTGTGCAAAGTAGCTCATAGTTTTAAAAAAAAAGTACTCCATTATTAAATTGTGTATTCACATTATTTTATATTTATATTATTTTATTCATGTGTTCACACTGTTTTGTAGTAAATAGCCAAAAAATGTAGCTCATAGTTAATAAAAAAGTACTCCATTATTAAATTGTGTATTCACACTATTTTATATTTATATTATTTTATTCCTATATTCACACTGCTTTATAGTGAATATATTATTTTATTGTAGTATATATATAATTTTATTATGTTGTTTATATTATTTTATTGTATTAAAAGCTAAAATAAAACTATTAATGTTAGGCGTTTTTTAAAATGAAAATGTAAGATAGATAAATTAGTTTTTTGTAAAGTCATATTGCTAAATTTATGGCCTTACCAAAGTGGATGTTCTAAGTGTGGTTTGGGGTCCAATAGGTCCTACGTGACTTTCTCTTTAACGTTTTGTTTTTCCCCGGTATTTCCACCCAAAAAAAAAACAATTAGTTTATTTATTTATTTAGCTTTTAGTTTTATTTATAGTATTTTTAATAAATAAAAAAAACAAATAAATTGTTCCGAACATACTCTAATTATCAAAGATTCAGTAACCATTGGATTTCCCCCACAAAAAAAGAAAAGAAAAAAAAAAGAAAAAAGGAAGAAATAATATTAGCCATAGAATATGGAAGCTGTCAGATCTATACTACTAGGGCTCCAAGGCCCAAACTAGTTTTAAAGCCCATGACTATATCAATACTCCCTCATGTTACTATTTAAATTATATTTACATATACTTCTATATATTATTTATATTTTCAAGTCTTTATGTACAGCACAGTATTGTGTTGTGTAAATAACTAAATATCAATTCGGTTTGCTCTCTTTTACCATAATCATTGATCTTATACATAAAGTGCTAGCTTTTAGATGTCTGTTAACTATTGATATTGGTTTTTTCTGGAAAAAAAATAAGTTAGAGCTATTGATACTGATTGGTATTGCCTCACCTGTCCACTTAATAAAATCTTCTTCGGTAATTTAATTATAGTAACAAGACAGCAGATAAAGGATTCAGAGAAAAAAAAATTCATATAAAGGTGTCAAACAATCAACTAGAAAGAAGAATGGTTTAAGTGCTCCATGAGTTAGTGGCCGGAAGCTTCATGTTATGCCAAGACAATAGAATTGAAGATCACTCTGTCATTTTCTTTTCTTCAAGGATAAGTATAGCACAGCATATAATCGAAGATCAAACAAATAATTCATTCATCACAATCGTATATATTAGGAGAACCTACAAGTTGTTGCAGCAAACCTAACTTGAATAATCTTAAGCCTTCATATCATATGTGTATATGATAATCAATCCAAACCAAGCTAGAGTAAATATGTAAAGAGTCAGCTCTTGAATTTATACACTCTCAAGTTTATTAAATTAATGGAAGAACTCAGCGTTACTGAGCTTACGATTTCCATCTGATTTGAAGGATTTGGTGCATTGCGTACACTGAATGGACCAACCAGCAAAAAGGATAGGAGGTGAGTTCTGTTATTTGAAGACGTATATAAAGAACTTGTGCAGGGAAATTTTAGAAGAAACCTTGAAGTTTAACTACATTGATCGCGAGGCTAATGGAGCTGCTCAATGCTCATGAACATAGACAGTGGTCTTGTGTACAAATTTTATAAACTGCTTTCTGTTTTTTTACAAATTTCCAAACGGCATATCCCAAAAAGTACATGAATTCCAATAGTAATGCACTCATTATGCTGAGCATGTAAAGCCCAAAGCAAAGGAGTAGTATTCCATCTTGTGTCCATGGCCTTAGTTATCACTTTTTTCCCTTTAATTATTGAGCCATTCACAGTGTTAATCCTAAATTATAAGAATAAAATGTTACAACCACAAACAATTTTATAACATTTTTACAAAATATTGATATAGTCAAACTTTTATTAGTTTTATTTAAACCCACTATTAATATAACTGTTTCATTTACTAATAATTACTCATCACATCAATCTTTTATAAAATAGTTTGTAGAATAATTTGTATCTTTGACATTATTCAATCAACCAATATACACCATCAACTATTGGAGATAAGAAAATAGCCCTTTGTAGTCCACTTTGTTATTAAAACACAACATAATCTTTTGATTCCTTTCATATTTCATGCCAAAATGACTAAAATACCTTCTCTCTTTTTCTTTTTCTTTTTAGTTGAGAGGAGAATTGCAAATGATCTAGCATTTTAGGGTCTTTTCATTCAAAGAACCCAAAAGATGCATTTTGTCTGTATTTACCATAATTGGAAAACTTTATTCTAAAATTCTCATAAATAAAAATGCTGCTTTCTATGGGCCCAAATGGCCAAATACTACTATTTGCTAAAATATATAGTTTTTTATCACTATTTAAAAAATATTTAATAATTTATTACTTCTTAAAATTCAAGTTTGTGAAAATCGAATTTCACATAAAACTCGAGTTTCAAAAAGCCTAAATTCTTTAAAAATTTGACATAAACATTTTTATAGGAAAATATAACACGCTCCCAAATAAATATGTTTTCTCTTACTATGCTTTAACTGTTGTCTCTGACTAAAACACGTGAAAGAAGACATTTTTATTGACAAAAAACTAATTCACCAAAGGTACACAGTTTTTTCTTATGAAAATCTAAGTGCTCCTAACTACTGAGACTAGTAGGAAGACTTTTACACTCACTCTCCTACAATACTAGGTCCTCACTTTTCCCCATGCTTGATATCCAAGCTTTGTTAAGAACTGGAGTTTCACGGGCGAACTCGATTTTTTCAAACTCAAATTTTAAAAGAATGGTAAATTATTAAATATTTCTCAAACAGTAGTAAAATACTATATATTTTAACAAATAATGGTACTTGACCGTTTTGACTTATCTATGGAGACACAATTAGTAATTTTTTTTGCCACATTTATTAGTTACTTAAATGTGACATTTTTACACCTACATAATCCAAGTTGCCCAGCCGCCAGTTGAGCGCACTTTACTGTTGAACCTTGTTAATGAAGAATCTCTCCCTCTCTCTCCCTCCCTCTCTCTAAAAATTGAGAAGTGATGTGCCCCAACTTTGGTGAGGTGTGGTACCATGTTATATGGTCCAAAATTAAAATTAAAGTGTGGCTAATTTACGTTTGTCACGTTGAGTTTCATTCCTTTTTTTTTTTGGAGAAAAAATTTCGTTCCTATACAGATAGCAAGGACAACAATGAAATCAATAAAGGAAATAGGAAGATTAACTTAGTACGATTAAATGTAATGGATGACATTGAAATCAAATCAGCGTTGGAGGAAGAGAACCATATTAGGCACGTGCTACAACATGTTTATGGAGGTGTCTTTTGGTTTTTGCTGCAAGCCTGCAAGCATTGGCTGTCTTGCGCCCATTTGAAAACCGCAAAATTTAACAATTTTTTTTTTTAAAGAGTTTCAATCTATAATATCTGCTCTTAATAATAATTTTTTATTATCAAATTAAGATACTAATCAGTTTTTGGTGTAAACGGAGATTGAACTACAGATCTCTTATTTAACCATCAAAGACTTTACTAGTTAATTTAACTGTAACACACTAAAAAATTAACCTTTCTAAAACTTCACTTTTTAAATATGTAATATTTATATTATATTTCCAAAAACCTTTTTTAAGGTAATTAAGTTGTGTCAAATGGATACCAAACTTAATGGTGGACTTGCCCCAACATTTTATTGGGTGCTCTACTTCTCTTTGCATTGTCCCGAACTTTGTTGGCAAAAGGGTGACGAATTGGCTTTTCAACTTTTCAAGGGTTTTTTCCCTTGACCAATAGGATCTAACAATTTTTATTTTATATGGTTGGTATTTTATTGAGAAAGTTAAAGTTATCATTAATTTCATTATAAAAAACATACAAATTGACATGATACATCAATGTGATTGGCTCCATATCAATAAAATAATGAATATAAATTTAGTTATTTTTATTTTACATAAAAAATTTGACCCATCAATTTATCAGATTAATATATAAAATTTAAAATAACTCTAGCATTTCTCATCAAATCACCTATATCCTTACTCTTTATGGTAACAACAACTCTTTTCACACTTGCATGCTGCAACACCTATAAGGGGGCAAAATCTTTTTCTCAAAATTCATATAAAAACCGAAAGTGATGCAGTAAATAATAATTATTAATTTAAGAGAATCCCACGTACAAAGGGATCCATTGTTTCAAGAAATGTTAAAACTTTTAATTTCTCTACATTTTCTTTCTTGACATGAACCCAGTCAATAATAAACAACAAGGAAAATGAGGATTTTTCAAAATTGATTTTCAGATTGCCCCTGCAAAACAAAATTTTAGTATTGATAATTTGAAAATTAGTGTTCGTTTGGTAAAGATTATTTTTCCTAACTTATTTTACTATTTAGCTTGTTTTTGCTATTATTCATGGGTTTTACTGTACCTTTCGATATTATTCAAGGGTCATACTGAATTATTTCAGCTAACTTTTATCTTTATCTATAATACTTTTAGTAAAAAGTTTTCAATTTAGCAAAATAAGTTGATCCTAAATGAACCCTATTCAGCTCAAGGAAAGTTGGAAAAGCAATCATCTATCAAATATTTAAATGCATATTTGGGTAGCTAAAATAGTGTGCGTTTGACTCCAAATTAAAAAGTCAACTTATTTTACTATTCAACATTGATGGAGCTGTTATTGGACTAGGGGGCAATGCCCCCCCCCTAATTTTTTTTAAAAATATTACTATATCAATAAGTACTAATTTTAGCAATTTTGTTCAATAAAATTACACTTTGCCCCCTTAATAATGTCATCAATTCTTTTGAGAGTAATGTTATAACCACAAACGTTTTTACAACGTTTATACAAACAATTGAGATAGCAAATTCTTACTGGTTCGTACACTTACATCACTTTTTACTTATCAATAACCACTCGTCACATTAACAATTTGTAAATTTTTTGTAGTTTTAGCATTTTTCACCTTTTAAATGACATAAAAAATTAATAGATTAAATCTAAAACAAAATATACAAGCCCAAAAAAATTAGCCCAACAACAAAAATCACCAATAATAAAACTAAAAAAATTAAGCACAATCAATTTATTTTACCCAAAACAAACAATTTGGTCGTTTAAAAAAATTTAAACAAAAATCCTTAGAAGTAAAGCAATAGACTCAAAAGCCAGAGCCACCGCATATAGCTAGTAGCAGAATCGCCCCCTTAACTCCAAGTCTATGCTCTGTTCCTACTATTTAGCTTATTTTTGCTATTATTTATGATCCCATTATACTTTTTGGTATTATTCATCGGTCTCATTCTACGATTTCAACTAATTTTTATCTTTATCTACAGTACTTTCAACAAAAAGTTCTTAGTTTCAGCAAAATAAACAGATACCAAATGAACCCTAGTCAAAAGAAAATTGTAAGATTGACAACGATTAGGGTTCAATTTCTAAACTAAACAATTCGAGAACTATAGCAATAGGTCATGGTATGCTTTGCAGATATCTTAGTTTATGCGACGAAAATATTTTATGGTTAATAATTAATTCTTTACTTGTGCAAGTTGAACTTTGTAGTATGCATGCGGACTTTAACTACGGCAGCCAGATCAGTACTATTAGTGCATCAATTGGGAACGAATTATCTAGTACAAACTAGAAACTAGAAAGGGAAAGGTACATACATTTAGATCTCGTGTAATAAGGCATGCGATGTGGATGTGTATCAGGTTCTTAGCATGAAAAATGACCCAAGCATGATGCAAGCTTGAGGTTGCCACACACAATTAAGAAAAACATAGTGAAGTAAACATTAGCTCAAAATTTATGAGCATTACGATTTACATGCCGTGTTCCATAATAATTGTAGAACTATGTATTTCCATACTCCTTAAATTGACATTAGCACCCCCAAGTACTTGGATGCAGGATGGCTCAGGATTTTAAGCAGGAGGGTCGGAATATAAACAAAAACAAAATGTTATGTTTATAACATTTTCACAATAAATCATAAATGGTTAATTATTACTGTCTGTAATTTGAATCTACTCCTAAAATTACATTTTCCCCCACAAAAAAAACCAATAACAACCTGTCCCTTAACATTTGTTATGAAAATATTGTAAAAATGCTGTGAACATAGCATTTCTAAAAATAAAAATATTAACAAATAAGCATCCATATGTTTTGGGCTGATGATTTACATGAGTTTAAGCTGGACTGGAATGGGTTAGGCTGATGATTTTGGAGGGGAGAGGGGTTAAGCTTCATAGAAGAGGGGTCTAAATATAAATTTTTATTTTTTTAGCTGAAAATATATCTAATATTTTTTTTTTCATTAGCCTAGGGGAAGGGATTGGGCCCCCTCTTGGATCTGTCCCTACTTGGGTAGGAAGTTTATTGGTCTGCAATGTAACGTAAACTCAAAGTTCAACGTTTAATTTAACACACAATTGGTAGATTTTCAAGGTATCTCGTGAACAAGGAGTAAAATAAAATGACTATTAGCTTTTCTTGATGTAAAATGCTAAAACTATTAGTAATTTTACTTCACAATCTCCTCAGATAACAATAAATACAATTAACGTCACGTCAATAACATAACGAACAATATTTTTACTTCTATATTTAAAATTGAAATTTTAGCTTGAAAAGATGATCCAGTAAAATTTTAAATACTTACCCACCACTCTTTTACTTACTATTTAGTTAATAAAATACTTGAATTACTGACAATTTTACTTCAAAAAACTTATAATTAATGAGTGTGATAGGTGCTACATTAATATCACAGCAAATAACTTTCTTAATTACCTTTTGATTTTGCGTATTTCAGTATAACTATTAATCGATTATCTATTTCTAAAAAAGGAAATCAATTATCTATGCTTTGCATAAAATTTGATTTAACAAATTGAGAGAAGTATATCAATGTCAATTATAGTTTACAACTTTTAAAAAAAAATAATATTAGAGAAAATTAAAAATATAATAAAAAGTAAGAGTTTAATAGAATAGGAAAAAATATAGAAGCATATTATTGTTACATTTCAAAAGATATTAAAAAAAAAAAAATTGATCTCAGTTTTTTTTTTTTTTTTTTTTGGTAATAAAATTATTTTCTACTTACTAAATTATGTATAAATATTCAAGCATGGAAAGTGTGGGGATGAGGATCCCATGTCTAAGTTAAATGGATGGTTACGGTTACTTCTGAGGACGCACCTCGGGGACGAGCACCAATTATGTGAGACGCATAAAGTTAAAATATCAAAAAGGAGAGAAAGCAAACTTGGCTCAGAACATAGGAAGGATGAAGAAAGAAGGGTGTAGAAGTCATCCCCTCCGCATTAAATACAAGACAGCTACTTCTTTTGCCGCATGAATGAGGAAGTAACCATGAATAGTGGTGGCACAACTAAAAGTGTAGGGTAAAACTTGCTAGTCTGTTCTGGATGGGACAAGGGTTCTAGGAGTGCAATCTGGCCCTCCAAGTGTAAGATTCAAATGAGTTGTAGTTAAATATAAAAGCAAGAGGAAGCTCTAGACGCACAAGAGGAGGCAAAATAGAGAAAAAGAATCTATCCATCTGAAACTTGAACTTCGAACTAGACTTGAGGTCTAACACTTGTATTTTTTAACTAGTTCTTGAACGGTGAAGTAATAGAAAAAGCATTCTTTTACATTCAGTCCTATGATGTAAACTTTCTTTGTTCGCGTATTAGATATCATAATTAGATTTGATTTCCCATTTCTAAACAAATTTATTGTGATAACAAAACAGTAAAAATCTTCATTTAAAGCAACTAGTTGATTAACTACTTTTTCACCGTTATAGAAAGTATTACATAAGAATTAAGAAGCTCAATATATTATTTTCTTGTCAAACTCATTATTTTAAGTTCATAAATGTTCATAATATAGTTTTAAATAATTATAATTGGAATATTTTATGAGTTTATGTTAACCAAAACTAAAGAAATTTATGTAAATGCACTTTGAAGTTATCTAATGACTAAAAATCTTTCCATTCATAAATGGAATTTCGACCTTCAAAAAATAATTTTAAAAAAAGAAGATTATTCATGTAAAATAAATTCTCAATTGATAAACACAATATTATAAATATAAGTTTGACTTGCATGTTGGAGGACATGTATCGTAGACAGACTCTAGCTAGCTATCCGCGTTTTCTATATTTATGACATTTGTTTTCGAATTTTCTAGTCCAATAAAGGTGGCAATTAGTGGTTTTCAACAATTCAATACTTTTCATGATTTCATCCACAATCGAATCGACCTGTATCAGATCATCTCTCCACGGGTCTCACCCTTTTACCGAAGTCATGTATCTCTCATGAATTAGCTCGAGTGTTTGACGTCTTGCTGCTTTTTATTAATTCGAAGTAAAAATTTTCAAAATTAAAAATAAAATATATATATACATAAACGGTGAATGGTTTTTTCATAGAATAATTTTTTTTCCTTTTCTTTTTAATTTTTGGGATGATCCGTAAAATAATGGTAAGGAAATCATAGTTTACTATTGGTAATCTCACTTTTATATAGATCAACCATTAACATGTATTTTATTGTGATACATATATCCTTTCAAAATAATTAATAAAAATGTTATAAAAAATTTTATCATTGAATTTATAGGATTCGACGGTCAATACATTTGAGGCAATGATTCTCTAGAAAAAAAAAAAATGATGCATTATTCTTAGCGAAGTGAATGCACTTTTACTTTGAAGGAGAAAATATAAGAGCCACACAATTAATCAAAGCACTAGACTCATAAGTATATTTATTTGCGGTTGCTCTTGCTGATATAAGAAAGAGAAATTAAAAAAAAAATTATAATCTAAATTTTGTTGTATTATTGTATATACATTGGCTCAAAAGCTCAACCAAAAGATGGAAATGAATGATGGAACCAAGTTGCTTGACAGGTACGTCATCATTGAGTGAATATTCCTTAATTTAGCGAATAATTGCAACAACAACAACAAAAAAAAATGAAAAGAAGATCATAATTAAGCTATAATATTATGTTCTTCTAAAAAAAAAAAGCTATAATATTATGCCTATATATACATCCTAATCCAAAATATATATATAAGCCTCACCTTCTTTGTTTGTAGGCTTAATGCTTGTTATCTCTCACCTAAACATAATTAAAAAAAAGGAAAGCGTCACGTTCATGACGTTTCAATGAGACGGCTGACACGACCTCTTTTTTGGTTCTTTCCCTGTAATAAAAGTGTATAAAAGTAAGAAATTGAACTATATGAAACCTAACTTCTATCTTTAAATGATGCCATTTTTCTCAAATCTATAAATATCTTTTCAAGTGGTCAATAAAGGAGAAATTAAAGTTTAAATCCATATGAAACCCGACTTCTATTTTAAAACGATATCATTTTTCTCAAAATTATATATTTCAAGTGGTCAATAAAGGGGGAAATTAAAGTTTAAATCCATATGAAACCTGATTTTTATTTTAAATGATGCAATTTTTTTCATAATTATAATTATATTTCAAGTGGACAATAAAGGAGGAAAAGTTTACACTCATAATGTAGGTTAACTTTATCTCCAATTTTAGGTTATATATACCATGCAGAATGCGACCTTGTTATCTTGAACAATTTTTCTTCAATATAGATGTTCAAGGAAAAAAGAGAAAAACCTACCTGCAGCTATTATAGACGCATAACATATTGATTGCCCACACGTAAAATCTTTTATTATATTAATACGAATTTCAACTAAGTCTAACCTTAGAAACTTGTACTCTTCATACATGTTACTCAAAAAGTATTATTATATAATCGATCAGCAAATTATAATAAATATTGTGAGACTAACGTCGTTGCTTGACTTTAGACTCTAGAGTGAACTTGGAACTTTTACTTCTATATATAACCTCTACCTCTATCATTTGTTTTTTTTTTTTTTTTTTAATACTAAAAAAACTATCATTTGTTACAACTTAACATATAAAAACCAAAAAAAAAAGAAAAAAGAAAAGGAAATGAGAAAATCAAATAGGACAACCTTGCCCTATTTCTGATTTCAAAATTTTAAACATTCAATCTCTTCCTCTCAATGGAAAAATTATTACTATAAAGGAAAAATATATATAACTTGTTTCTAATCAAACAAATGTGAGACAAAACATAGTTTTAAGTAAATAATCTAACTTTTTTTCCCCCAAATAAGTGAGTTTATTTGCTTAAATTGCTTTTGTCACACATTTCAGCAAATAAGCTATAAATAAATAAGCTTAACAAATGCTAAACTTTTACAATAGTATTTTTTGGGGGGGGGGGGGGGTGGATTGGAGGAACACAAGACAGTTTGTTTGTTTGTTTGTTTTTGTTTTTAAACATAAAACTCCTTTAAATTTTTGAGTGTAACACTTAATCTTGAAAATTTTTAGCGTAATATAATTGTCCATATGATCAACTCATAATATGAATATGTGTCATCATATGATCAACTCATGATTTATTTTCATGAATGTTTAAAGTTTTACAGATAAAATTATACCACAGAGATTAAGTATTGCATTCAAAACTATAGAGAGTCCCATATTTAGATAAATCACATAAGCTTTTATGTACTTTTATTGATATTTTATTTAATTTTTAGGAAAAAGAAGTGGTTTATAATATAGAAAATTAAATTTTTTACTTTAAAAAACTAATTATTTAAAGAGAAAATTCATGCAACAAGTATAAATAATTCTTCTCTCTCTTTCTCTATTATATATATATATATATATATATATATATATAGTTAGAATAGAAGATCTTGTTGCTATTGTTTATATATAAACAAAAAATAATAATATTAAGATATTTTATTTGACGACAAGAGACTTTAATATGAGTTGATTGTCTTCTCATTGTTTTATTTTTCCTTTGACATTAATCTAGGTTTCACCTTTATTTAATCCTTACATTTAATTATAGTTATCAAACCATTAACCTTTTCATGCGCACTCGACCCAACTTTCCAAAGTGTTCTTTTGTTCTTTTCTTTTACCTATTGCCCCAACTTTCTAAAGTTTTATTTTCTTTCACCTATTTCTGACAGTTTTAACCTATTACATCCGCTCTTAATAATAGTTTTTTATCATCAGACCAAGACTCCAATCGATTTTTGGTGTAGGCGGAGATTGAATCCCAGATCTATTTTTCAACTATCAGAGACTTTACCAGTTGAGTTAACTAAAACTCACAACTTTGTTTGAGCTGTTTGAGTAAAAAAAGTATATGACTATATATTTACTTGTATTCCAATTTTAAGGGTTTTGAATTTTTAAAGTTATTAATTTACCTATATAGCCTTAGTTTAATTGTTCAGAGGCATATATATATATATATATATATATATAGAGAGAGAGAGAGAGAGAGAGAGAGAGAGAGAGAGAGAGAGTTATATTTTTATGGAATTTGAAATTGATTTTTTTTAACATTAATGTGTTTTATTTTATTTATAAAGAATTTGTTTTATTGTTGAATTATTTTCTATTACATATTAAAAATATTTTTAGAGGACTGAAAAATAAACATTGAAGAATTCTTTTTAATATATAGAAAAATAAAAGTTTATTATTTATCTTATCTGTAAAGTTTATCATTTTTATTTGTTTAAAAAATAAAAATATATATTTCCAAATTATAATAGATGTAAAATATTAATCTTTACCCCAAAAAATAGAAGAGCCTCTGAATGTCTAAACTAAGTTAATATCTTCATTACCACCTTTGGAGAAAGAAAGAAAAAAAAAAAAAAAGGAAAGAAAAAGAGGTTAAACTCCAACTCACCTCCCTTAGAAAAATTATTGCATACAACGTATGTATTCTACTTCTCACACAATATGTGTTCAACATATGAGCCTCCAAGGATGTAGAACTCAGGACAGATGAAAGAATATCTTGCATGAGATTCCTTCCCTTCCATTACATCCTTATTAGCATCCTCGTTCATGCATCTTCAATTAGAAAAATAATAATAATAATAATAATAATAATAAAACAAATAGCTGCAGCCACTAGTAAGTATGTACCAAATACAAATCTATTGTTTTATTTTTTTTTCACTATATATTTAATCATAACTTAGTATATATTTGTTTTACTTTTCTTATAAAATAATTAAAATTAATTAATTTCTTTTTGTGTTCGAATATATATTTAATCATAACTTAGCATATATTTGTTTTTCTTTTCTTATAAAATAACCAAAATTTAGAATGAAAAAAAAAAAAAAAATTAGACACACATCGTATAATAAATGGTGAAATGTAAAGTAGAACAAAAAATGAGAAATGAATTTATATTTGGTATGTACCTACCTCAGGTTTAGATAGTTTCAATGTATCTGTGATAATTTTTGTTTTTGATTCAAGGGCTTTCAATTTTACCCATGAGTTTACCCTTAAATGGACTAATACTAGCAAAGAGCATTTACATTAGTTCATATATAATAAAAAAATGTATAAAATTTATATAGTTTTGTTTAAAAATGACTTATATTAGTTTGTGTATAATTGTGTCAATTTACAAATTTGTTATAATAACTAAGTAAATTTACATTGATATTATTCATTTTTTATTTAGTTGTTTATTCTTTCTTTACATATCTTGAAGACCAAGAAAGAAAATTGATAGAGGTTCTATGTGTGACAAAAGAGAAACAATTTAAAAAATCAATAAAATTAATGATATATAATATAAAATAAATAATCTAAATATTTTGAAAAACTAGTATATAAAATAGAAAAAATAAGTTAGATAAGAATTTTTGCACGATCTAAAGTGAATGCTCTAGATCTAATACTTTTCAAAACCAATCAAGTAAGTTTTAATCATTGTTAAAAGAAAAGAAAAGAAAGTAATTATTCAAGGATTAGATTAGGTTTAAGGACTAAGTTTGTCAGTTTAAAAAAAAGTTTATACTTTTTTTTTTGAGAATGAAAGAAAAAGAAAAAAGAAGAGAGACTACCTTGGAAATAGACATGTATTGAATTGTGTGAAAAAATAAAAGTACCAAAAAAGTCAACACACTGTTGGATCGAACGTTTGCCTACAAATAAGGGACATGTGGTGAATTTGGTTCAGTGCTGGCGCCATTCCATAACAGTCAATGGACGCTCCGATTTCAAGCTCTTCTTCTCTTTCCGCACCAAGGTTCCGCTGCTTCGACCCCACCAACTCCTACACCACAACCACACCCAATCACACCCCAATTCCCCGCCACCGCAACAACTACAAGGGCACTTTGGCAATTTCCGTCAACTCCGACCCCAAAATCGTCTACGGCGAAGCTGGTTATGTTCTTGAGGACGTTCCTCACTTCACCGATTACATTCCTGACCTCCCTGTCCGTATCTCTCTTTCTCTTCAAGGCTTTGTTTGGTTGCTGAGAAATGAAAAGGAAAAAAATGATTTTTTATTTTTTATTTTTTTATCACTATCGGTCTTTTTGTTGAGAAGAAAATGAAAGGAAAGTGAAGGAAAAAGAGATTTTTGAACTTCTTTTTGTTTCTTGAAGTTGTGAACTTTTAACTTTTTCTGTTTCTTTCTCTGATGGTTTGTTTGGTTGCCGAGTAAAACAGAGGGAATGCAAGGGAAAAAAGGAATTTTATGTCTTTCGTCTGGAGCGTTACGATAATATTGCTCGAGACTCTGTTTCGTTGCAGATAAAGAAAAAAAAAAAAACAGAGAAGAAAAAAGTCTTTTTTTTTTTTTCTCTCTCTGTGGCTTTGTTTGGTTGCTGAGAAATGAATTTTGTGAAGAGAAAATGAAAGGAAAGAACAGGAAAAGTGATTTTTTGAACTTTTTAATTTTTGTTTTTAAAGTTTTTAACTTAAACTGATTTTTCTCTCTCTGATGGTCTGTTTGGCGGAGGAGAAAAACAGAGGGGACGTAAGGGAAAAAAGGAAATGAAACGAATTTTATGACTTTTCGGTCTGTGTTTATACGATATTATTGCATGAGAAGCTGTTTGGTCTCCGAGAACAAAACAGAGAGAGCAAGGAATTTTATCAATTTATGACTCTCGATGTTGCTTTATATGATAATATTTCATGAGTCTGTTTGGTTGCAGAGAAAACAGAAGAAAGAAATGGAAATGGAATTTACGAAATTTTCTTTCCTGAATTTATAATTTTCTCTTATTTACGGCCTGTTCGGTTGCGGAGAGAACTGAATTAAAAGAGAAGGAAAAGGAATTAACAAGCTTTTTTTTACGGTTTATTGCTTTTTTTCTTTTTTGATTGTTATTGCTTTTGTTTATGTATTAATACTATGTAATAGTTATAGGAGTTAAATTTTTTTAGTGTTAATTATTTTCTTTTTATTTTTCTAGGGGAAACTATATAACTGAAAAGAAAGTCAGATAATTCTTATTATTTTATTTTATTTTTTAACAGGGACTTTTTTTTATATATAAAAAAAAATTCTAAGAAGGCACTACAAAATAAGCTTTAAGAGAGATCATGATTTTTTTTTTCAAAAATATTTTTTTAAAGATTTATATATATATATATATATATGTATGTATGTATGTTTTTGTTGTATTTAATGTGTATAAACTAGAAAAACAGAGAGAGAAAAAAATAGAAAGAAGGAAAGAAAATAATTGGGAAGAAAGGTATAGACTGTGATCACTTCCATGACAATGTAACAAAATAAATTTCAAAGTGCGGTCCGTAATCAACAATTGAAGTTTTATAAGCACTGTGATTACTGATTATTTCTTTTAAATTTGACTTGAAGAGGAAAGGACTTTATGTGAGATGTAGCTTATTCTTTATATTATGTTGTCATGCAGACATATCCGAATCCGTTACAGGACAATCCTGCCTATTCAGTTGTTAAGTAAGTTGAAGCGTAAATTCTTCTTTCAGTAGCCGTGTTTGATGGTTAATTTATGCCCGGATGCTATAAACAGATTTGGTGATTCATTTAAAATTGTTTTCTGATTTGACCAGGCAGTATTTTGTTAATGTAGATGATACGGTTGCTCAACGGGTAAATGATCTATACTGGTTGTTCTTTCTGATGAATTTTTGTTGTTTAATGGTTTCACTGAAATCTAAGTGTATAGTTTTCTAATTCCAATATTGTTCCTTTGTATAGATTGTTGTTGCGAAGGATAGTCCAAGAGGGACACATTTTCGTCGTGCTGGACCTCGGCAAAAGGTCTAGACTTTTACTCCCCCTTAGAGTTCATGATATTCTTCTGTCCATGTCGTTGTGAATAACGGCACATGTTTTGAATGTTTCTCAGGTGTATTTTGAATCAGAGGATGTGCATGCATGTATTGTAACATGTGGTGGCCTATGCCCTGGTCTAAATACAGTGATTAGGGAAATAGTATGTGGATTATACCACATGTATGGCGTCCACAAAGTTCTTGGGATTGAGGTGAGCAAACACTTCTGTCATTACATTAAAATTCAGTCTAGGACTTCGTTTGGATTTTTGGGAAGTACAAGGAAAAGGAAGGTAGAATGCTGACAACGGTCGAAAATGTTGTTGATAGCATTCTTTCTTATATTCTTTTCCTTCTTGTTGAACTTTTTGACATCTGAAAGGAGACCAACACTTTGATTTTATGACTCAACTCTGGTGTTGGATGGTACTTATTTGTGTTAGTGGTAAAAAAAGAATGCATAATTATACAATATTGACTAAAAGGGTCTTTTTAATTTTTATACATATAGGGAGGTTACCGAGGTTTTTATGCTCGAAATACAATTCCTTTGACACCAAAGGTGGTGAATGACATCCATAAACGTGGTGGCACCATCCTTGGGTCATCACGCGGAGGCCATGATACCTCTAAAATTGTTGACAGCATTCAGGACCGGGGCATTAATCAGGTTAATTTGTCTGCCCTTTTTAATTCGTACATCTGACTGCATTCTACATTGTTGCATCTACTTTTGTAAACTAATCCCATGCCGATATTTTTTTTTCCTCTTTTAAATATCATCTCAGGTTTACATAATTGGAGGAGATGGAACTCAAAAAGGGGCTTCTGTGATTTTTGAGGTAATTCAGTTTAATGTGGATGCAATGATTTTTTTGATAAACAAGTCTTAACAATGATGGGATTATGTGTGAGTTTGCTAAATAGATAATTATAAAATTGAGTAAGAATAATTACTGGTCATAGTATTTAGTTATTTATAAATAACTTATGAATGCAGGAAATTAGAAGGCGTGGCCTCAAAGTTGTGGTGGCAGGAATACCAAAGACCATTGATAATGACATTCCGGTAGTTCTCAAGCTCAACATCTGAAGTTTTGTTTATTCCCATCTTCTGATCCAAAACTTTGATATGATGTTGGAATTGACTCAATATTGAATATTATGCCCTTTTTGGTTCAGGTTATAGACAAGTCCTTTGGTTTTGACACTGCAGTTGAGGAGGCTCAACGAGCTATTAATGCAGCCCATGTTGAATCAGAGAGCATTGAGAATGGTATTGGATTTGTCAAGTTAATGGGCCGCTACAGTGGTAAGCTTCTTTCCTTTAGTAGCTATTTTAACAGATCAAAGAAGTCACACCTGAAAAATTGTTGGTTTGATTTAAACCTGTGCTTAATGTTACAGTGAAATGAGCTTACATTGAAAAGAGAGCTAAAGACTTTCCTTAGTAATGAACATTCAATTTTTAGGATATACAACTAGGGCCACTATTTAGGATTTTTTTTTTCATTGATTTCGTGACGTCTATGCATGTGGACAGCTTCATAATTTATAAGAAGTTCCTCTTTCCTCGTTGCCTTTTCTTCCCCCCCCCTCCCCCCCCCCCCCCCCCAATTTTTTTTCCTGTACTTAGAACTTTTTCTCGATATTTGAGCTATATTTATAATTTTCTAATTATTCTTAGATTTATCATTGATTCACGTGGCAAATCTTAGCATTCTGAGCAAAATTCATCTTTTTGATTTTGTCATTTTATGGAATAGAAAATTTAAATTCTAAATCACTTCCTACTAATCCATACCAATATTAATATTTCTCCTCCTTATTTAAGTCTTTCTGTTTTAACTTCTTCCACTTTTTACTTGGTCTTCTTTAATACTACTTGAGCAAGGCACAAGCATTCTTAAATGATCACATTGATCAACCTAGGGTGCTGATTGCTGAATGGGGCATGTCCGCCTAGTAATTAAGCATCCAGGTCAATTAGTGTTCTCATTAAGTGTCCCCCCCCCCCCCCCCCCTTTTCTTTTTTTGAGCCATTTCTCTTTCATAAACTCTTCTTAATTAAATCAGCCATTATAAAGAGAAACAATGTTTCTTAAATTATCTTCACCTCATTCTTGTCATGCAGGATTCATAGCAATGTATGCTACTCTTGCTAGCCGAGATGTGGACTGTTGCTTGATCCCCGAGTCACCCTTTTATCTTGAAGGACCTGGTGGACTATTTGAATTCATTGAGAAAAGATTGAAAGAACATGGACACATGGTTATAGTAATGGCTGAAGGCGCAGGACAAGAGCTGCTTTCTGAATGCATTCGCGCCAATGACCAACAAGATGCGTCTGGTAATAAGCTACTCAAGGATGTGGGTCTATGGATATCTCAGAGGATTAAGGTATAAATTCTAGGATATTTTATTTCACTTTGGTGTTAAATGTATATTTTTATGCCATGCCTTGCAATTGTGAACATATCAGCTATGATTTAGCAATGAAAGAACTGTAAGAGGAGTATTTGTGTAGTGACTTCTAAGTTCGAACTAGAGGCTTTCCCTATAATTTCCTTTTTGCTTTGGGACATGATACTGGAAACTTATGAAGTAATTCAAGTTATTCAACTGTATAAGTTGCCCCTTTTCAGTTTGACAAATATTAAGCGATTAGCACTGCAACATGGTGAATTGAGTGTCACTCACTTCAATTGATATGATTTATAGAGAATCATGTGGGGGCTTATAATTTTTATTTCTTTTCAGAGAAATGCTGTTAATTACTGGTGACTAGATTACAAACATGAAAAGTTCTTCCAAGTTAATCATAGGTTTTTTGTTGCTCAGGATCACTTCAAGAAACGGAAGATGGCTATAAATCTCAAATATATAGGTTAGTTTATTGAAATAATTTCTTCTTATTATATGTTTCTTTTTCAATTTGTCCTTCAATATGATTAGAAAATTATAAGACTTTGTTTGCTTGCAGATCCCACTTACATGATACGTGCTGTTCCGAGCAATGCATCTGATAATGTTTATTGCACCCTCCTTGCACACAGTGCAATTCATGGTGCAATGGCAGGGTATACGGGCTTCACAGTTGGCCCTGTTAATGGAAGGCATGCTTACATACCATTCCGGGTGAGTTTCTTTGATTCAAAACAAATTTCTTATCTTCCCTTAAATCATATTTAGTTGTCTATATGGGCTATTTGCACGTAACTGCTGGAATTGCATATGTATGGCCCCTGCATGAGCGAGCAATCTGAAACTATCCTTCTTGCTACATTATACATATCCAGGAAGCCCAATTGAACAAAGTTCCAGTTTACGACATCATGCAAATTGAACAGATTTAATTGACATTTGATAATATCAAGCCTAATTTTCTCCTCTTTAAATATTGCCGAAGGGAACTTGCAACTTATCCAAAAAAGAAAGAAAAAAAATTCCAGTGGATTAAACGAGAGATGAGCTCTTTCAATTAAAGCTGGAGCAATATCAGTTTTATTACTAGCAACTACGACTTTCTTTTTCTAAAACTCTTATGGACTAGTTTGCTCAAGTAAATCGAATTTTCTGTGCAGCGGGTGATCGAGACACAAAACAAGGTTGTGATAACTGACAGGATGTGGGCAAGACTGCTGTGTTCAACCAATCAGCCAAGCTTTTTGGACCATAAAGATGTCATCGGAGACAAGAATGAGGAAGTACCACAAATCCAATCAATAAACGGGGAGAACCATTTAGAAGCAACAGCAACTAAGCATAGAGACCTGAAAGATGTCACTGAGGACACGAGAGAGGAAGAACCACCAATCCTGCTAGTAAATGGGAACAGCATTTAGAAGCCATAATGGCTAACCAAAAGTGACTAGCAGTACCCCTTTTCTTTTTCTTTTTGTTGCATGCTGATATAAGTTCTACCAAGTGAACCCTATACCCAGTGGTGATTCATATAATTTTAGTGTGAAATTACCCTACCATAGATGGGGGCTACAGTACTTTCATAAAGAACCAGTATATTATTCTGAACGGTGGTTATGACATTATTATACGGGAATATACAATTATCTCTGAGCATTTCATAAGTACTAAATAGATATATTTGCACTTAAATTCTGTGTCTACGTGCATTTCTCCACTTCATTGTAGATCAGATTGGAGAGAGAGAGAGTTATAAACATTGAAGATCTTGAGGAAACATGTCATGGCAATTTTTTCCTCTCCCCCCTGCTTCCCTAAACCAAGCATACCCATGAGAAAGACAGGCCTTCGCTTTGAAGGCTGGTATATACCTTTTCCATGAGAAAACCCTAGTTCGTAGCTTTGAAGGCTAAGCCAGCAAGGCCATCTATAAGACTAGTGATTAGCAAATACGAGTCAATCTTGCCATTTCCAGCATGGACACAGTTTTACTCCAAAATATACCATGTGACAACTTAAAAAATTATTTATTATGAGTTCCAATTAAAAAATTATTTATTATGAGTTCCAATTAGTTTAATAAATAAAGTCTTTTGTTGTTGAATAAAAAATTTAGAATTCAACTCTGATTTACACTAAAAACCAATCGGTGTCTTGACTTAATGAGGGTGTCTTGACTTAATGATAAAAAACAATTATTATGAAATAGACGCTACAAGTTTTTAATACTATCATGTCTATAAAATAAAAATAAAAAGATTATATGCGTGTACTTTTTATTACATAACTTGATTAATAATTATTTAATTTGTTCAAATGTTAAATACACAAAAAAGGTTTTATAATCATCAATGATCTAGTAATGGGCTGGAGGAATAATATGTCCAATATATAAGGAAGCAACAGGATAAGTGGAACTCTAAAGTTCAATAACAATCCTTTGCATCACTCTGACTCTATGAACAAGTTTTATTTTAAGTTTACTAAGGCCAAAAGGAATCTTTAAACAAATCTGTCATGTACAATGTCAGTTTGCTTAGGAGCTTACACTGCTGCAACTGGCAAGCAAATATTATTCCTTACTAACATAACCAAATCATTCTCAACAGGAAAAGTTTTTCCATTTAAAATTGTTATTGCCACCACTCGCTTGAATAATGCATGAGATGCTAATTCTTGTGAAGTTGCTCCAGCAACATTTTATTAGCTTTGGCGCTATCATTCTTCTGACAAAGTTTTGAACATGAAGCATCTTATCATTTACATTTTGTCAATGATACACCAAGGACTGATGTGGAATGCAGCAGCACATTTAAATACATAAAGGAAAATAGTCATACAATATAATTGATTAGGGATCAGCAAAGGGCCTCCAAAAAAAACAATATATTCATTTTGCTATGCGGTTGTAATAATTGTACTATTTTTCATGTGTAACATTTTCATACCTAAAATTTACAGAATTTCTACAAATCTTAATGTAACACAAGGAGTAAACCTGATCTCCATCTTCATTTCACCTGAACACAGTGTTAATAACTTCTTTCAGATTCCTGCAGCCTTTGATTTCCATTCCTTCAAAACCATGAGATCCTAAAGATTTCTCAGCTGATTTGGGAACAATACACATTTTATAGCCCAGTTTTGCCACTGTGTTTACCCTTTTCTCCATTCTAGGTACCTAAAATATTGAAACGAAAATGTTTCAAAAATCAAAAGTATCATTTAAGCAGGAAAATAATAAACAAAGGAAAAAGCATTCCAAATATATGTGCTAGCTGCAATGCTAGCAAATATCATATGAACTGCTAAGACAAGGTCCACTTATAAACTTTGGTATTGCATTATTGAAATGAATTCTAAAAACCAATCAACAATATCCAATATTTTTATCAACATTTTGTGCATGGAATTAGTTGCTTTGCCTAGCTCTAGGCTTACTATTATCAGAAAGGTTACTTGGGCTCAGCTCCATTCACAAATCAGGCTCACCAATCTAGTCAAAACTTTGGCAAGCAGACAATAAAGAGGGCCAAGCCTTGATAGAGTCCAAACTCCAATACGTTCTACATATGAAGTGTCATGCCCTGCCCCCATGTGCATGATATTGTCCTCTTTGGGCGGCCCGAAGGCTCTCTTAGTCCCTCAACGTTTTGTTCTTCCCATGTGACACCAAGCCGAGGACAATATCGTGCACATAGGGGCGAGGCGTGACAAATGGTATCAGAGCCAAGGACGGCTCTCCTCTGAGGGTGTGGGTGAGGCAAGAGGCCAAAAGTCCCACATCACTTAAGTGAGCGTGCAGAGCCTGGCTCATAAGAGGTGCCCTTCTTTGATGTGTATGAGGCCTTTTCCCACGAGGCTTGGTGTCACGTGGGAAGAACAAAACCTTGAGGGACTAAGAGAGCCTTCGGGCCGCCCGAAGAGGACAATATTGTGCACATGGGGGGCGGGGCGTGACATGAAGAACATAATAACTCAGCTAAACTGCAGTATCACTAAACAAAAACTAAGTAGTAAAATCTGGCAGGGCCTGCCTGAAATCCTTTTTACATTCTCTTTCTCAGAAGGGCTAGCAGAAAAATAAAATCTGGAAATGCTGGAGGATATACTTTGTGCATAGGAAATATATAACTGAATGCAATATAAGCAACAAAAGTAACTGTCAGAAATGGAATAGAAAGAAGATTCCATAAGTGGAAACAGGGAAGGAGTTGCTACCAGACTGGCTGAGTTCAACAAAGATTGTACGTCTGAAACTTTGTTACTGAAAGTAACTTTTTTTCAATAAATTATTAGAGCAATGTTAATAATTAATACCAATAAAATGGAACCATATTGCTTACCATGCGAAGCTCACCACCAAGTCCAACTTCACCAATGAATGCAATATTGTTTGGAATAGGAAACTCCAAAAAACTGGAGACAAAAAAAAAAAGGAAAAAAAAAGAAGGAAAAAGATAATCATAATCAGTAAATACATCCAAGGGGCAAGAGAGTGAAAAAAGAAAGTACTGCAGGAGGCAATTTTTATTTTTATTTCAATCAACATTGCAAAACTTGTAGAAATGCTGAAACATACTAACATATACATCAAGTTGGATGTTTAAAATTTGCTATGAAAATATCATAAAGTATGTAAAATCCAATATTTAATTTAAAGAAACAAAGCATGAAAGTTGGGAAAAAGGTAATGAGGTGAACTGGATCATAAAACACATGCCTGCTACAAATTGCTGCTGCTACTGCAAGATCCCCAGCAGTCTCACTCAGCTTCACCCCACTAACAACATTTAAAAAGATTGCCTATAGTAAAAAGTACAAAAACAAGGGAACACATTAGCTAGTACCATTGAGTTAAAACACATTAACTATATATGGAAAAAGGATCAATAAAGGCCAAAGTACTTAACATAGCTCAAGAGATAGCCAAATACAAGGGAACACATTTCATAATTGAATAATCAACTGCACCATCTTTTTTCTGAAATACATCAATCTCTGAATAAAGGCACCAAAGGACTCGGTATTTAAAAAATTACACCAATGGCAACAATATAGTCACCATGGAGGATTTGCACTGAAACCAAAAAAAAAAAAAAAAAAAAAAATCATGTGATTGAATACTTCTACTAACTATAGTACTCAAATGAAAACGCATTAAAGCTTTTAGCAGTTTAAGGTGATGTGCAGATTTTTCAATGAATTTGTTGGAATAATGGTCTGGTGTCAAAATTTTTAGAGTCTTACTGTGCTAGTTTCCTAGATCAGCCGTGTATGTCATGGAGGTTGGGTATGAGTGTAGGATAAATAGGGTTTATCAGGATCTGCTGTGTATGGAATAATAGTATTTTGTTTAAATGGCATATATTCAAATTCTTCCAAACATAATTTGAATGTTATTTTCAACTGATATTTCTCTTATATTCATGTGTTTGTCAGTATATTAAAAACACTGATTCTATTGTTATTAAAAGCATAACGTGTTGCCCTCATCATGCTTCATAAGCTTAAAAATAGCTCTGCACTCTTTTTTTTTTTTGATAAGTCATTATGTTTTCCCTTGTTACCTTGTCCTCAAAACATTATAAAGTTTTCACTAATCTTTTTCAGTTGAAAGCTTCAATCCTGGAAAAACTTCAAAAGAAATTAAATGACAGAAAACCCAGTTATAAGCCACATAACTATAGAGAAGAAAACTAAATTGGGGAACAACCATTATGGAGGTGGAGGGATGAAATTCTCTTCCAATCCATATGCGGCTATCAAATGACTATCCACGAGCATTTTTAATTATGTCTTATTTAGTCATGTGAATTATTTAAATACTTAATGAGTTGTTCGATTAAAATGCACGTTGATGGTCATCTGATTGCCACATACTAGGTTAAAGGATATTCATCCAAACCGATTTAAGATAAAACTTTATCTATTACGGAAACATCAACTTACATTCTCTTGAAGCTTTAGGCCAGTTTGCTTCATCAGAACCTACAATGTATACGAGATTCAAGATGGTAAGCTTACAAGTGTGGACTATCATTTAAGGCAACCTTTTATGTTCTGCCAAGAAGTAAAATGTCATCTTGATGATCATCTAGAATAGTGATTTGAATTATTTATTAAAAAAAAAAAAAAAAAAAAACTGAAAAGCAATAGCAGTGACAAAGTGGGCCTTACCCTCTGGTTGCTGAAAATAAAATATAACACATATTTCCAAAAAAAAAAAAAAATTTAAGACTACATTTTTTCTGTTTTGAATTCTAAATTAAAAAATACACACACACACACACATATATATTCAAATAAGCCCAACAGTTTGTCTTGCAGCTGAGAAAAGATCTTTGTTAGAATTATAGTTAAATGATTGAATTCACAATTTCCTAAATGCTTAAACTATTGGGAGAATCAATAATCTATTATGATACTAGAGCACGCAGTCTTGAGTTTGAACCCTGTCCTTAGGTCAATGCATGAACAACCACATTGGCCTAATTGACTTTATAAACAAATCAAAGGTTGGCCTAATCTGATTGCTAAATACAAATGCTAGGTTCAATTGAATTATTGTAATCTCACAAACAAAGTGGAACTGGAACCTGCAAAGCACTAGCAGCATGAGAGTAAAACATCACGATGGCAATGAGCATTTGAAAACTACAATTTGATAAGGTGGGTGTCAGATTACATGACAAAGAGAATGTTTAATTTAATTATTTCTCACCATCCAAGGAAATTTTGTGAAACATTGCAAAAAGATAGAGATCTGTATAGTAGATATTGCATGAGTATGTATATTAAAAGAACTCCAGAGCATTGCTTACAGAAATAATCATGTCAGCTCTGCTTGCTTGAATGCCATTAACTTGCCTTGCAGCTGTTGACCCAGATGCACATAATGCCTACATAGATATTCAAACGTCAGTCAAAATTTTTCTAGACAAGTCAATATGATAGCAAGCCTATTACAGTCAAGTATTTGGATTCCATATATTCATTGGAAAGCAATACCTCAAAGTCTAGATTTTCTGGAAGTAGATAGTTTTGACTTAATCTTTCAATTCATTGCTAGTTAATGTTGCAAATCAATTGAAAATTATTTAAGTTATTATCAATAAGATTGCAATCAGTTTATTTCTTTCATCTTGTGGATCCAAATTTCTTTCTTTTTAATTTACTGAGCCCCTCATGAATTAAAGGATTTGCTCTATCTAGAATGAGATCTACCGCTACTTTTGTTTCCTTTTTGTGTCATAGAATCATATAGTTTGTAGAAACATGTCAAAGTTAAATGTATGCTGCAACAAAGGATTAAAAAAGAAGTACAAAATTACCAAAAAACTACCTGAACTTCGATTAGGAAAGTTCGAGATCCATCCATAATCACAGCCACAGCTAGTCCAGCTAAATACTCTGAATCTGAGTACTGATCACTTAAAAACATCTCACTGGGGTTTGAAACAGCTTGCAGCCCGGATTGTGACATTTCAAATACTCCAAGCTGACAGCAAGCATTAATCCTATCATCAACACAAACTGACGAAACTCTAGTAATATTTAGAAGGATGACGAAGCTCCTATTAAGTAAACCTTCCCATTCAATTTTTAGGATAACCTTTACTAAAATGAAAATCATATTCATCCTCTAGCCCCTATTCTAAAAAAAAACATAGCTTAAAAAATACATAATTGCCTAAGTAATATAAGCGCTACACTCAAAAATAAAAACTTCAATGAGAAAGCCTATTGTCAATTTATACTAACTTAGAGCTCTGTAAGAAATGCATTCAATTCATTGCTAGAGGTTGAGCTTTGGTACAATGGCAAATCCCTTCCACCAAAAGTGACAAGTCGCAGGTTTGAGTCCAGGAATCAGCCTCTCCAAAAATAATTGCAGCAAGGCTGCCCAACCATGACCTCTCCCAGACCCCACAAGAAAAGTGGAAGTTTTGAGCATGGATACTACTTTTTTTTAAGAAATGTATTCAAAATGAAACTTTCTTTATTGATTACCATGCCTTTTTGATAAGTAACTTATATAACTTGTCAACATGTTCTTTTTCGTTTTGATGCTAGACCATGTGAGATAAACTACACAACTTACAGAAAAAAGATTGAAGACAGACCACTTTGCTCAATCAACATCAATAAGCTCAATTCTCTCTCAAAAAAAAAAAAAATTCAATAAGCTCAAGATGACTTGAGTGCGTCAGCTAGTGTAGCCATGGACAGAAAAGCAAGCACAACCAAAATATGAAGCAACAACTTCAAACACAAAAATAAAACTTAATACAGTCATGACAATCATCACTATCAGTGCTGCCAACCAAAAGATGTTAAGGATTGAAGGGCAATATGCCCATTTAGTTAATTCTAAATGGTTCTGCATCAATTTTTAAGTGGAATGTAATTTGAAGCATAAACAGCATAATGATGTAGGATACATATTATAAATAAAATTGAAGCAACAGCATCTCTTGATGGAATACCTCATCAGTGGATCCGAAACGATTTTTCAGAGATCTAAGCAAACGATAGGATGAGTACTTCTCCCCCTAAATATTGACATGAGAATATCAGTTATCTATTTCTGGCATCATAGCATAGTTAGCACATCCATCACATTTGGAAGATCCAACTAACCACGAAATACATACATTGCAAGAAGCTAATTATTTTAAGTAATATGCATGCAAGACAGGATATAATAAAACCACTCAGGTGAGAATAAAGTAAAAATCTTGATGGCTTCCAATGCAAGGAATATCCGATCTCCAACTGGCTAACTTGGCAAAGTCTAGAATAATTTATGGTTGTGGTTCTAATTTGATACAGGATATTAAGGATCCAAAAATAGACTACATGCTGGTAACAGAATATATATATATGTGTGTGTGTGTGTTTGTTTGATAAATCCAATAGTTACAATGAGGGATTGGGGGGGGGGGGGGGGGGGGGGGATTTGAATCTTGGACGTCTTCGTTGGAAACATCAGGAGGTGCCAATTGAGCTACGAGGCTCCTAGCACTAGTGAAAGAAAATATAAAAAGGTAGACTACAAAGTGACCAGGTGCCACCTTTACCAACTATGCAGGAACAGAAAAGGTAACAAGGTACCAACTTCCATATATAAAACAACATCAACAATGTGCTCCAAGACATGAGGTCCTGCTAAATCTCCAGATTTTGTCACATGTCCAATCTGAAATACAAAAGAGCAGAAAAGCATTACTTAGCTATCACAAAAGTTGAAAACTTAAAAATTGATAGACAATATTTGAAGAAAAGCCTACAGATCAGTCTAATACAATACCGTATTATCAACTGATCATACTCTGAAAAAGAAAAGGTTACACTAAAATGCATGTCTAAAGTAAAGAAGATAAATAAAAAGTTAAAACACTTGAGAAAATTACTCGAGTGCCAAAACAAAGGTGATGCTTAGCATTGCATAACCAACTTATCAGTCATACTAAACAAAGGTGAAGCTTAGCGCTGCGTATCCAACTTATCAGTCACACTATTATATGTTCAGCCCAGGAGGGGATAAAGTTTGGAGGTTCACTTGTTATGAGTTCAGGTGATGCTCAGTATTGCATATCCAACTTATCAATCATACTATGATAAGTTCAGCCCATAAGAGGATAAGTTTGGAGGTACGCTTGTTAGTTTTGGGATTCCACGTTGATGAACAAAGGTGATGGAGCCTTTGATGAAAAAAACAATTTAGTCTTTGCAAATTACTATCAACGATATCATATTTTTAGTGCAATGAGGATTAATTAAGGAATTGGGTAAGAAGTCAAAAGCTGGCCACTATTTCCAATAATAATGGGAAGAACTTAAGAAGAAGGTGGTGGGTACTATTCGTTTAAGTCTTTCCCTAGAAGTATAGTGTGTTGAACGAGATTTCACCTTAAGAACAATGAAAAATGTTAAAGAAGATAAATATGTTAAAAGCCATTTACAAGTAGTTTGTACTTGAAGAAAGAGTTAATCAATTGCTTGTGGAGGAAATTACTAAAATTAAGAATCATATGTATGCTTTTATAATTTACTCGATTCTCGAACATAAATACCAAGATTGAGGAGGATCAAGCCCTATTGCTTTTAGACTCACTTTCACCTTCCTATGATACTTGGTGAAATCCAAATCAAGCCAGGGTAGGAGTATGTTGTGCAAGAAGAATTTTGATATAAAGAAGTCAAGATCAAAGTCCAGTGCTAATATTGTCAACAGGTACAACATAACTAATATCAACATAATTGACCTAGAAAAAGTCAAGTTTGCAGAAGTACACAAATACAACAATTGCTGCAATAGATATCATGGATGAAAATAGTGGCAATGTTCTTGTAATTAGCAAAAATACAGATTCCATTAAAAAAAATTGTGGGTTTTAGATTCTGCCAGATCCTTTTGTATGTGTAGTGATAAAGGGAGGTATATGTTTAGGAATAGAGGCAGGTCTGACACAAAAAAAGATTATGATGAAAGTTCTGTTATTAGAAATGTGGAATGTAAAGAAATAGAAACAGGTACAATAAAAATTAAGATGTTCAATGAGGGCGTGAAGATTTTGGGTAGTGTGAGACATGTACCAAAACTTAGAAGAAATATAATATCTTTAGGTTGCTTGAATTATTTTGGTATTTTGGCTATGGATAATATTCTATAAGAGGCAATGTTATATAAGTTAATAGAATTGTTCTGGTGGTAATGAAGGAAGAGATACGTGAAATGCATAGAGGAGCAAAAGCAAAGAGGAGCCTTTAGTTCAACAACAGAAGAGGAAAGATACTAATGGATAGAAAAGAGGATAATTTGTAGAGAATGCAACTGGTTTGGTTATGAAGCTGAGCTTGAGCGTGAATTTACAATTTGCTTAAACTCAACTAATCATATAGGGAGCTCCCTTTCCCGACAAAAGGGAGCAAGAGCACTTTTGGGCGTATTGTGGATTTAGGTTGGTTTATATTTGTGAGAGCTTGTGGATGAGGTTGTAATTCATATTTGTGATAACAATTTTTTATTGATGTTGCCTATGGATCTAGGCATAGAGTTTATTATACCATATTAATTTTGTATCTTGTGTTGCTTGCCTTTTATTGTTTTTTGTGTTTATTCAAAACAAGAGGACATAAGCGGTAAAACTAATAACTGACAAGAAAATGGCATGGAACAAGAGAATCTTGAAACAATTTCATGCAGAGCAGATCGTTGATCATAGTCTCTTTTTACAGTGGCAATATAATAAAGATTTTCAAATTTAAACAGAAACAAAATATAACCAACACACACAGGTGAAAACCCACCAGATAATGAAGTAAAAAATGATTAACTAACCATCAACAAAAAAAAAATCTATTAGAATTATTTTTTATCAGTAAGATATATAGGCACCCAGTGTATCATGAACTCATAACCTCACCCTCTATCCCATTATAATGGGAGGAGAATGTACCATTTGAGCTAGAACTCATTGGCAAATCGTCTGCTCCCATCATCAAGTGCTTATCATTCAAAACAACCATAAATTTGGCAACTTTTAATGAAGCTGAAGACCTATGAAGCATGGAACACTTCATTTGGGGTGCCGTACTTGTGCTGGACACGGGACACATCTGGGAGGCTGGGAGGGACACCTATCTTTTATTTCTTTTTATCAATCTTGAACACTTATCTAGTTATCTTTTATTTACACTTTTGGATCTCATTCTTGGTTTGTATTCTAATTTCTAAACATCATTTATTAGTCATGAATTCACTTTATTATCCATTATTGCTCTTAAATTGATATATGTTTAACATTATATGAAAAAAAAATCTTAAAAATATAAATAAAAATATATTTAAGTTAAATAATTAATTAATATGCGTATCCCTACTGTGCTGAGTCCTAATTTTAAAAAAATTGTCGTGTCGTACCAGAACCTGTGCCCGTGCTTCCTAGCTAAAGACATGCCAAACAATTTTAAACCCCAGATGCTGACAAATGCAACTTAAAGGATTTAACATTAAACATTAAATTGTCCTATTAAAATAAAATAAAAGAATAGTGGTGTGCTTAAACACTGAGACCTAGATGTGATGAATATGCATCCAAAAATGTCAAGTGTTGGCTTCCTTTCATATACGCACCAAAAGAATGGGGATGTTAGTCTTCTTTGCAAAACGCAGCAAGGCTGATGTGCATTCCTTCACCTGTCATGGATCAGGGCAATCTGAGAACCCAGTATATGTACTGTCCAGAAACCACTACAGAATATCACAGCAAATATGTGCACTTAAAAAGTTATATTCTGGTCCAAAGTGCATTATTATATTCATAATCTAAGAGAAGGTAAGAATATAAGAAACCATTTTCAAATTCAAAATTTTTTGAGTTGTTGACAACCTAAAAGAGAAATTAGTGCAAATATAAATGCTACACGAAATACTCTAAAATCAGAGGATTTGGATATATTACCAAATAGAAAAAACATATTCAAACAGAGAAGGGAGCTAGGAGCCTAGGACTATTCCATTGTATGCATCACCTTGAAAAAAGCAGAACAGAACTAGCCGGCCCATATGGGTCAAACATCTTGAGCTAAAACCAGGTTTTTTTTTTTGTTTGCCTGGTATGGTATAAGGATTGAAACTTCTAACCTGTGCAGGCCCTCCAGCACTTCCAGCCACACCTTCTAAATAAACTGTTTGAATTGAATCGACAATTATAACCCGAGGTGAGAGGGGCTGACTTTTCCCTAATATGTCCTGAAAGCAGGCAAATGCACCAATTATTTTAGGCTACATTCACCAATGTTCCAGATATGCAGACCAGCAATTTTATACTTATCAAGCATTTGATAGATATTTACAACTAGTAGTTTCTGAGCATGACTTACTGGACAAACTGCACCTCATCTTTTTCTTTTTCCCTTTTTTCATAAGTCAGATTGCACCTCATCTTAAATCAACAAGAGTTTTCACTTTGCATCAATGTCCTCTTCAAACATTCACTTAGCATTTATAATATTATATATTGGATTTAATGAAACTTGTCTTTTTCCTGCCACTTGATGCTGATATCTTACATCAACACTATGTAACCCAATGAGAAATCCAACAACATAGATTTGAAACTCAAAAAACAAGAGTGATTTATATCAAAATAAAATTACATAAATCATTAGAATGATCTGAGTACAAGCAACATGATTGGCTGAAATTAAAATAATCATTAAAATATATAAACAAAAACTGTCAAGTCCAGAATCATGCACCTCAATCTCGGTATTAGAATATAAGAAAAGTTCATCCGCTCCTATACTCAAACGGTCAGCTCTGTTTCCAATTTGCTCAACACTCTGCCAGAAGGGAGAATCAGTATTAAAATTACTTCCAGATACATAGCAAGGTCCAAGGAAAGTGAAAAAAAAAAATCTACACAAACATGGTGAAATCACAAATTCCATTTTTAGAAACACTAAGTTGAAGATTTAACTCCATCTAGAGTCAACACATCACAGGCTTATGCAAACCATTTCAAGAATAAGGGGACTTGAGTCTATTTCAAAAGCATTAGAAGCAACATTCCCCAACTTAATTGAGTATAATTAAACGATCAGTTAAAAATTAAAACTAAAAATTTGCCCCTTATTTCATGTTTGTGTGCTTCTTACCTAACAAGGAAAATAATATGCCTACCAAGAATTGGGAAGCTAAAACACGACCAAAAATGTATTGACAGAATAAAGTTTTCTGCTTTCATCATGGCAACAAGCCAGTATGAAGTTTCACAAATGCTAACCTCTTCACCAGAAACATACACAACTGGTGCTGGTTGACCAAGATCATTCCTTTCAGCTATCATAGCAGCAATCTTTGAATCAAAAGTAAGAATTGATATCAGAATAAAACCATTTGTAGAGAAATATAATAATTACGAGTGCAGCCAACGGTATAAAAAGTTCAAGTATTTCTGAGCAACTTTAAGAAACAAAGTCATCTGTAGGCTCACAATGTAAAGCTACATAGATGAAAATTTGATCCTTAACAAATTTATACCTGCAACAACAGTGTACTCTTGCCAACTCCAGGATCACCACCAACTAAAACCAAAGAACCTTCAAAACCCAAAAAGACACACAGCTAAAATAAGCATTGAACTCTCTTTGAATTAGAAGCTCAAACATTCAACTAATAGAATAGTTTGTCACAGGAGCAGAAGAATTAACTAACGACAAAATTTATCACAGGCTAAAAAATAGCAGAACAGGAATCATTTTGTCAGATTAATAACCAAGGCAGAGGCTTGTATATAAATTGTTCTTTTAGACATTAAGTAAAATGTAACTTAGTGAAAACTAGTTCAAAACCATTTCTATATAATTCAACACTAAAATCTTCACCAAAAAAAAAAAAAAAATAGCCATCAGATGTTAATTGTATAAATCAAAACAAGGCCACTCTGCAAGAAAGGATGTTTGTGTTCAAAAATCACAATTCAGAAACCAAAAGAATTGCTGATGTATGAACTGAAAAATATAGATGAGAGAAATTATAATTTTGTTTAACTTATGATTTTTATATTTAACATCCAACGAAAATTAATTTTATTAAAAGAATGTGTGTATTTTTATTTTTTTCCTTTGAGGCAGCAACTATAGCAAAAGCCGTCAACAAGCCACAGAGAAATAGAGCCAAATAGCATAATCTTATCATTCCCAAAAGCTATATTGACATTAAACAATACCCATCAAACATACATTAATTGAATTTCATGATGTCAATATTATGTTCTACTAACTTTTAGCTAACAATACTCATCATAGTCATAGAAAGGTCGAGAAAACGAAAGCAAAAAAAATATTAAAAAGCAATAAAAACACTAAATGGCAAACCTGGTACAATACCACCACCAAGCACCCTAGAAACCTCATTTCCAAAGGGTCCATACCTAAATATGAATCACAAAACACAAAATCACATGTCTTTCAGATGATCCACGTCATCAAAAATTATTTTTTATGTTGGTAAGTTATAGTTGAGAGCTCATTGGCGCCAAGTCAGCAATTTATGTGACACATTTTCTTGGTGGAAATGAAGTGATTTTCTTAGCAACCAAACAGAGAGTGAGAGTACCAAACTCACAGTGGAATTCGCCAATTCAACTGATTGATCCCTCGATTGACGTCCGTCAACCGCATCGGCTGCGACTCTCCGGCCTTAGGCGAGAGCCACGTCTTCCCCTCGGAAACCTCAGCCGATCCGCCTTCCGAAAACCGCTTCAACGTACCAACGGCATTGCACTGGCGGCACGTGCCCCACCACTGCCCGTCGGAGTGGCCGCAATCGGCGCAGACCCAAGAGAGTCTCGCCTTCCCTTTCTTCTTGTTCCCGACTATGTCCAAATTGGGCTTCTTCGCGTTCCCATTTCCGTCGGTGCCAGGGGCAGGGTCGTAAATAGACCAAGCGCGAGGGGCGGTTTCGGCGGGGGAGTTGGAATGGTGGAGAGAGGGAGTGGAGTGAAGGAAGTGGCGGGAAACTTGGGGAAAAGAAGAGAGTGGATTGGGAATCGAAGGATTAAGGCGGTGCAGTCTCTGGATTTTGGTGTAGAAGATGAGTCTTAGAGCTCTCATGTCTGAGACTTGCATATGAGAGCGACAGAGAGAATGTGTGTCTCTGGGTTTATCTAGGGTTTGTGAGAGAGGGTTGAAATATATGACAGAACCCCGCGAATTTCAAATCTATTTTTTCAAAAAATAATTTGAGTTTTTTATTTTCCCTATTTTTTTAGTGTACTTTTATACTTTCTTTAATTTTTTTTTTTTTTAGAAGATACTTTCTTTACTTATTTAGATCAAAATAAATTTATTTGAATAAAATAGAAGATAAAAGCTATGCTTAATAATAAAATACACGAAATAAATGTTTTTGAAAAAAAAAACCCTTAATCAAATGAACAATAATTAATAATGTTTGGTTAGTAGTAGTACCTAAAAATTAATTACTGTTTACGATGGGTGGGTCCTAGTGGAGTAAATCGCTAACCCAAGAATTTTTTTCAAAGTGCAAGTATTCAGACTTGAACTGGAAAGCACACCCAGTCGAACTTGGAACAAACACTTTGAGATCAAATGCCAAACCACTAGGTCAAACCACCTGAGTTAACTCTTGTTACACTTCCACCTAGGATTTTGCCTCACTTGACAAAATAATAATAATAATAATAATAATAGGTGTCTATTGTTTTCGTATCAATTAAAAATTTTATAAAATAGTAATTTCTATTATGAAATTTTATAATTCGGAGAGAGAGATTAATATTTATTTACTTATTTATTACTTTATATTGTTCTAGAGATTTGGCTAAAACTCGTGCAATCCTAATTCTACCCGTAATTATAATTCTTAGGTTTATTACAAAAAGGATTGTTATTTTTACAAAACTTTTGTGTGCAGTTATATCCCTATGTGTCAAATAAAGTATATAAAATTTTACCCAAAAAACAAAAGAAGTAGAAGAAGTTTTGTTTGATCAAATAATTATTTACTAGGTGCATCCAGCTTTTTTGAAAAGTAAAAAACCAGTTAGAAATGCTCCATAATTTTGCTTTGCTTTCTTTTATGAATTTGTTAACTTATATATGTAGTTTAGAAAAAAAAAATTAACTTATATATGTAATGGATTTAGTTTTGATAATAGAGTAATTGAATGTTACCATGAAACAAAGAGCACCACAAGACCTTAAAACTTTGAAGAAATGTCAGAGTTTTGGAACTGATGCACGTGCTCTCTCAAAACAGTCACGTGGTATGTCGTTGCAACTAGTAGCTATTAGTAAACTTTGAAATGAATAATGGAGGAAGAATCTGTTAGGCTGATCCAGTTGAGTAAAGAGCAAGCAATTAGTATTTTAGAAAAATCCCTCATTTTATCTCTCCCTTTATTTTTTTTCCAATCCCATCTCTCAAAAACAATGAAAGGTCCTACTCCTAATCCCACACCACCATCTTCATCGCCCTGAAACCATACACAAGAATACACAGAAGCATCACCCTCAAATTATATAAATGAATATATAATTTGTTAAAATGAATATATATATATATATATATATATATATATATATATATATATTTGTTGCAATAAGCTATCACTTTGAAATTTTCAATATAATAGATTGCAAAATAATTAGTATCAAGTTATTACAACGATTTCTTCAATTTATGTATCATTGCAATAACAAATATCAATTATTTTACAATTTATTACAATAACAAACATGAAGTTGCAATGAAGATATTATTACAATAATTTAATATCAATTATTTTACAATCTATTATAATGAAAAATATGAAACAATTATTTATTATAATGACAAATATCGTTCCAATAATTTGACCCAATTGCAATAACTAAATATCAATTATTTTACAATCTATTGCAATAACGAACATAAAGTTGCAATGAAGATATTATTACAATAATTCAATATCAATTATTTTACAATCTATTATAATGAAAAATATGAAACAATTATTTATTACAATGAAAAATATCATTGCAATAACTTGACTCAAATTATTGTTGTCAGTTATTTGCAATCTATTTCAATAAAATTTGTAAAATAATAGCCTATTGCTTCCATCTCCAGTTGTACATAGCTTTCATACCCCTGTCCCACTCTCCTTCCATTCAAATTTTCGAATTAGAATCTTCCTTCAAAAAATGAATGGTCCAAATCTCACAACCCCACCTTCTTCATCCTCAGGCCTCATAGAAGAATACATAAATGCTTTCCATTTTCTTCAACATGGGTATCACAAGAACGCCTTACAATGCATCACCTCCATTCTCGAAACAAAAAAATCAGTTGGAGGACGTGTGTGCTTGGAAGCTATCCAAAATGCCATTGCTTGCATCAAGAAATTTCATTTTTTGTCCCCAATATCTCCTCTCTCTTGTTCTTCCACGTTGATTTGATCAACGAATTAGCCAAATACTATATTAGTTTGACCTTTGAACCTATGTTACAAGAATGCCGCGATTTTTCGAATGATCTTGACAACAACTTAGAATCTCCAATCAAAAAACCATACAAAGAGAGATTTAGCTCGTAGATAAATGACTACAATGCATTCTACCTCAAGAAGCTCCTAGAGGAGTTGACTTAATTTTCCAGACATATCTAAATCTTCAATCACTAGTAAATGGATGAATAGAGATGGCAGAGACAGCTTTGGAGGCAAGAATGAATTTCAAGAGAGCAAGCATTTGTTGAGTATTAAGATTTCAATACAGTTTAATTATCAAAAGCACCTTGTCAAGAAAGATCATGGAGTATAGGAAGGAATAGAAAACATGGGTTTTTTAGGATTGCTGCTGTGGGAAGAAGATTGCAAATTTCAATTCTCATTTAAAGATTCATTTAAGAAAGATTATTTATGAATCAATTATTAAAGAGAGTAGAATTAGGTCTTTGGACCATTATGGATACCATCACTGCAAAAAAACGAAAGTGATCATGATGAATGTGCTTGAGAAAAGAATAAAGTGCATAGCTTTTTTCCCCAATGATTGGCCTGGTTGTGAAGAATTATTAGTTTCTTCCAATATCCTAATGGTGGTAATCATTGAACACTTCTTTGCAACTATTATTTCAACTATCATTTTGATATTTGTGTGTTTATAATAACTTAAGCCTCAATTAAGTTGATTTCTTTCTCTTAATACTAGAATGATCATGTCAAATCATGAAATGTTAAGTTTGTTATTGGCATGTTAAATGCATTCCATGCAAAATATGGCCCCAAATATATTGCATATGTATAATGTATTTTAAATATATAAAAAAAAAGTTTTAAAAACTTGTAAATTTTGAATGGTGTTGTTTGCGTCGAATACCGCATATAGATTTAAATAGATTCGTTCAAACCTTATGGCGACCTCAACATAGTTTTGGACATAAGGTTGCAATTTATAGTGAAGACTTCTCTTATTTTTAAATATTAATTAAATAATATTTATGTTTTGATATTTTTCCTTTAAAAAAAAAAATCTTACCTTTTGAGATGCAAGATTACTACTAATATGCTTTTGTGTTCAGGTTTCCCTAAATTTTCATTTCAATTGGTAATATCACTAATCCACTTAATTTTTTTGGTGACATAATCAATCTTAAATATGATTTTATCAATTTAAATTTTGGTAACTTCTTTCTATAGATGCATGTATTGTTAGTTATTATTTTATAAAAAATACATGCATTAGAAAAAGAATCTAACATTTTATATAATTTATAATTTAATTCAGTAAGTTTATATAATTTATAATATTTTTATCTATTTATATAAAACATATTTTAAAACATTTATTTCTAAAAGTAAATCTAAACAATCAGTATCAAAACTAGCCTCATCACACGCGTTTCACGCGTGCAATGAGGTTTTTTTTTTTGGTCTAGTGTCATAATTTTCCTTTAAAAAAAAATTGGATAAGTTTGTTTTGAAGACATGGATTAGTAGGAGAGTATTTTATTTTGTAGGCGTTTTAAGTGATGCTGGAAATATATTTTTACCAGGTTGCCCTCAAGTTTTTTCCTTGTTAAACCTAAGGTTTATAAGTATTTTTAAATCATATAAAAGTCTAGTCCAAAGTGGGGAATCCTCTCCCAAATAGTATAGATAAAACCTTTCAGGCGAAACAAAGCTTTACTTTTTTTTTTTTTAGAGATAATTACAACATGCTGCTAGCCCCGCAGCTTGAACCCTTTCCCCCCTAGACCCCCAAACACTTTGTACATGGGGAGATGCCAATTCAGCTACAAGGTCCTTGACAAAGCTTTACTTTATTGCATTGAATGGTGGAATCCATAATTGTCACTAGAATGCAAATACTAATCTGTTAAATGATGTCGAAAACAAGTCTTTTTATTTATTTATTTTGTTTCTAAACGTTCTTTTATTTGTGTTATGTAACCTTCCTTCTCCTCCAGACATCAAAGCCCCTAAACTTTCCATTGTTGGAGTCTTGCATCTTGTTTCATTCTAAATTGAAATGTATAAATCTTATTGCATCGTTTTTTATTTATTTAAAATAAGACTTTACATTAACACTTTTTCTTTTCTTTTCAAGATCTTGATTTTTAGGATGTTAAATGTGTGCTATTAAACCAGGGATGGAACCACACCAAGGCCCAATGAGGCCCTGCCCCCTTGAGTTGCATGAAAGAAAAATTATTGTACATATATTAAGGTCTAATTTGAATTGGTCCAAGGAAAATAAAACTTGGTCCCCAACTTCCACCAAAATTTTGGCCTCCCTACGTAGATTAGCCAAAATACTCCACAAATTAACCCAAAAAACAACATATCAGCCCAAATCACCAGAGTCCACAAATTATTATCCCAAAATTTTTTAACAAAAACTTACTAAAAATAAAAAGAGAAAAGGCTTGTTCATCTTCTTCGGCCCAAAAAATTTAACAAAAGAATGCTTGTTCGTATTCCTTCTTCACAATATAGTGTCAACCCAAACCATCCTCCCATCATCAAAGTTAGCCTCACTAGCCTTGCTCTCGAAAAATTGCACAAACCCAATTGAGTAAATAGGGTATATTCAATACCTAAATCGAGGGAAATACTTAGGTACGCTGGGAAAAATGCTTCCTCCTCTCTCACATGAGGGGAGGGCCCCACACATGGGTCCCACAATGGGGCCCATCTCTCATGTGAGAGAAGAGAACATTGCTCCCGGAGCATGTAAGAATTTCTCCAAATCGAAAACTTCTACTACACTTGTGGGACCTAAAGGAGGAATTGGGTTGTTTACATAGTCTTCTTGTTTTGTTTTAGTGATATGGGTTTGGTGGGGAATGAGAGAAAGTTTGGGTTTTGGAAATTAATAATAAGTAGTCGCTAACCCATGCGATGCACGATATAATTTAATAAAAAAAAAATATTTTGCTTGAAGAGATAGTGACTTAAAAATGAATGATTATAAGTAATTCAATTTATATATAAAAGTTCATAAAAAAATATACAAACTTCACCTCACAATACCAATTGAGAATACACTTTGATCATCAAATATAATTATATAAGAATTACATTTAGAGAGAGAGATTATGATGACTACACTAAGGACAACATTTTTATAAAGGAATATTAAAAAAATAAAAAAAAGAGTGAAAAACCAAGTTTAATTTTCTGTTTTCATTTGTATAATAAAACAAATGTTTCTTGTTTAACTTCCTGAATTTCTTTATACTATCCCTAAAGATGGTGATAAATGGAAGGAATTTTTAAAATAAATAAATAGCGATTAAATTTGTCAGCCATTAGTTTTAGGTACCAAGGCCATCTAAAATTAACCCACCAAATTATCTTGATCATTTTTTTATTAGCTTAACCCTCTGTATCTTTCTTTGCTTCTCAACTTGGAATCAGAATATTCTCTCTGTGTCTATAACCAAATTCCCACGATTTCTATGTACCAATATTTATATATTATATATTTCTCTCTCTAGCCCACCTTCATTTTGTACATCATATTAATCATGACATGTAAGACAAAAATCTGTGGCCAGTGTTTGTTAATACTATCATAACAACGACCCAAGATTTGTGTTCACACCCAACTGTCTTTTTCCATCAAACCTATGAAACAGGCCTAAATAAACAAACAAAAACTCTCAGTAGAAACAGAAACCAAAGACAACATCAAAACGTTACTGTTCTGTTGTTCCACCCTGGTTCAATGCTCTTTGTAACTGTCTCTTTTTGGTAAACCCTCTCTCTCTCTCTCTCTCTATCTAGAATCTGAAAAGGGTCTTCCTTATTTTTTGTTTTTATTGGATTACGTTTTGTTAGTTTGAAATGGGTTTTATATACGTTCTTGTTTCTTGGTATGTATAATCTATTTCTTCTATCTATTATTAGCATAAGCTAAAATTAGTTCTTAAATTTGATGTTTATATTTCTTTCTTATCCTATTTGGGTCTAACTTGTTATTTATTGGATTATTTTGGTGTTAATTGGAAATGGATGGTAGAGATGTTGTTGTTGCTGGGTATGCATAATCTTTTTATTTATCTGTGATTAGCATGAACTGAAATTAGTTGTGTGTAAATTTGATTATTGTTTTTATCCTTTTCGGGTCTAACTTGTGATTGGTTTTAAGGAATTTGTCTAATTTTGGTCCTTGAATTTAACAGAAACTAGTAAGGTTTTTTACTAAATTTGATATTTCTTATTCATTAATGGTTTAGTGACATGGGTCACATGGATTTTCTTGATTTGGGTATGTGGACTAATCTGACATAGGTCATATGGTTTTGTTTTGAGCATTTAGATGGATGATGATGAAGAGGAGGACCAGTGATCTGTGTGTTTGTGTGTTTTAAATATTAGAAAAAGAAAGTATGTATATTAACCTAGCTCCGATTTTTTTTTCCTTCTTTTCTTTTTAATTTTGATTCATGGTTTTGTTGACTTTTGAATCCTTGAAGTGTTTGTATAACATTTTTTTAATCTCTGATATATACATTCTTTTTTGGATAAATATTGTTGTATTTTAGATAATAAGACAAGGTTTAGATTTCAGTGTATTGTTTTTTCTTTCTATTTGGTTTAAATCCTAGTATTACTGGGTTTTAGGCTTTTAGCTCTAGAAAATATAGGCCAAAATTTTATCGTTCAACTAACACTTTCTAATGTTTTCAATAAACACATCTAGGATTCAACTCTTTCCTATCCATTGATGTAATCATCAAATTATGTTAACTATCAAATTGTCTAACTTTATACAGATGAACGAAGAACATGTAAGACCTTGTTCAAGCAAATTAAGAACTTTGATTTGGTCTCTTAAAATTAACATTTTGCAATTTGAGATCTTAAGTGCAGGTAAAATTAAAATTTGAAAGAGTTTTTGCTAAAAAATAACTGCTCTTGAAGATCTTAAGCAACGCGTGCGTTTTAAATCCCAAAACCCCAATTATTAAATTATAAAAAATAAAAACAGAATGCAAGGGTTTGGAATAAAGTTTGAACATCATTAAACAAATTTAAGGCTTTTTTTAAAAGAATAATTTTAAGGCTTTTATAGTTATGGGCCTTAGGGCTACCTTGATCAATCCTTAAGAAAAAATTAATAGTAAGGTTAGTGCAATTGGGAAGCTATTTCTTTGTAAAGTTCTCACAAGGCTCTAAATTATTGCTTACCTTTTCCTCGTAAACTCATCATTTTTCCTTCTCTCTCAAAATTTTTAGACAAAGTTGTGGTGAAAAATAAATTTGAGAACCTACAATTTTTTGTACATTGTGGTAGTTGGACTTTTGCGTAGAACACAGCATTGATTAGATAGCCGACAACAGGATTGATGCAATTGCTATCAAGAAGGTTGAAAAAAGAACCATTCAATTTCAATCGTTGAATAAAATAAGAGAAAATTATTAGTGAAAATAGTAAAATTTTTGTTTGAGAGAGAATTGAGGTAATAGTATTTGTAGACTTTTTGAATTTTAATTTCTCCATCGCCAAGCGTTCGTTGTCCTAGGAAAAACCAACCTGGAGAACTTATTAGGCCCTCCTGGGTGGACAAATGAGGTGGTCCTCTGTCAAATAGCACCCAATAAATACATGCTGCCTATTAAAAAAAATGACTCAGCATATATCATCAAACCAAACCGGATGAACCAAATTATCTACCCAAATACATTTTCGTTCTAACTTCTAAACTAATCCATTTCTAAAACCCAAGTCTTAGATGCTTGCTCTCTCTAAGATTGAAAATCCAGAGAGGTCTTTCTCTCTCAAAACTCTAGATTAGCTTTCTTCGTCCTCTTCACAACGACCATTCTCTCTCAGATGCTGCACAAGATGATGTCAGAGACATTAGGCAAAGTGAACACATCAGGCTTTAGACTACCAACAAGTAGCAACAAATATCAACCATTCTAGCTCCACTGCTGCCGGAATTAATTATGAAAGCTGAAAAGAACGAAGAGGCTAGACATGTGATATTAATTACCCCATAAATAATAGGGAGCGGACCTTAATACAACAAGAAGAAAAAAAATATACAACAGTCTTTTTTAACGTCTGATTAATGTATGTTGTGGGGACACGAGGACCTTGGATAAAAACCCAAGGACCAAATGTGAAGCTTAAGGAACAAAAGAGATGGCAGTTAAGATGAAAGTCAAGAGCATGAGGACCCAAGGATGCATAGGCGGAATTGCCCAGAGAAGTACAAGGGGTAGATTGGTGATACATAATAAAGAAAGGGAAAATATCGGGTTTGAGGGTAGGTAGCTATGAATGTCGCATTGAATGCTCTGTATTAGGCTTTCTGGCCGCATTGAATAAAGAGCACCAGCTTTATCTATTGCATTGATGCGGAGGTGACCTGAACAGTATAAGTTACAGCTAAGGAACTTCTTTCCACCACCTTTTATCAGCAAATATACAAGTGTTGGCAAAAGAATTGAATTAGGTGAGAGATGAAGGGTGGAGATAACAAAAACATGGAGTATAAATGGATGAAGATGGCTAGGAAAAGGGAATTGGGATTTTTGGTTTTGCTGAGAAGGAGAGAAAAAAAGAAGGAACTGAGAGAAGTGAATGTAACAGATCCTTCAAGGGAAATGCTCGAAGACCATATATCTATTCATTGTCTAAGTGAAACCCTTAGGATGCCATTGTCCTTTGTTGTTTTGTTCCTCTCTACAAATTCATTGTATTGGGCCTTAAATGATTGGATCTCCCTTAGACTTTTGGGCTTATGTCCTTACATATGTCCTTAGGATACTCATTAGTCATCCATTTTCGGAAACATTTTAAAGGGAACAGAAAAAACTGTCAAAAAAGTTGATAACCTTTTTATTTTTCCATAAAAAGTTTAAAACAATTAAAAAAGAGAGAATTCTAATCTTAGATTTTGCAAAAGTGAGAAGGAGAGTTTTTGAGAGACATTAAGAGATATTCTCTTTATGTTAGGGTCATATTTTATGTAATTGGCTAATCTTTTGACAAAATGCACTTTACTTGTAATTTGGTAGATCTAAGATGGGTTTAATACATCAAGAAATATGTTGTTCAAAGCATATCAAGTGTTTGTATTAAAAGACATGAAGATTAATTCAAGAAACAAGTAAAGAAAAGTTGTTCACTAAGTCTTAACAGATAGCTCAATAGATGCATGCTATTGAGACTTAATGTGAAGCTTGATAGATAGCTTGACAACAGCTCGATCTATCGAGAATTATGATTTTCAATTTCTAAGATTTGAAATTTGGCCCAAGCTTGTTTATTTTTTTAGGGTTTCTTTTCTCAGAACGCTAGATATACATAAGACTTATTTTAAGAGCCGTCATATAAGGATATACAGACCTAGAGATTTATTTTCTCTATGAGAAGGTACTGCGTTTGTAAGTCATAGGGTTTTGTGATCAAGTGCTTCCTAATCTTCATTATTAATGAAATGAAGAACTTTACAACCAACAACATTATTCAAAGTTGCTGGAATTAGTCATGTATTGAGATCTATGCAAATGATTAGTCACAGATTAGAGATTTGTGCATCAAGAAAAAAAAGGCTACTACGAGATCAAGTTCAATGTGGTATTACAGTGAAAATTCAATTGTAAGTTGGTATTTTGGAATAGGTCAAGATAGTGGTAAGATTCTTTATACTTGTAACTGTTTGATTGTTAATTAGTAGATTCTTGGGAGTGGTGACCTTAAAATCACTCGGTGGGGTTTTTGCTTTGTGAGAGGTTTTCTCCATTTGTCAACAAATTACCATGTCAATTTAATTTCTGCTACATTTAATTTATTTGGTGATTTGTTGGTGTCTTCATGCTTTGCATGCAATTGAACCTAATTAATCAACTTGGGTAATTGAATTAATTAACTAGGGTTAAGCTATCTTAACCCAACACTTTAGAATTGAGACGATGAGTTTTTGAGTTTGGTTGAGACTGATGTAAAAAAAAAAGGTTCAAATTACAGCTTACCCATTTATAGTTTGGCTAAAATTTAAGTTGTCTACTTATGGTTTAAAATTTGACACTATACCCACCTAAGATTAGCTCAATTAGAGTTTTGTAACCCACTTCTGTTAAAAAAAATGGTTAAATATGTAATTTTGCACCACTTTTACATCTCTCTCCTCCAAAAATACAAAATCAAATAAGATAAAAAACGATCCAGCAGAACACTTGCATCATGATTTAGAATCTAATTGGATTTAGACTGTTCGTTTTCTGTACCTAGTAATTCACTTGTCACAAAAATTAAAAAAATTTTATGAGACACAAGGCACAAAATTGAACTCCAATTAAAATTCAATTTAGAATTTAATTTAATTTAAACTTTTTGATTTTTGCACTTAATAATTCACTTGATACACAAATTTATAAAATTAGCTGAGACATGTTGTGTAAAATTAAACTCCAATTTAGAATTTTATTTTATTTTCTCTCAGCTTTGGTTATATATATATATATATATATATATATATATATATATATATATATAAGAGGATTCCCCTCTTTCATCTGGATTTTTACGTAGTTCAAAAAATACCCTCATTTATGAAGGGTAACTTCATTTAGAATTAAGGTCATAAATGTCAAATAGCAAATTTCATTTTGAATTAAAAAAGAAAACTCCTTAAATTTAGGATTTTTTTCCTTCATATTAAAAAAAAAAATTTACAGTTACAGCTTATCTCTAAAGTTTATCTTTTTTATTTGTTTAACGAATAAAAATATATATTTCTAAATTATAATAGATACAAATTATTAACATTTACCTGAAAAATAAAAAATAAAAGAGCATTTGAGCACACGCATGAGGCTAGTGTGTATATATATATACTACAACAAAGTTGATTTTTTCGAGGGCCAAAGCCCTTGAAAAAAGTCTTGAGGTTTAACTGACCCTTAATAACCTTTGAAACAAATTCTCTCTAAACAGAAATTTTTACGGCCTTTGTGACTCTTGAAACCGAAATTTCAACAGCTTACATGACCCTCAAAACAAATGTTTTATCTTTATTGAGGATAAGCAGCCTTTGAAAAAATTAAAAAGGATAAAAAAACAATAACCATTTTTTAAGGGTCTCCCAACCCTCAAAATAAGGTTTTTCTCTTTTAAAAAAAAAAAAAAAAAACTCACAGCCATGCACATAGACTTTAAAGAACCACATATTAAAAAAATTATATTATATCAAAACACAAATATCAAAACAAAATTTATTTAGCTTTCCAAGTTATTAAATTCTTCATTCTTGAAGTTCATGTAGACATTTTCACATTAACGTAAAGGAACTTAGAATTTTAACTAGATAAAAAAAAAATGAAGAAGAAGAAGAAGAAGAGAAATGAATCAGTACAAGAACCATGCATGATCAAAATCCTAATCTTAAAATTATTATATTTCATTGCAAAACAACCTAATGTACTAATGTTTAAAGTGTCTCACATAAAAGATTTTGCCTTCTCCTGGTACTGTTCAAAGACCGATGCATAGCCACCAACTTTCCCTTGCATTAAGAACTGCAAGGAAATAGACAAACCAATTAATCATGCACTTGTTAAATGGTTGAGGAGTTTGATTGAAAAATTGCCATACAATGAAGTCCATATTGACTTGTGATTTTCAAAACGTAACATATTTCTCAAAAAGCAAATTAAGTAGCATAGTTTAGTTCATGAATTATTATCTTGACCACAAGTGTCTAAACCCCAGCATACTTGACATCCCAATTGAACTCACCCATGCTCCATCCAGTTCCCACAAAGAGAGTCACCATATTTCCCAAGGTAGTTCAAGTAGTAGTGAATGTCAGCTTCCTAAGATGAATGCATTTGTCCATAGGATGCAAAACATAAGTTAGCACAATTAATCATTATTAGCATCATTGAGCCATAACTTTCATTATAGAGCTAAGATATCAAGCACTAAGAGAATCACACAGCTTAATTATTTTTTATTTAACTCAACTTCTGCTAGATAAACATAAATTTACTAATTCCTTAAATAATAAAAGCACTCCCATCTCACTATAGCAAATCCCAACAAACAATACTTGCCTTGTGCATCTAGATATACCTAAGGAAAAAAAGTAAGAAAGTATGAGAAAACAAACCTGAAAAGAAAGCTAAGACTAATCAAAGCAGAGCTCAATAACTTAGTCATGTTTATTGTAGTGTTATATAATACAATAGAACATTAAGGACTACTTCAAATATTGACTCTTAGTATCACATAAGGAATTATGCAATTGAAATCTATCTAAACACTAACTTAAGTTCAAAAATACTGATGAACTGCTGAAAGTAAAAGCAAATCACCCTTCTATTTGGTTCCAAGTTCACAACATTTAAGCTTACTCCCATGAAAAAATAGCAAGATTTGCCAAAACACAACCAAGACATCCAACATAAACAAACTTCAAGCAATTAAACAGAATAATTGCGATAAAGAAAAATGATTCAATTAGAAAATAAATGATGCATATAAATCACTATACCAATTTAAACTATAGACATGAATAGTTCATTAACACACAAGTACACGCACTTACCCACTCTGCTTTGAACTTAATCAACTTGACTTGCATCATAAAACTTTGAGTTTTATGAGAAATGTGTGGAAGGAAAATCAGAGAAATGCAAAGAAACCAAGAGTTTTCTTAAGTTAGATTTTGATTCAATAAATCCTAGAAAAAAAAAATTCTAATTCAGTAAGGAAGGGAGAAGGAGCACAGAGAATTGACACATACTATAGGAAAATTGGGCAATGCTGCCATGAGCAACACACTTGGCATCTGCATTGAAATTAAAGGAAAACATGAATTTGAAAATGATGGAGAAATTAACCAGTATTTGATATACATTTTCGAAATTAATAAAATGGCCAAGGACACCACTATCTTGCCTAATACCACAATAGAAAACAAAACTGATATTAGGACTATTATGTGTTCCATACAAGTGGAATACCACCAAAACTTATCTTACACTGTTTGGCAAGCTTGAACCAAGACATAGAAAATTCTGAAGCATGATTCGTAATAAAATTGACATCAAGAGGCAGAAAATTCAAACATTGTATTAAACTTCTTGAACTCATTCTCTAGTAGGGAAGGTGTGACATTCAAAGGGGGGTCTTTTTGTAGATGGAATAACCTTTGGCTGGCCATAAAACGCAAATTATATGTATTAACTAGATTAATACACCCATACAAAGTAAATAACAATCATGATGTAGATCATAATTAACAACCCATATAGGATAAATTTTAGATTTACATTGATAAAAAGGGAAAAAGGAAAATTTTACAAAATTTATGACACGACATACCTCCAATATTTTTTGTTGCTTGTGCCCCAAAGGCTTGAAGGAATTGTTATTTCATCACCATGATAATACATTCTCATAATCTAATCTAGACACTCTAGAACTCCCTCAAAACTAATTTTGGGGGTGCAATCTTCCATTCCAGAAAAATATGAAATAGTACATACTTAAACTTAACAAGTAAATTACCTTATCTTTAGGAGTTTTTCCAATTGCATTGCGTAGGATCTGTAGTGCATTCTTGAGATTCAACTGCGATCTCAAATTGAGTAGCTAAAAGATATATTTTTGTGAAAGAGAATTTCTCATGATGAATGAGCTTCAGACTCTCCCTAGAAAAATTAATAGTAAATTATAGATAAAGGAACTTCCCAGATTAATGAAAAAGCTTATTCATTTCTATTGCAAAATTATAATATAATATCATAAGTACAATCAAATAACTTTAAAAAACATGCACAATAACTTATAAAGAGAAACATAATGCATATGAATCTACTTGCACTAAAATAGCTTACGTAATTGTATTATCCAATTTGAATTGTCTCCTTAATGAGAAATCAATGTATCCATTGGGGAAACCTATATTACAGCTGATCCTTAATGAGAAATAGATTTGGTTCCAACTAAGTAGTACCTCCTCCATGTGCTAGAGGCAAGAAGGTTTGTACAAGCTTGGATGCTCTCGTCTGGAAACCAATGGATTGACTCAAATGAATTAAACAGGACTTCATTCAACGCAAATCACCAGTGCAATATGGTAGAGTGAAAAACCTGTGTTGCTCATTAAATATTACGATAGACATGATAGATAGTGTAATTTTTATATTCCTAGTGCAATATGAATTCTTACTACTATAGCACAAGCAGTAAGCTATTGTTCCTCTCCCAATGCCTCTTAGTCCTTTATGATCAATCAAGCGAATGGCCTTCAAGCCCTGTAGGTTCCTTTTGCATAAATGGTTTGAACCTCCACATGAAAAAGGCATTGCAAACACAATCAAAGACATTACTAGTAGCACATTGGCAATACAAAGCACATGAATTCTCACATCAAGTCATTGATGTATAAATAACATCAATCTAATCTGAAGAATTTGGCTATAAAGAACAGTACCGAAAGATCTTTTTATCATCCTTAAAAGATTCAAAATTCACAATCTAAAGTCCTAAATACTTCCATTCTGAACTATCATTAAAACCCAAAATCAACCAATAATTTAAGCTCAAATCAAACCAGAATGTACAAGACAACTGAGTTCAAAATCCAGCACAAATTAACAATTTAAGCTAGAAATTTAAGCAATTGAATACACACACACACACACACACACAAAGTCAATTCAATCCCAAAATCCTCTCCAATACATCATTCTTTTCCTACAATTTTTAGACAACCAAACATATTCTCGAATGAATCAAAGAAATTTAATAGAACTCAAATTTCAGCACAAGTTAACGGTTAGGGATTCGAACTAGAAAATTTACCAATTGAAAACACCAACAATAAACTTATAAAAATGAAAAAAATAAAAAATAAAAATTTTCAACAAAAAAAATCTCAACAAAACCGATACAATACAAACTCATTTATTTTCCTACAATTTCTCAACAACCAAACAGATTCTAAACAAGTTCAAAGAAATTTAATCGAGCTCAAATTCCACCACAAAGCTAACAAATTGATCTAGAATTTCAAAACAATTGAAATAAATATAACTTTTAAAATAAATAAAAACTCAAACAAAGCCTATTCATTGCAAACAATTTCTCCGAGTAAATCTATAGAAATGCAATAAAATGAAAAGCCGTAAAAGATCGTACCTAGTAGAATCGGATATAATTCTCTGATTGATTGAGAGAGAGAAAAGCTTGTTGTGGAAGCTGATTCAGATTCCAATATTCAAAGTACAAAAGCAATGGAGGTTTGTGAGAGAGTGAGTTTTCCGATATTTGAGTTTCCGAGAGAGTTTTCTGAACAAAAATGGAAAATGACAACAGTGTGAGAGAGAGAACGAAAATGCGTGTTTATACCTCTCTATCTCAAGGGATGAAAATATTTTAGATATCTATTTTAAGGGTTGGGTTAGGGTTGCCTTGAAAAAAGGTAGATATTTGAAGCCAGCTCACGCGGGAGAGCAAAACCAGCTCGCTTTTCTTTAAAATATCGGTTGTATGGAGTAGTTTATTTCAAGGATTCTTCGAAAAATTTGTGACCCCACGAAATAAGGTTGCTTTAAATTAGGCCGGGCACATTAATTAGCATTTATTTCCACGGTGTTTTGTGAACCCTTGAAAAATGTGGGTGAAACAAATCAAGTTTCTTGTACGTGTGTATATATATATAATTCTTGTGCGATGCATGATGAGGATTCATATTTAAGCTAAATTTTTTTAAAATAATTAAAACTAAATTATTAAATAAATAGTAACAATAAATTATACTAAATTAAAAGAGTGTGTTGTGTGAGATTTAAGTTTACAAATTTTTTTATAATAGTCTTTTTTTTTTTTAAATAGGATTTAAATTTATTATAAATTATTGTTGAAACATGCAACTTGGGGGAAAAATCAAAATAAAAAATATGACTATTATTAAATTTTATCCATTAGTCAAAACATGAGTTTTTTTAAGAAAAAAAACGTGGGTTTTTGTGTGAGATTTAAATTTATAAATTTTTTATAAAAGAGAGTTTTAGTTTGAATAGAATTTAAATTTGTTAAAATTTAAATGATAAAGTTTTACCTAATTTAAATAGTTGTTAAATATTATCCCTTTATTGAGGAAATATATTTTAACAAAAAATATATAATTAATTTATTGAATATATATAAGTTCTAAAAAATTTGATAATAGACTTTAAGTTGGAGTAGAATTTAAATTTCTTAAATTTAGATGATAAAGCTTTATCTAAATTAAATTATTGTTAAATCTTACCCTTAGTTAAGAGCTTTGTAGCTTAATATACTAATAAAATATTGGATTAAAATCTTTTAGAGTTCCTAGGGTACTCTACCTGGTAGAGTTTTTTAAATTTCCACCATTCTTTTAAAAATAAATGGCTAAGATGTCGCCACATCATTAATCCATTAATAAATCCCTAAATTTATCATTCAAAAAGAAAAAAAAAATTAACTCCTATTAACGTTAAACTTCCAAGCCGCAAAAACTCAAAATTCATCAACGCATAAGCACTCCTATTTGAATCCAGATTCATCTAAGTTTATCTCTTCAAAATCAAATCGTATGTGGAATCGTGGATAGTTGTTAAGCAATTGCTGCTTTGATCAACCTGGCTCTCAAGATATATATATATATATATATATATATATATATATATATATATATATGTGGATGGTTACGGTTCCATCTCTTGATTTCAAGAGAAGGGAAAATGAATCAAAAGCCCCCACATATGGGTTTCTTTGCTCTTTTGACAAACAGCCATGGATGATTTGATTTTACTTATATGGTTTATTTGCTCTTCCAGTAAAGCCCTTGATTCAGGTAGGACTGTAGGAGAGCTTTTGTGTTTGATGATTTAAATAAAATTAAATTAAAAAAAGAAAAAGAAAAAAGAAGAAGGAGATTTGATTAGACTCGTGTAGTAATCCTACAATATTGATAGTAGTACTTTTTCTTTTCTTTTGAAAGACAAATTCAAGAATGTAATGGATTGATTATGTGGTATAATCTCAACCATTTATTTTTAAAAAAATGGTCAAAATTTAAAAAACTCTACTTGGTAGAGTATGTAAAGTTGTGATTTACAACTATGTTTTATGTTGGCTTTATTCCATGACAAAGAGTGTTGTTTTTGCTTTAATTTTATTTCTTGTACTTTGTGAGATTTTATTGTATTTAGTTTAGTATTAAATTGGTGAAGACTCAAGCTTAATTGAAGATCAGTGGATTTCACGACTGTCTCGCTAGATATTAACCCGTGAAAGAGCCACGTGAGAAGCACACGCTGGAAGTTGAAGCGTCGTGCCAGCTCAGAGGTTTTTGCGACTGTCTTGCGATTAAGGTCTTCCCGTGAGACACTTGCGAAACTCTCTGCTTGAAGGATTTTTAAAGTGTGACTTTTTTACCCTTCACCCATACTATATATACCCTTATTACCTACAAATGTGTAAGGAGGTCATTCAGAGAGAAAAACCCTAGATAGGTTTTTACAACACCCACACCCATCTTTTAGAGAGAGAGCTACCCATTCTTAATGAGAAATCATTGTAGCCTCTTTTCTTTCTTTTTCTCATTGTCATACCTTGAGAGAAGATTTGTACTCAAACACAACTCACACAATTTCAGAGTGTAGAGAGTGTTTTGGAACTTGAAAAGTTTTGGGAATTTGCCAAAAGAAGCCGGTGAGGCTTGGCGGATGCAATCGGGCGTATTGCGGGATTCGGAAAGCTAGAGAAGACATGACTCCGTGAAGTTCGTTGGTAGCAAGAGCTTGGAGGGCTCAAATACATTGGGTAGACTAAGGGCTTGGAGGGTCTTTTGTTATTCGTGCATTCCAACTTTATTCTCTAGTGGATCGATTACCGCTTAGAGGGCGGATGAGAGGTTTTTCGCTTAGTTCTTCAGTTTCCTTTTCGATAACACATCGGCGTGTTATCTTATATTTGCATCTCTCTTCCCTTACTCTTGTGCTTTACTTTTATTGTTTTTTATTTACGTTCATGCACTAGAGTAGTATCGGTTGTTTGTGCTTCATTTACTCTTATTTCCGCATTTAGATAAATTAGAGTAAAAGTACTCTAGCCGTAATTTATTAATTGGGGGTCTAAAAAGCTTGTGTTTTTAACACAAATCCGAACTTTCAAAGTACTCTAAGAACTCTAGAAGATTTGAATCCTAAAATATTAATTTAATAAGATGCAACTTGAAGGAAAAAAAAAGTGTGGGTTGTGTGGGATATAAGTTTAGAATTTTTTTTTAATAGACTTTTAGTTTGCATATAATTTAAATTTGTTTTAAATTGTTGTTAAAGTTTTGAAATTTTTTATAATAGACTTTTAGTTTGAATAGAATTTAAATTTGTTTTAGATTGTTGTTAAATCTTATTCCTTAGTCAAAACGTGAGCTACTTTTATTTTTTTAATAAAATTTATTTACTAATTAGTGAGAGTAGCCACTTGACCCAATCACGACTTTTAAGCTCAACTTTCATTATACTTGAGGAAAAAAAATGTGAGTTGTGTAGGATTTAAGTTTAGAATTTTTTGCTAATAGACTTTTAGTTTTAATATAATTTAAATTTGTTTTAATTTATTGTTAAATGTTATTTTAAATTATTGTTGGATCTTATATCCTTTTGTCAAAACGTGAATTTATTTTTAATATATAAATAATTTATTAATTAGTGAGAGTAGTCACTTAACCCAACCATGGCTTCTAAGTCCAAAATTTATTATACTTCGAGAAAAAAACAAAAACTTGAGTTGTGTAGATTTAAGTTTAGAAAATTTTAATAATAGACTTATAGTTCGAATATAATTTAATTTTTTTTTTATAAATTATTGTAAATCTTATCTTTTAGTCAAAACATGAGTTGTTTATATATATATATATATATATATATATATATATATTAGATTGAGCTTCCAAAAATCCAAAATTTGAGCTTAATCAATAATGAAGACTTTTTTTTTTTTGAGGAAACAATAATGACCACTTAAAATGAATATTAAGTTATTAATCTTGTAGTCACGTAAAATATAATTGGCTTACTTGGTCCATTATAAATAGAAAGTTCTACTCCTTTCTTAATCCAACAAAGGGCTTTCGACAATATAATCTTTTTTACTTTCTTATGAGTAATGATTTTGCTTTAATATTTAATTTGAGTTATTTAAAATTCTTAGCAAATTTATTGGTAATGTTTTGGCTGGATGACACGCATCATAGTATTATTTTAAAATTAGCCTCATCACATTTTTTTTTTTTAAAAATTTCGGGTTTAGTGTCATAATGTTTAAAAATAAGATAGAGATAGTATTCTAGTTTTTAAGATTTTTCACTACATTAGAGTTGATAAAAGTTTGAAATTTGAGTTTAAAATAAAAAGTAGTAATTCAGATTGTAGAAGAAAAAAAAAACCCCAAAACATAGAATTTTTTTTAAAAATAGTAAATTACTTTGTTAACCAGTTTGTGTTTTTAAATTTAAGATTACATTATTTAACTAAAAGATAGGTGGTATTTTAGAGAGTAAGAATTTGTGTAAGGATATTTTAGCATGCAAAATGTTGAAACCCAAATAGAGAATCCTATAATTTTTTTGAGCAGAAGGGAAATCGTGTTATTAATATCATAGACTTAAAAAATATAATTTTTTTGACCATATTTGGAATAGAGTCGTTTGGGTCACCTGGAGAAGAAAGACAATGAACATCCATTTGCTGCTAGATATCATTTTTGCCACAACTTATCTGTAGAGTAGACCCTTTCAATGAATTAGGGGGAAAAAAAATCCTGATAATGTAATCGCAAAGATTCTTAGCATAAGATTTATAGAATTGCCAATATGCTACCAAAAAAAGAAATAGAAATGACAATAACTTTCATGGAAAAGGACTACTCCAAATAGCAACTTTGTGCCATCCTCATTAGTTTATTCATATCTTGTTCGTCATCCTTTGCGTTTGATCTAAACTGAGAAATTCATCCTTACCAAGCAAGGTCAAGTCAACCTCGACGACTACGAAGGCATGGCATGCACCTCACCTAAGGACAAGGACTGCATCTATATAAATCAAGACGTGCACTGGCTTTTACACCACAAAGTAACAAACTGATCTCTTTTAGTTTGCTGCAGTTATTTTTATCCAATTTCTTTCCATTAATTGCGAAAAGAAAAACATGGCTGAGGCCCCAGTGGGAAGAGCAATTCTGAATGCGAACCTTCGCGTGTTGTTTGACAGATTGGCATCTCGAGAGGTTCTGGACTTCATCCGGGGAAGAAAAAGTCTCTGATACACTGCTAAAGAAGTTGGAGACGTCATGTCTTGCCCTTAACGCAGTGCTCAATGATGCAGAGGAAAAAGAAATCACTAACCCAGCTGTGAAAAAGTGGCTTGATGAGCTCAAAGATGCTGTCTATGATGCAGAGGACCTTTTGGATGAGATTGCTACTAAAGCTTTGCATTGCCAGTTGGAAGCTAAGACTAGGGTACATAATTTTATCTCTACTTCATTTAATTGGACTGGGATAAAACTAGAATCAAACATAGAAAAAGTCCTGGATAGGCTGGAATCTCTAGTTACACAAACAAATGTTATAGGCCTGAGAGCAGGTGTTGAAGGGAAATCTTCCCAAAGAGTTCCCACAACTTCCCTACTAAAAGAAATTAGAATTTATGGTAGGGATGATGATAAAGAGCCAATAGTCAACTTGTTAATCTCAAATGATGCAAAAACCATGACCACCCGTGTGATTCCCATAGTGGGCATGGGTGGGATTGGCAAGACCACCCTTGCTCGTTATCTACAATGATCAAAGAATCACTGAACATTTTCGCCTTAGATATTTTGTTTGTGTTTCTGAAGAATTTGATGTGCTTAAGATCACAAAATTAATTCTTGAGGCTGTCACTTTACAAATATGTGACACTACAGACTTTAATATGATTCAAACTACATTGAAGGAGAGTTTGATAGGAAAAAAGCTTTTACTAGTTCTTACTGTTCAGTCAACACTTGGACAGCTTCTCTTGGATTTGTTCAAGAGATTGCTGCCTTATGAGCTGAGCTTGCTGCCAATAGAGGTGCTTCTCCACCAGCTCCACCCTCGGATCAGCCATGATTACCCTTTGGCAATACGTTACAAAAAGGGGAGTGCATAATGATAGGGGGGGGGGGGGGGGGTTGAGAGAAAGATGATAGGGGGAGATACTTTTTTTTTTTTTGTATGGGGAATTCTTTTATGGAGATGTATATTTTTTTTTGATGCATGTATTTTATTTCTTTTATTTTAGTTCTTGTTTCACAAACTTTGATACATTATGATTATATTGTGATGTTTATTCATTATATGATGGTTATTCTTTATAATATATGCCTTTTATTTTATGTTTTGTGAAATCAAGAATTTCTATTTTGGTTTACTTGTATATTTCACACATGCGTTTATGCTTTGTTTAGTGTTTCAAGAATTTACAGGTTGATTCATTCGAAGTTGCTGTCTACACTTGCAACTGATAGGTAGTAGTTAGTTTGAATTGTATTTAGGGCAACAATGTGTAATTGGGTTGTTTTCACTTTGAGCATTTTATTTACTTGTAATGAGTTTTGTCACAGTTTGCCAAAAGTTTAGGAATTAAATGTATTAGAACAACATCTTGTATTGTATTGGAAAACCATGACCAAAACTATGAGTCTAGATTTAGGCATACTCAAAGTTTATTTAAGTGTAAGTTTGAATCGAGTAATTGCAGGAATTTACTGTGCAAATTTGCAAGGCTCGATCAATTGAGAATTAGGTTTGATTGACTGAAAATTGCAAATCCAAAATTTTGCAGAAATTTCAAACGTAACCCAATCCCATGAAACATGTAGGGTTAAGGGTTTTACTCTAAGTATAAAAAGAAAAACGCTAACTACGTTTTAGTAGTCTCTAAATAGTTGTGTATTTGCTCTATTGTGAGATTTGAGAGGTGTTTACATTAGAACACACGAAAAGCTCTACCAAGATCAAGATTTACAATCAAGATTTGGTGGTGATTCAGTTGTTGCATAAAGAACCTTTAAAGAACACCAAAACCTTTAAGTGGAGTCTCAAAGTCACAAGTAGGGGAACTTGTGGTTGCAGCAGATTCAAGAAAGAAGTAGTCTGTAGACTCGGAGCTAGCACATGGTCGTGATAGTAATTTTTCTACTCGAGGTAGCAATAGGATGTTAGTGGTCTAAGTCTTATTGTAAAACTTCAATTCTTTCATAATGGATCTGTTTTTACCTTGAGGATAACTAGGTTAAATCATTCCTAGGTTTTTTTTACTGATTTAGTTTTCTTGGGTGATCAATTCTTTGTGTTCTTTATTCTTCGTGTTCTTTATTCTTCCGCTTTATGAATGTTTTACTCATGAATGTTTAACCTTGATTTGAATAAGTGAATTGTTAATCAACTTGACTTAGTAAAGCAAGTTAAACATATTGTGTTAAGGGTCTAAAAACTAACAAAAATAACATTGCTTTCTTCTGCCTAAATAATAAAACTTTGTGCTATTTCTTTTGATATCATTTTTTGTTAAATTTCATGCATTTTTTATTACTACTCCAACTCCAAAATAGTTTTTTTTTTTTTTTTCTAAAACTTATTCAGTAACTATTCCTGTGCATCGCATGAGTTAGCGACTAATTTTTTATAAAGTAAAATCATTCTATCTAACTAACTTGCATAATTTAATTTCAACTATAATATAGTAATTACAAGTATTGATTTTTTATGGGTAAAATTTTCTCATAATTTTTATTATATATATAAATTGAGTTAGTTAAATAGCACTTAATTTTATTATTTCATAAGACCTCCAAAAGATTTTATTTATTTATTTAAAAAGACCTCCAAAAGATGGTAAAGGTAAAGTAGACACCGTGTTTTACTTTTCCCCCCATCACTAATGAAAAGCAAGAATAGATAAGCCAAATGACCCAAATATGGGAAAGCAGACAAAACGCTAGTCTTTTGGCTAAATATTACAAAAAATAGAGTTTTTTTTTTTGTTGTTATAAGCATTGTTCCAAGTTATTTAGGGAAATGAGGAAAACAAGTGAATTTCAGCAACGGTACAAAAGTATGAGAGAGAAATTTTTGAATTTCGGTAATGGCATTACCGAAATTCCTTCTACCCCAGCCGCTACCAAGTGAGTGAGTGAGTGCCCAATGCCCAAAGTGCGTGCGCGAGTGCCCGAAGCAAAAAAATAAAAATTGTTTTGTGGCAATCCCATTGCCGAAAATGGAGGGAAAAAGTTTTTTTTTTTTTTTTTAAAAGAATTGTGGCAATGGTATTGCCGAAATAGGGGGGAAAAGAGAAAGAAAAAAAATTGTGGCAATAGTATTGCCGAAAAAGGGGGAAAAAGAGAGGAAATTTTTTTTTGTGGTGATGGTATTGCCAAAATAGGGGGAAAAAAAAATTTGTGGCAATGCCATTGCCGAAAATGGGAAAAAAAGTAAAAAAAAAAAAAGGAAAACCAATTGTGCAATGGCATTGCCAAATAGAGGGGAAAAACTCTGAAACAAACTCAAGTACACTGAGTGTTTGATTTTTATCCGTCTAAAACGAATTCAAGTACACTAAATGTTTGATTCTTATTCTAAAAGTACATAAATTCTAAAAATGTACATGAAATAAAGTTATAGAAGAAAAAAATGATTGAGGCGTACTGTAACTAGAAAAAAAAAACTGAGATTTTTGCAGAGATCCTTGGTAGTGGCATTGCCGAAATAGAAGGAAAAAAAAAAAAGTACGTCCACAACATTTTTATTTTTACAATATTTTACAACAAATCATAGGTGGTTAGTTGTCGCTGGTTCAAATTTGAACTCAACACTAAGATATTTTTTTACCCAATAATAACAATTACTAACAACCTGCCACTTATAATTTGTTGCAAAAATATTGTCCAAATAAAAAATTTATATAGTAAACATATTCTTATCTTTCAGTTGTTTTTTTTGACTTGGGTTTATGTATATGTCATGTTCTTTCATTTCATATTGTAAAAGTACCTGTGAGGAGTCAATCAATCAATCAATTCACCTCTTTCTCTCATTCTTATTTTCTGCCTAAAAAGATTCCATTCATCCTTCCCAATAAAACCATCTTCAAAGATTCTTATTCTTTTTACTTTTTATGGCCTCCACGTGACAAGTGATTATTTTTTGTCTTTTTATTTCACCTCTTTTTAATAAAAGGCAAGTGCCTTTCTCGAAGTCTCCTCACAAAGTCATTGTTTTTGGCTTTTTGTCTTTTTGCAGACTGTGTTGTATTTAGTTAAATTTTTATTTGTCCAATTAAAGTACATGGATATTCTTATTTAGATTCTTATCCATGCATGAGAGAAATTTATAGAAGAAAAATGATTGATGGTCATATACTAATAATAACAATAAATAATATTAAATAATTTCAAATTAACAAAACATATACGTAAATTTAATTAGAGAGTTGATATGCTTACCACAATTGTGATACCAATTGAAAGAGTGAGAATTATAGAGTGATACTTGCAAAAAAAGAAAAGAAAACACAAATAGATAATAATAAATAAACACAAAATAACAACAATACTAAAAATGTTTGTAGTCCTAACCATAAAAAATCCATTAATCTAAAATTTGAATAAATAAAACAACAACAACAATAATCATAATCGCTAAAGCAACAAGCAAAAAAACTTACATTAACCCAAAATTTACAATCCTTAATTGTGCACGTTGAAGCAAAACAGAAGAAAAACTGAACAATCAAAAGAGATGAAAAGTAGAAGTGTAAGTTTGTGAGGAGACTTTAGGAAGAACATTTGCCTTTTATTAGAAAGAGGTGAAATAAAAAGACAAAAAAAAAATCACTTGTCACGAGGAGGCCATAAAAGTAAAAAGAATAAATCTCTAAGAGACATAAGTAATTCTTGAAGATAGTTTTATTGGGAAGGATGAATGTAATCTTTTCAAGCAGAAAATAAGAATGAGAAGAAGATGTGAATTGATTGGTTGATTGACTCCTCACAGGTACTTTTACAATATGAAATGAAAGAACATGACATATACACAAACCAGGTCAAAAAAACTACTGAAAGATAAGAATATGTTTGCTATATATTTTTTTTATTTGGATAATATTTTCGCAACAAATTATAAGTGGCAGGTTGTTAGTAGTAATTATTGTTGGGGTAAAAAAGTATCTTAGCGTTAGGTTCAAATTTGAACCAGCAACAACTAACCACCTATGATTTGCGGTAAAAATATTGTAAAAATAAAAATGTTGTGGACGTACCTTTTTTTCCTTCTATTTCTACAAAGCCACTGCAAAGAATTTCTGCAAAAATCTCAGTTTTTTTTTCTATTTACAGTACACATCAATCATTTTTTTTTTCTATAACTTTCTTTCATGTACTTTTTAGAATCTATGTACTTTTTTAGAATAAAATGAAACACTCAGTGTACTTGGATTTGTTTTAGACAGACGGATAAGAATCAAACACTCAGTGTACTTGAGTTTGTTCAACGATTTTTCCCCCTCTATTTCGGCAATGTCATTGCCACAATTGGTTTTTTTTTTTCCTTTCCATTCTTAGCAATGGCATTGCCACAATTATTATTTTTTTCCCCTATTCGCAATGGCATTGCCGCAATTTTTTTCTTTTCTTTTTCCCCCTATTTCAACGATACCATTGCCACAATTTTTTTTTTATAACTTTTTTCCTCCATTTTTGGCAATGGGATTGCCACAAAACTTTTTTTTTTTTTTTTTTGCTTCGGGCACTCACGCACGCACTTTGGGCATTGGGCACTCACTTACTCACTCGGGCAGCGGTTAAGGGCAAAAGGAATTTCGGTAATGCCATTACCGAAATTCAAAAAAATTTCTCTTATACTTTTCTTTTTCTCTCTCATACTTTTGTTAGATTTCGGCAACAGTGTTGCTGAAATTCACATCTTTTTCCTTATTTCCCTAAATAACTTGGAACAGTGCCTATAACAACAAAAAATTCCATTTTTTGCAATATTTAACCACAAGACTCGACAAAACACAGTGTTTTTAACTTTTTTCCCCCAACTTGCATCAAAAACAGACGAAACACTTTCCTCTACATCGAAAGCAAACAATGGCAAAGTGTTTCTCTCCATTATTGAAGCTTAAAGCAATGGCCCTTGTTATGACAGTTGTATATTGAAAGCAACTGTATATGAAAGTTGCAGTCTTTCATTAGCTTCTTTTTTTTCTTTTTCTTTTTTTTCTTTTTTTCCCATATCTTTTCAAAAGAAAAACAAACATTCTCTCCTCGACTAAAGCTGAAATTAAATTAAGTGGGCCAGACATGCCCGAATTCTATAGATGACAGAATTGCAGTTGAAATTTTCTGTGTCATTCTACCGGCTTCACTTTATGCTCAATAGATAAAAAATTTGTCACATATCGATTTATTTAATTAAATCCTTATTTTATGTCTGTATTATTTCTGTTACCTAAATTAGATAAATAAAGAAAATAGTAAATTGCAAAATACACTTTTGAAGTTTAAAGGTGTTTGAATTTTACATTATAATTTTTTTTTAACATAAAAGTTTCAAATTTTAGATTTTACACCTTGATATTTATACTTTTTGAATTGTTAGCCCCTCATCCGTTTGTTTGCTGATGTGTCCATTAAGTGACACATCAGCTAGCCCACATATATTCATTGGTCCAATGAAAATATGACACGTCATCTTAATTATTTCATATAAATTGAGTAAATATTAAAATTTATGGAAAATAAACAATTTTGTTCTAAAATTTTAAAATTACTTTAACAGAAATTGTTAAAAAAAAAATCACAAAATAACATATCTAAAACACACAAAAATGAAAATATACAAACTCCCGTCATACAAATAAACTATTACAAATCCACAAAAAAAAAAAAAAAAAAAAACTTTAGGGTATGTTTGGTAACTATTTTTTCCCCTTATTTTCTGTTTCCAAAAACAATTTTCTATTTTTAAAACTAAAAAACTTGCTTGGCAATCCAAAATTCGCAGAAATAAAAACTGTTATCAAAACTCAATTTGTGAAAAAAATTGAAAACATGCAAAAAACTGTTTTCAGTTTTTAGTTTTCAAAAATCAATAGAAAACACGCGTCTAATTTAATGAATCTATCTCATTTAATAAGTTAGCAATAGAGTTCAAATCCTAGTAGCAACATATTTTAGTATTTTTTTTTTCCTCAAAAAACTGTTTTTTTATTTTCAAACTAACCAAACATATTTTTGATTTAAAAAATACAAGAAAATTGTTTTTTCTTTATACTCCCAAAACAAGTTTTTGAAAATTGAAAACAAAAGCAGTTACCAAACATAACCTTAGTCTCTCATTATATTTCTTTTCTCTCACTAGCACTATGTTTCCTCTCCCTCTCATATTTTGCCCCTCTCAAATTGGCTCGAACCTGAATGGAAGTGGGTTATTCTTTTAAATATAGTCGGTCTCAGATCCGAGGTGATTTCTTCAACTGGGTATTTTTTGGGTGGTTTCAGATTGAAGAAGGGTTTGGTTTGGTGGTGTTGCTTTGTTATGCATTGGGTAGGCTTGATTACTTTTGAAGATGGCATAGGAGCCATAGGAAAGATAGGGCAGCAACGATTCATCTCATCCTTTCTTACCCTTTCATTTTCTAGGTTTGTTAATGAAGCTGGAGAATTTGGTTTTAAAAAATTTTAAACAAAATAATATTGTTCTTACCCAGCAGCGCACACATCAAAAACACAAAAAAAAAAAAAAAAAAAAAAAACCTTAGCGGACTAAGAAGCAAAGAGACAGATGCCAAAGCTAACACACATAACCAGCAACAAAGCCACCCCTAAATCTAAGGTCTGACTCCTTGAACACACCCACAAATTCATTTGTTTTTCTTAAGAAACAAATACGAAAATAAGCACAAACCCATAAAATTCATCATCAACCTAAAATTGGTTGATTAAACTTATTTTTTTTTTTAGTTTTACTATTGGTAATTTTTGTTGTTGGATTAATTTTTTTGGGCTTGTATATTTTTTTAAAATTTTAGATATATAAATTTTTTATAGTCTTTAAAATTAGGAAAATGCTAGAACTAAAAACTTTGCCCATGATTGTGATGTAATGAGTGGTTATGGTAAGTAAAAAAAATAATGTAAGTGGTGGGGCCTAAATACGAACTAATAAGAATTTGCTACCTTAACAGTTTGTAAAATGTTATAAAAATGTTTATGACTATAACAATACTCTTAAAAGAATCAATGATATTGCTAAGGGGAGCAAAGTGTAATTTTATAAAATAAAATTACTAAAATTAATACCCATATATAGATATAATAATAATAATAATAATTATATATATATATATATATTTTAAATTGGGGCCGTCCAACAATGGCTCCGTCCATGGTTCTAAGTGGGTACAAGTAGAGCATAAGACTTATAAATCAAGTGGTATGATTGAAGTTATGAAGATTACTCAAGCTTTAGTGCAAAAAAGACAAAACATAAAGTCTAGATACATAGCTCGACAACTCTTGATCTATTGAGATTTAATGAATCGCAATACTTGTAGATTTCGACTATTTAGATATGTTTTTTTGCCCATGTTGACCATAGCCTTCTAGGGTTTCATGCTTAAGGTTTTTCAGAGATATAAAAGACTTATTTTATAGTTGTCATCATACAGAAAGATAGACACAAAGACATATACAGTTATACACGCTCCTATGAAGTTGTTGCGACTTTGTGCACCTTAGGGTTATGTACCAAGCAGCTTTCAGATCTATAAGCGTGGATTGAAGAACTTTGCATTCAACAACAAACTTAAGTTGCTGGTGTTAGTCACGTACTGGTAGTGTGCAAAGGAAAGAAGTCTTCTACAAGATCAAATCCAATTGGGATTGGAGCAAAGGTTCAACTGTAGGTTGATATTTTGGAATTGGGTGGGCAGTGGTAAGATTCTTTATATTTGTAATTGTTTGTTCTTGATTAGTGGATTCTTGGGAGTGGTAATTTGAAATTCACCCTGTAGGATTTTTGGCTTATGAAGGTTTTGTTCATTTATTAACAAATCACCATGTCAAATTTAATTTCCGTTGCACTCTGGTTTAGATTGCTGATTTGTTTGTGCCTCCACGTTTTTGCATGTAATTTAAATAATTAATCAATTTAGGTAATTGAATTAATTAACTGTGGTCAATTATAATCCAATAGAAGTAACTTATGAATTCAATTTATATTCTATGCAACATTCAAAGTTTTTTACTTGGATGTTTATAATGTTATCTCTAAATAAATCAACTGGATAGAGATATTTCCATAATCTCTTTGCTTTTGTTTGTTCTTATTATTGGAAAAAATATGATATTATATTTAATGGATGAGTTCAAGCTGTTCTAAGTTTACATCTTTTTTATATTATAAATTTGTAGGATATCTAATTTTTTAAAAATATCACTCATTATTATATATTTATTGTTTTCCACTTGGTTTACTTATTTATACTCCATGGAGCATATATGTTGTATTGAGATTTGAACATTAAACGTCTCTTTTAAAAATATCAAGAATTACCAATTGAATTACAAACCTCTTGACATGTTTCCTAAAATAATTGAATTTACTAAACAGGCTTATATGGGACTGAAGGAAGCTTACACATATTTAGCCAAAAAAAAAAAAAAAAAAAGAAAGAAGAAGAAGGAAGCTTACAAATATGGGTCTCCAGACCTGGCCCACACCTGCCAAACCAACAAACCGCCCAATCTCCACCCGATTTTAGCCCGAACCAATGCTCTCGTAGGTCGGTTACGGGTTTCCGCACCCAAGACCCGACGCCGACGGGTCGAGTGGCGGGTTTTCTTCTCCAAAACCCGAGCCACCCAACCTGACTGATGTTATATACTGATTCAGCCAACTCTGGCAAGATCAAGCTTAGATTCAAGGAGATCTGGCGAGATCTCGATTGTATTTGGTAAGATTGAGCTTAGATTCGAGGAGATCCGGCGAGATCAAGCTTGGATTCAAGGAGATCCAGCGAGTCTTGACCGTATTTGGTAAGATTAAGCTTAGATTCGTCCAAATCCTAACAGATTTTGGTGTAGATTTTGGCGATTTTCGATGCCAATTTAGTCAGTTTTTGCAGATTCCGATTGGTAGAGTGCAGATTCCAGTGACATTTGCAAGCTTTGCGTGACTCTCTCCACTGACCGAACCAACCTAAGCACCATCTGTACTCAAAACCGACTTAGCCGATTGACGCCGATGGTCGGTTTCGGGTCCTTTTGCCTTCCACCCGACACCAGCGAGTCGGGTCTGGGCTGGATCCAAAACTGACCCGGCCTTACCTGTGGACAAGCCTACTTACACGTGTGCATGAAAGAGACCTAGAAGCAGCATATTTGACCACTATTCAAATCTACTGACATTTTTTAATACTGACGTTTTCTACTCGAACTTACCCTTCACGTTAAAGGAAACAGAATAACAAACTTCACTAACTTACATTATACAGTGTTTTGTTAAATGCATCCCATAGGTTACATTATTTAGAATAAAATACTCATACTTTTGGGAGTAATTAAAATATTTTTTGACAAGGTTTGTAAAACTTATTTAGCATTTGTTTAAAAATTGTTTATTTTATTAAAATAATTTTTTTAATAATAATGTAAATGAAAGTAAATTTTTTTTATAAACTAGATAAATATATAAATAAATATATAAATTAGTTAAAATAGTATAATAAGACCTATAAATAATATCAAAATGTACCATTAAATATATAAATAATAATAAAATAAACTAAATAATAAAATAAATTAATTTTTAATTTGTATTTAAAGGCACACTTAATTATTTTTGTAATTTTTATTTTCTTACTTTTCTCTTCCTTCAATAACAGCGCTGGGCCTAGGGTGGACCTTCCCTATCACCACCACGTTAGAGGTTTGCTGAGACAGAAGGACAAAAACACACTCCATTGACAGAACATGTAAGAAACTTATTTATCGATGTGACAATGAGACCTAACAACTATTTTGCCTTTTTCCATCCCGACAATATACACTCCACCGACAATATATATTATAAGGTGAGATTAGGAGATATATTATATATCTATTTAAGAAATTTTTTTATAAAAAATTATAAAAAAAAAGTCAGACTCTTTTGACAAAGGCACCAAAACATAGTACAATCACCCTGTGAGGAAGACTAATGAAAAACATATATAAGATAGAGCTATGCCTACGATTTCTTTTAGTCATTATGAATGGACTGACAGTTTGACAGATATACCAAGTAAAACTAAAATAAAGGACATACTTGCACCCTTTACAGTAATCTCAAAAACTCATATAACAGATGTTTTATTAAAAGAAGTCTGGACAAATTCTCCTTTACTAATCATTAAAGAAAATATTAATTGTGATAATTTCTTTAACAAAGATAGATTTAATCTCTTAATAGATAAAGTAATCACAAGTCCCTGATAGATTTTCTCCAGACTATTATAGTGGTTGATGAAAGACTTTATGGAGAATCTCTATTTCACATATTCCCGCAAAGTGAGAGATATAGTAATACTTATGAAACAGATAAAATCATGGCAAATTTTGTAAATGTTTTGAATTTTTGTCACTCCGACATTAACAGATTTCACTATAACTATTCTTATGCCACTACTCAGCGAGAGCACAAAGGTGTAAAGGAAAAGTTTGTTTAGTTTATTTTATTACTTTAAATTTTAAAAATGATTTTCTTATAAAAGATTTCAAAGGAATTTTACTGAAAGACATTGACAGAAAAGTTTTAAATTGAATTTAAAGAAGCTTTGCGAGGAAATGTTTATTTTCAAAATATTGTTTATTTTCAAGACATTGATATACCAACTAATCCTCTTACCAAAAGCCAATTGCAGACTAATATGAATAAAAGACCCTCCAAGCCAGCCATGAAAGTAAAGGGTAAGGCACTAGTGGTGCAACCCAAAGAAATTCAAAAGGCTTCAGTGAAGATTTTGGATAAGTATGAAAGCATCTCGATATAGACAATATCCTTTCAGGATACGTTGCTAGTAGAGGCAATGTATTCATGTGATGAAAAAAGTGAAATTCTGCAAGAAGTACTCAGCACTAATCTCACTTTTTAAGATGGAGAATTTTCAGACCTTCCTTTTCCTATCAAATACTTCTTGATAATTTCCAAATAGCCTTCACCTTTAGACAGAAAACCCTTATTCCAAAAGACCCTTAAGGTCAAAGTTTTTACTTGGATGTTTATAATGTTATCTCTAAAATAAATCAACTGGATAGAGATATTTCCATAATCTCTTTGGTTTTGTTTGGTCTTATTATTGGAAAAAATATGATATTATATTTAATGGATGAGTTCAAGCTGTACTAAGGTTATGTCTTTTTATATTACAAATTTATAGGAGATCTAATTTTTAAAAATATCACTCATTATTAAATGTTTATTGTTTTCCACTTCAATTACTTATTTATACTCCATGGAGCATATATGTTGTATTGAGATTTGAATATTAAATGTATCTTTTAAAAATACTAAGAATTACCAATTGAATTATAAACCTCTATGTTTCCTAAAATAATTGAATTTACTAAACAGGCTTATATGGGACTGAAGGAAGCTTACACATATTCAGCAAAAAAAGAAAGAAAAAAAAAGAAGGAAGGTTAGACATGTGCATTAAAGAGACCTAGAAGCAGCATATTTGACCACTATTCAAATCTACTGACATTTTTTAACACTAACGTTTTCTACTTGAACTTACCCTTCACGTCAAAGGAAACAGACACTAACTTACATTATATACAAAGTGTTTTGTTAAATGCAGCTAACAGGTTACATTATTTAGAATAAAATACTCATACTTTGGGAGTAATTAAATTTTTTTTTGACAAGGTCTGTCAAACTTATTTAAAATCGGTTTACAAACAGTTTATTTTATTAAAATTAAAGTTTTTTTTACTAAAAATACTATAGACAAAAGTAAAGTTTTTATTTTTTTATTTTATAAACTAGATAAATGTAAAAGTTAGCTAAAATAGTACAGTGACACCCATAAATAGTATTAAAAGATATATTTGAGCATATAAATAATAACAAAAATAAACTGAAGAGTAAAATAAATCATTTTTAATTATATCTAAACGTGCACTTAATTAGTTTTGTAATTTTTATATTTTTTTCTCTCTTCTCTTCCTTCAATAACAGAGCTGGACCTAGAGTGGACCTTCCCTATCACCTCCACGTAGACATGGCAAAACGGGTCAGAATTTTCTGACCCGACCCGAAAAATACCCCAATTCAAACTTGATTTTTTGACCCGAAGTAAAACGGGTTGACTCGTGACCCGACTCGTGTTTTTACGGGCCAACCCGACTGACCCGAGACCTAACTCGAACCCGAACCCGAACCATTTTTTTAAAACTTTTTTTTTGGTAAGAAAAAAAGAATGTAAAATTAAGACAATATTGGTTTAATTGTTTATTATGAGATTTATGGAAACAATTGATACATTTACATAACTGCATACAAATTAATTGAAAGATAAATGGTTGAGCATTCTGTAATGAGTAAAGATTTTTAGATATCAAATAACAAAGTACATGCCAGGATAAGCTGATTATAGTAGAGTTAAAAACATATTTAAAATTGTAAACATGTGTGAGAAACATTCATAAGTGTGAAAATAGTGAAGCTAAAGTATCAAATTCGGATAAATTATGAATGCTTAGACTTGTTTTTTTTAACAATTTATGTTCAAAATAAACGGTTTTTAAAAATAAATTATGATATTTCCTATAATATGTGTTGTTTAACAATGATATGATATTCATAAAAGAGACCATGTATAAATAAGTAAGCAATCAAATTTTAATGTATATCTCAAATTGAAATAGAGTGTCAATCACAATTGATAATAGATTATAAAATTAATTTTCAAGATTGTAAATTTTTTATATGTTTTTATTCTTTATCAAATGAATTATCCAATAAGTCATTTGTAATTTTGTTTTATATTTTGAAATGCTGATATTGTATAGAAATAAAACTTGTGTATTTGTTTTACTTATTTTTGTGCTATTTTATTTTAGATAACAATGTTAGAATTTGTATAATTTTAGAATTATTGAATAATTATTAATAAGTTTAACTAAATTTATTTTTGATATAAGTGGTGAATTTAAAATAATATATTTTATATTAAGTAATTTGTTACATAATTTTTTAAATAGTAAATACATGTTATTTTCTTTATAATAATAAAAAATACATATGAAAAATACGAATCAACGCATAACTAATTGACCCAAATTAACTTAAAATGATCCGTTTAACCAGCAACTCGATTAACACGACCTGTCCGTTTTGCGAACTTTACTCCACGTTGGCGGTTTGCTGAGACAGAAGGACAAAAACACACTACACCGACATAACATGTAAGAAACTTATTTATCGATCAATCGATGTGATAATGAGACCTAATAACTATTTTGTCTTTTTCCATCCTGACAATATACACTCCACCGACAATATATATTGTACGGTGAGATTAGGACGAAAAACTTCTACATGCAGCAGATGCATGTTACCTCTCTCTCACAAGGGGGTGGACCCCACAAGTGTGGGGTCCACCCCCTTGTGAGAGAGAGGTAACATGCATCTGCTGCATGTAATACCTTCTCGATTAGGACATATATTAAATAAGTATTTAAGAAATTTTTTTATAAAAAATTGAAAAAATTATAAAAAGAAAGTCAGACTCTTCGGAAGACAAGACCACAGAGATTGGGGGATCTCCAACGAAGAATTAATGGATAACTCTTTCTTGGGAAGAGGAAACTTTCAGCAACATTGATGAAAAAAAAGACTCTGAACAGTGCTCCTCAAGCTAGCACCACCTTTTCACACTTTCGGCAGGACACAAAGGAGGAAATACCTCATCCAAAACTCTGAAATCCAACACCTGGATGGTCATGTAATGGAAGAAGGTAATTAAAGAGAATTTCCTCATAGAATTAGGAGAGGATGGAAATCTGGAAAGGGTGCAGCCAACTCACCAAAATAGGTCTAATTTAATCCAACTTAATTTGTTGAGTTGGGTCGATTTTTAGGTCTTGGTGGGTTGGATTAGGTTGAATTACAATTTTTTTTTTATAACGGGTAGGCTTAAGTTTGGGTCATAAAATTTTAAACCCAATCTGACCTATTCATATATTTAATATATATATATTTAAAATATATTATATAATTAATAATTATTTAAAAATAAATAACTCTTTTTATCCTATATAAAGTCAATTAGTTCACACAAACCGTATTATTATTGTTGTTTAGTTATTAGTGTTGTTTGTATTTAAGAAGTTATATTATTAGTACTAATCATTAGATTTTTTTTATATATTTATATTTATATTTTTCTACTTAATTTAATAATATAATAATAATAAATTTGTCTAACACATAAATTTAATCTGACCCAACCTAACTTATATAGGTTGAATTAAATTGAACTTATAAGATGAATTGGGTTGAATTTTTAACCTACCTGATGAATTGGTTCAAAAATTTTTCCCAAACGTACAACTCTAAAAATGTGTAAACAAGAGAGAGAAAGACAGAATTGTAACCTAGTCAAACTTTTAGAGCCCTATAAATTCAAGTGTTGAACCTCGGACTGAGTGCGAAGTACTATTCCAATGTGACGAATCTCTCTTTTCCTGTGTCCTGCAAGATAATTGACAACAGGACTCTCCCTCTGCAAAATTCATTGTATAGGACCCATTTCCAAATTTTGGACTATTAGATATTCTTATCAAATATTCTAAAAAGTTAGTATTTATCCTACCAAAACTTAAATTTATAACATATATCAACCCACTTTATAATCTATTCTACACCAAAATTTTTAATTTTTAATCATTTTTTTAAATATTTTTTCTTTATTACTTTTTATTAATTTTTTATTTTTTTCTTCTCTAAAAGTAATATAAAAATGAGTCCACAAAATAAAAAAAGTAATATAAATTTTATAATTAAAAATATTACTATTTCATATTTGAAATTGTGGGAGTAAAAAGGTCCTGATAGGTATATGGGCATTTGGGTCATGCTAGAGAAGGCCGACCTGCCCTTGAGTTCGAAACTTCTTAGTACCTCGGGTCAGCCCATGCGTCGAAGACCCGAGGACCTATCCGAGGTCGATTTTACCCTCGGGTGGGCATAGAAGAGTCAGGGACGTCATCGTAAAAGCTCAGAAACAATACGACGGAGACCAACGGTTAAGAGGGGTGAACCCCTAGATGTCCTAGAAGCACCGGAGTTTGAAAAGTACTAAAGGTTGCCACCTCCACATTAAAGACCCTTCACCTACTACCCTAGCCGCATTAATGGGAAGTGGCACCTGAACAGTGGAAGGGAAACTTCTGGTTACTATTCCAGGGCACTGAGAGAAGAAATATCTAGGCTAAGGAGCAGATGGGGCAACACGTGTATGAAGGATCAGAAAGATGAGTATTTAAGGGGAAACCCAGAACAGAAAAAATGAGACCTCTCTTTTTTGTAAGAGAAAGATATAGAAAGATAATATAAGAACAGTCCTCGGCTTACGTCCGAGGAGGTCAAGTTACAATATTTCTTGTTATCTTTAAGTGTTGTCAATCTTTAACTTGCCATATAACCCTTAAACGCTCCTAACCTGGGTTTCTAGCCCACACTCTACAAATTCATATTGTTTAAGGCTCATTGGGCCTGAGCCTATAACTGTTCTTGGGACCAGGTGCAATTGTGCACTTACAGAAATGACACTATTTCTTAATTGCAAAAATTTTAAATACAAAAAGTTTGATAGATGAAACCGGCTTAAACCTTTCTAATGCTAAAAAAATAATTTTTTTAGCATTTGAAAAGTTTAATAAAAATGCTCTTACATGACTCATTTTATTTCACTTTCAAATTATTCTATATCGCATTTTGTCTTATATTTCAGGCTTAGTTTTGGCATTGATTATTAACATGTTGGAATTACAGCATTTTTTGTCGCCTGCTATTGCCGTCATTTCCTCATTTATTTTACCTAGGTGGCCATTCGTGTTCGCGTGTCAGATTTGTGTCGTGTCAATTCATATATATCCGATTATATGGGTTAACACTAACTCGACATGTTTATTAAACGGGTTAAGATTCCTCAACTCTAGCACAACTCATTTATTAAACGGGTCAATCGTGTCGACTTATTTATCCGATTTTATCAAAATGAAGAAAAATATTTATGAAAAAATAAGCAAATAATATTTTAAATATGAAATTCAGAGCTAATGAGTAATTATATCACAAATAATCATTCAAAACTAAAACGTATTTCAATATTATAAATAATCAATAACAATACGACAAAGAAAATAAACTACAACAACTAATAAGTTTATATACTCATAGTTTGAATGGTATATTGGTAAAATTTTATTTAATTAAACGGGTCAGACGGGTTCTATAAGTTGAACCCTAACCCAACCCGTTTATCAAACGGGTTAGTCGTGTCAACCCGAATATGACACGAACCCATTAAGACTCAATCCATAATCTGCTAATTTCGTGTCGTGTCGTGTCGAATTTGCGGGTCGTGTCAAATTTTACCACCCCTAATTTTACCCAGTTACTTCCCTCTCTTCTCCGGAGCCCAAACAAAACGAAGGGAACCCACCATTAAAATCAAATAAGGGGCTTGAAATCACCATTAAAATACCATACTAACCGAAATAAAACCCACAAATACTAAAGCAAATAAACCCGTAAAAGCTAGAGAAAAAGGCGTAAAGAAATAAGGGAAAAGAAAAAGGAAGAAAGAGGGAAGAAGAGAAAAAAAATATTAAGAAAGAAAGAGGAAGATGCTGAAGAAAAAGACGCTCTTCCTTTCTGTGGAGCATGTGAAAAAGAGGACTCGTGTATTGATGAATAATATATTTTTCCGAAGCACGGGAGGTCTATTTAAGAAAAAGAAAAGAAAGTGAAAAAGAAGAGCTACCCGTGACTTTTGCGTGTGACAAGTCTTGTTAATGGGTCTCACTAATTGTGTCTCCCTTTTTCACATGGAAGTGTACTCTACACATGTGAAAGAAAGGATTCGCACTGACGCATGGTATATTTTTCCAGAGTACAAGGTCTTTTTAAGAAAAGAAAGAACGAGGAAGAAGAGCTAGCGATGACTTCTGAGTGTGATAAGTCTTGTTGTCTCACTAGTGACTAGTGAGTATGCTCAAAAGAGATGACATTGAAATGCTTATCAATGAAAAAGACAATTATGGAAACACTCCTTTGCATTTGGCCTCCAAGGAAAGGCATCCTAAGGTAGTGAGCATTTTAACATGGGACAAAAGAGTAAGCTTGGATTCGTTAAATAATGTAGGCAAGACAGCTCTCGATGTTGCTGGGGACTATAGTATTGTGGGGTGTCCCTCATTTCGAGAGGTATGTTAATGTGATCCTTATTCTTCATACAATTACAAATCATTTGACCCTTGATCTAAACCCCTTTTCTAGTAGCAAATTTTGTTTTGGACACATTATACAATTATTACAGTGATTTTTCCTGTCCCAACTACTGTCTAGTGCTAGAATTAAACCAAACAACGTTCATTAAATAGAGTCTAAAATCACATTTCCAATCCATTTTAGATCAACTTATTTTACTGAAATTGAAATTTTTTTTGTTGAAAGTACTGTAGATAAAAATAAAAGTTAGTTAAAATAATAAAGTCAGATCCATAAATAGTATCAAAAAGTATAATAGGACCTATAAATAATAGCAAAAATAAACTGAATAGTAAATTGAGTTAACAAAAATACCAAAGGGACACTTAACCTTCATTTAAGAAAAAGAAGTGAGAAGAAGAGCTAGCACTAAATTTTTAGTGTAACAAGTCTTGTTAATAGGTCTTACTAATTGTGACTCATTTTTCACATGGGAGTGAACTCTACGCATTTGAAAAAGAGAACTTATTTGATGCATGGTATATTTTTTTTGGGGTACAGGAGGTTTAAAAAGAAAGAAAGAGAGAAAGAAGAGCTAGCCCGGACTTTTGAGTGGGACAAGTCTTATTATTGGGTCTCACCAGTTGTGTTTTATTACTAAAATTTTATTTAACTCATCACTCAAAATAAAAAAAAACAACAAAAAGTTTTTTTCCATTTCACTTTACTCGTTCTCAATATTTTGAGTAATAAACTATGAAAATAGAGTAAAGAAAATCAAACCAATCAATTGATAGATTGGTGGAGTTCACGATTATTGAGTAATGAATAAAAACTGAAATACGAGTGATGATTTCTAGAAAACCACACCCATTAATGGTCACCTTTTTCACATGGGAGTGAGCTCCACGCAAGTGAAAAAGAGGATTCATGCATTGCTCCCGGAGGTCTATTTAAGCAGGGATTCTAGCGTGGAACCACCCTATTTGGTTGTATAGAAAACTAGCTAGAGCTTCTTTACTTCTGAAAATCATTAATGGCAAGTACAATCTCCAGCACCCCCGATGAGATCCCACAGAGAAAGGTGCCAATGGACGATGTTACCATTGATGCTGAAATGAAGAAAGATCTCCCGGAGGTTAAGGTAGCTAAAAAACCCATCGGTGATGCCAGTGCCCAAATTTTTCCTTCCTCCGAAACCAATGGGGAGCATGGCACAAAACGGTAGGCGCGCTGGGTTGCCAAAGTCCGATTCTTTTGATGATGAATCTGATGATGATGAATTTGATGATGATTATTCCGATGATGATGAGTTCTTCACAGCTACAAACATGAATCCAGAATTGTTCAAGGCTTTAAAAGGTGGTAACATTGCCTTCATAGAAAAAGCACGAGATATGGAATCTTCTCACCTCTTCGACACAAGCCCCAAGTTAAATACAATCCTTCATGTTGCAGCAAGCTCGGGCCATGAGAAGGTTGTAAAAGTGATTCTGGAGACCAAAGGGTGCCAACAACTTGTCATGAGAAAGAACTCCGCTGGTGACCTTGCTCTGCATGTTGCTGCAAATGCTGGGCATCTTCCTATAGTTAAACTTCTGCTTTCAGCATCATACCAGCATCTGGAGGAATCTCAATGTAGTTTCGAACCACTGAAGGAGCAAAACAAGAGGGGGAATACTCCACTGCACTTGGCCTTGATAAACAAGTACCAAGAGGTGACCTCCAAAATCAAGTACAATGAGGTGGCCAGATTCTTGGTTGAGACAGAACCAGTGGTGACCTGTTCTTCGATAAATAAGGAAAACAAGTCTCCTCTATATATGGCGGCCGAAGCAGGAGATGTTGAACTTTTGGAGATCATGTTGAATAAACTCCCTTGCCTGCAAAAAGTGGCTGGCAAATCGATTGTGCACCCTACCATTTCTTGTGCCTTCACTACAAAGAACATAGGTAATTTAATTTCTTTCTTCACTAACACTACTTTTTTTTTTGTTTATTCTGTTTTTTTAGGATAAGAGATTCAAACCCAAATTTATTTTTAAGAATAGAGCCTAAAGGCTTTTAGCAAACAATATATGGTAAAACCTGCATGTTATATTTATGCCAAGTAGTTAAATGTAAATGTCATATTTGGTACCTTATTATTAACATAATTTATTTTCTTCACTATACTAAAATTTCAATTCACTCAATTCAATTATAATTCTTCTTATTATTTGTGTACCAGGTATCCTAGATACCGTTTTGAGAAAAATGCCACATCTCATCACGAATCAAGATAATACAGGGATGACTCCCCTTTCCCATGCGGCATCAATAGGATTCCTTGACGGGGTTCAGTACTTATTAGAAAAAGCATCAGACTGCGCATATAAAATTGACCTGAATGGCTTTTATCCAATTCACACAGCTTCCAAAAAAGGACATATCGAGGTAATTGAATTTTTTCTAAATCAATATCCGGATATGAGTGAGTTGCTCAACCGAAACGGTCAGAACATTTTGCATGTAGCTGCTGTGAGTGGGAAAGCCAAAGCGGTAGCTTATATGCTCAAAAGAGATGACCTTGAAATGCTTATCAATGAAAAAGACAATTATGGAAACACTCCTTTGCATTTGGCCTCCAAGGAAAGGCATCCTAAGGTAGTGAGCATTTTAACATGGGACAAAAGAGCAAGCTTGAAGTTGTTAAATAATGTAGGCAAGACAGCTCTCGACGTTGCTGGTGATTATAGTCCTGTGGGGTTTCCCTCATTTCGAGAGGTATGTGATCCTTATTCTTTATACAATTGCAAATCATGTGACCCTTGATCTAAACCCCTTTTCTTAGTAACAAATTTTGTTAGACACATTATACAATTATTACAGGGATTTTTTCACTGTGTTAAGGTTAACTTTGATTTGCTCTTTCTCTTTTTCCCCCTTCTCTTTTCTCTTTAGCTGTTTATGATGCAGACAACTGGTCTGCATTGCTCCAATTTCCAAGATACCATGCACCACATGTATGGTTAAAATTAAGTTTTCATTAACGAAAGTAGTGGCCAGTTAGGACTTTATTTTCTTCTTTATTTCTTATTAAAATAATAAATAATTTTTTGCTGAGAAAAAATATATATATTATACTACGTAACATTATAATGTATATATAAGAAACTAATATTATTAAGCTATAATACATCATATAATATAGAAAAGTAATAGTATAGCGTTATTTTTTGGCTAAGCAAATAATTGATCGTTATTTTTAAAAAATAAAATGTAATTGATTATTTGATTAGATTTCATATATATTGAGATTTGAATGATTATTTGTCGTTTTTTAGCAAATCTTTAATCTATTAGTATTTTTTTTATTTATGAATTAACGATTTGTTATCTTAATAATTATATTTAATGAGTTATATAATTGAATTTAAACACTAGATTTATGGAAAGTTAAAAACAATTATTTCTTTTTTTTAAGAAGAAAAACTATTAACTCATTGTTCTAAAGAAAAAGAAGAGAATAATCTAAAAGCAATATACCTTTAGGTTATAATATTGAAACTTCAACTTCTAATGAGCCTTTCCAAATCTCCAAGGATTGAACTCAAAAAAATTATTTTGAATCGATAAATGGTGAGTGTACTTTAACTTGTGCATTAAATATGTTTACAATATTGTTTTAGACTATTGTACATAAAATATCATATGAAACCCCTCAAATTTGTGAGACCTATATGCTGTCCCACATATCATATGTGCTGCTGTTCTCGTAAATAATCCTTTCTAGTATTTACAACTGGACTACATTATATTTGAGAGAGAGAGAGAGAGAGAGGTGCTATTCATTCCTATTCATTCCAAGAACAGTATGATCATAACAAAAAGTTTCTTGTTCACCATGTAGCAATTGACACGGCAAGCCTTGAGATATGCCGGCGCCCCACGAGCTCCTCGAAGCAGTACGAGCAAGAACATGCAAATTATGATGCCTCATATGAAGCTACACAGCGACAAGGACAGAGTTGGCACACTCTTGTTGGTTGCAGCGCTCGTGGCTACTGTAACCTTTGCAGCGGCTTTCACCGTGCCTGGTGGTTACAACGGCTCTGGAGGTGTGGCAACTTTTCTAGAAAAGCAGATGTTCCCAGTGTTCGTAATTTGCAACACCATAGCTATGTATAGTGCCATTGCTGTTGTTGTCACTCTCATCTGGGCACAACTCGGTGATCTTAACTTGGTTATTGCTGCCTTGAAGTTCGCTGTGCCAATTTTTGGGTTAGCTCTAACAATGGTCTCCGTAGCATTCATGGTAGGCAATTATCTAGTATTAAGAAACCTCAACTGGCTTGCCTATCTAGTTTTAATCATTGGCTCATTCGTCCACCTTACTCTCTTGATACTGTTTTCTCCACTTTGTTTTCCCAGTTCCTTACACCGTCGTTTTCTTCGCTACATCCTTTACTACCCATTTTGCCTTTTGATAAAAGTTACTAGGAGTGACACTGATGATAGGAAAGAAGAATAATCTCCTTTACGTATGCTATATGTAGTTTGCCATTGTGTATGCCTTTGGCAATGCATTCCAAAAAGTGGGGGAGTTGGTGTTTTATGGGGATTGAAGGTTTTATGGGTAGAACTTTTCTGTTTTTATTTGGATTTGGTTTTTTTTTTTTTGGTCTAGCCTTGATACGCTACGCTTTTATTTGTTTTGGGCTGTGTTGTAACTCTATATTTGGTATCAAACTTATTGTGTTATGTTCACTTGCTTTACTGCTCCTTGAGTCCATGCACTATGAATTCTGTATTTTTATTGATTGTTTGAGTGACCAATGCTTTTTGCATAGATATTTTTTTAAAGATTATTTGTGTTAGAACTAGGAAACATTCAAGCCAGAATTTATTTTGATGTTGTTAGGTTTTAAATTAGTATAGTTTTTTTGCAAACAAGTGAATAAAAACTTGTCTAGTTATAGCTCATAGAATCTATAAAAATGTTTAGACAATACTCAAGGTACTGCAATTCAGTGTGCAAAAATAAGATTTCAAGTAATTCAAAGATCAGAAATTTTAATAGTTTTGACTGATCGAAACTTAAGTTCAACCAATCAAACTTCATATTTTTAGAATCAAATATTCAACCCATTAGCCCATCCAATAATTAGGGTTTCTAACCTAAGCCACTAAGTATGTAAGAAAATTTTGATGCATGTTTTCCAAGACTTTAGAGCTGCTCATTTTGAGATCTAAAAAGTTAGCAACTACTGCTCTTTCAAGTCACTGTCGGCGATCATTTACATACACATTGAACAGTGGAATCAAGTTGTTGCTCTCTAGATATCAAGAGTATTGGATTCAAATCTTTCAGGGGACATTGAGGTCGTGGATTATAGGTTCACATTGTAGCAGATTAGGTTCACATTGTAGCAGATTAAAATTAGAGACGTATGTGGGAATTAGAACTCATTTCAATAATTGTAGTTAGATTTATAACAAATAGGGTTATTTAAACTGTAAATCTCTATCTTAAAGTGAATACGTTCACCATGAGATTGATAAGGTCAAGTCCTCTCAGGTTTTTTTCTATGAAACAACATGTTTCATTGATTTTCTAGGTCATTATATCTTGTCTCATTTTTATTTAGACACTTGCATGATATTAATGATTATATATTTAACCTAAGGCTTCCATAATTAACCTAATTATAAAGTTGAAATTAAAATTGATTAAATATAGTATTTTGACAAGAGTCTAAACCCAACAAATGCAATTGGTTATTAATCACAAGAGAAATGTTAGATCTACTACAAGTTGTTGCTCTCTAGATATCAAGAATTCTGGATTCAAATCTTTAAGTGGAATTTGAGGTCGTGGATTATAGGTTCATGTTGTAGCAGATTTCAATTAGAGACATCTGTGGGATTTAGAACTCATTTCGATGATTGTAATTAGATTTATAACGAATATGGTTATTCAAACTGTAAATCTCTATCTTAAAGTGAATTTGTTCACCATGGGATTGATAAAGTCAAGTACCCCCAAGTTTTCTCTATGAAACAATTTGTTTCATTTGTTTTCTAGGTTATTGTATCTTTTTTAATTTTTATTTCCGCACTTGCATGATATTAATGATTATATATTTTACCTAAGGAATTAACCTAATTATAAAGTTGACCTTAAAATCGATTAGATATAGTGTTTTGACAAGGGTCTAAACCCAACAGATGCAATTGGTTATTAATCACAAGAGTAATGTTAGATCTGCTACAAATTTTACTACAAACACTACAACAAAATGTATTTTTAACGACGAAAATTTTCATCACTAAAAGACGAATATTTCGTCGCCTAGTACCTTTAGTGACGAATTCTTCTCTTTAGTGACGAAATTTGTTTTGTCGCTATAGCCCCATCGCTAAAAGTATTAGCAACGAGAACTTTCAACAAATTTCGTCGCTAAAGATCCGAGTTTTTTAAAAATAAAAACACTTTTAGCGACGAAATTATTTCGTTGCTAAATGTTTTCCTCGTTAAAAATACTATTCAACGACGAAACTATTTCGTCGCTACATGTACCTTATTTTATTAGATAATTTTATGTGACAAAATATTTTCGTCGCTAAAACTATTTTTAAGAATACACAGGTACTTATAGCGACGAATATTTTCGCCGTTAAAACTATTGTCTGAAAAATTCAACTATATTTAGCGACAAAAATTTTCGTTGTTGAAAGTGTTTTTTAAAAATTCAATTACATTTAGCGACGAAAAATTTTGTCACTAAATGTAGCTAAATGTGATGGACAAATTCGTTACTAAAGCTACTTATCAGTTTTCATTTTTTTCCCTGTATGTAACCTGTCATTACATTATTAACTCCTTACACTTGAATAACACATTTAAGTCAACTAGACATTTATAAGAATCCATACATTCCAAATGTAAAAATAAAACAAGTATTCTATTCAATCCATCAATACAAATTGTTTTCAACACATACAATAATACAAGGTGTTTTATAACATACAATAACATAAAATACTAAGGGCTAAAAGAAGATGTCCTCAAACGTCTTTAAGTACTGCCAAAAGAAAATGCCCTAAAAGCAACCAATAACAAATCTGCACAAATGTAAAAACAATACTATATTAAAATTGTAAAGTAAAAACATTAACTATGTTATAAGAAATATCTTTATTGAATATTTGTGTGTGTGTGTGTGTGTGTGTGTGTGTGTGTGTGTGTATTATGTTCATCCAAGACACAAACTTCAAACCAAATTTGGTTGTCAACCTCACGTTGCATAATTCAATTACCACATATTTGCTAGAAATAAATCATTTACTCTATATTTCAATCAAAGTAAACAACAAAAACCCAATTTGGGCATTAATGCATAGAGCCATAGACTACAAAGACAAATAAAAAATAGTCTCAATTATCAGATCTAACACAATTCAAGAATTTAAACTGAATTCCCACATAAACATCAATACAAAGCAAAATTCAAGCTTTATCACAATGACCCATCAAATCTAAGTCAATCAGAATGACACAAAAACAACAAATTTCAGATTTAAAATAGAATCAATTTCCACACAAAAAAAAAAAAAAGTGATCCAAAGGACCATAACACAACCAAAGCATTTTAATATACTATTGCAAGTGATTAAATCAAACCATTATTAAAATTAGCTAAGTGAAACACATGTTGAGGAAAACTTAGGAATTTATAAGCCAACCTACTCAACAAAGGTTTCAAGTAAATTCCACAAAATTCCAACATATTCGTCATACTTTATATTCACTATCTAACAAGTCAACCATTTTTAAAATCGTTTGGTCCATGAAAAGTTATCTAATTAACTTCAAATTAAATTGGGATAAGCTATTATATGTGTAGTAAGTACCATAAAAAATCCAGCACAAAATAATTTTTTTTATAATTTATTAAAAATCACGTATTGCAGCTGACTCAAATTTTCACAGATTCACTACATAACAAGTTAGCCCTTTTGTAAAAATCGTTTGGTCCATAAAAAGTTATCTAATTAACTTGAAATTAAATAGGAATAAGCTCTTATATGTGTTGTATGTACCATAAAACATTCAGCACAAAATAAGTTTTCTATAATTTATTAAAAATTACGTATTGCAGCTGACTCAAATTTCCCCTTAGCAGATTTAGGTTCCCAAAAGAAAATTGCTATAGTTTTAAAATTGGCCCAAAGGCTTTGATACTTTATTCATATTAGAACTACATGTTCAAGAATATTAAAAACATGGAATGAAACTCTTTATCTCATATAAACAAATACCACATTAACAAATCAAGAAACCAAAACTTATAAATCATAGAGACAAATAATCAAGGAAAGTTACCTTGGAATCATGTTGGGAGAAGGCAAAAGTTTTGTAGGGCAGGTTGATAGCTGAATATCCCATTGCAAGAACCAAAAGGCCAAGAGAAAGAAGAGACACTATAAGGCACTTAAACTTTCATGGTTAACACTTCATTACAAATTTGTTTTAAAACAAGTTTATAGCACCCAAACCATCAATGTATCACATACTCACCTCTAGAGCAAAATAATTTAAACAAAATTTCAGATTTCACAAACTTTATATACATATACATATACATACATATACATATACATATACATACATATACATATACATATACATACATATACATATACATATACATACATACATACATACATACATACATACATACATATATATATATATATATATATATAGTCCAACTTCAAATTAAATAATCGACAACAAACAATTAAACTCAACTTCATAACTCATTGAGGTAATATATCAAACACTTTATGTGCAAAAAGCAAAACCTCAAAGCATTTAAACTTTCATGGTTAACACTTCATTACTTATTTGTTTTTGTTAGGTTCTAAGACCTTAGGGACTAATGTATTAGAACTTCAATATGTATTATGTTGGCAAACCATGATCAAAACATTTGATTTAGGTTTAGAATAGCTCAAAGTTTGGTTTAATGTAAGTTTGGAATCAGGTAGTTGCTGGAAATTACTGTTCTATTTCTGCACGGCTCGATCGAATCGAAGAATAGACTTGATCGATCAAGAATCATGGACAAGAATTTTTTGCAGAATTTTAAGTCGGCCCAAACAGCAGTTCGAGCCCATTAAGGATTAGGATTTCAGATCTACTTCTTCCACTATATAAAGGAAACACTAAGCACGTTTTTAAAGGTTTTTAAGAGAAAGAAGAGTGTGTTTCTTTTTGTATCTAGGGTTTGTACCCAAAAGCTCTCTAGAGTCTTTTTTGTTGTTAATGCTGTGTGTGTAAATTTTTTGTGAGATCTAGAGGTGTTTACCTTCACACATACTTAGGATTATCAAGGATTAAGACTATGTTAAGAACTTGATGATCGTTTCAGTTGCAGATTCAAAAGCTTAAAGATATATAAGCGGGAGTGCTTGTGTTTGCTGGGAATTCAAGAAAGAAGTAGTCCGTGGACTCGGAGCTGTCACGTGGTCGTGGTAGTAAGTTTCCTATTCGAGGTAGCAATAGGATGTTAGTGGTCTAAGTCGCTATTGTGTAAATTTCAATTCTTTCATAGTGAATTCAGCTTTACTTTAAGGATAGCTAGGTTAAATCCTCCTCAGGTTTTTTACCAGTTTGGTTTTCTTGGGTCATCATATCATTGTTCTTTATATTTTCCGCTATTTTATATGATATGATTGTTTTGTTTTAACCTAGATCTGAATAATAAACCTAAGTATTCACTTGGTTAATTAATTATGTTAAACAATCTAGTTTTACAGGGGTCTAAAAACATACAATTCTAAAACAGGTTCATAGCACCCAAACTACCAAATTATCATATACTCACCTCTCCACACCATCAAGACCTCCAAAATCTGGTTGAATGGCTTGAAAAGTTCTATGGGACCTCCATCATTTACCTGAGACCATGTGTTCCATGGAAAGTGTTGTTTCCTCAAGCAATATGGGCAATTTGGCTACATAGAAACAAAGCAATTTTTCAGACTAGGAGAGTGGAAGAGGGTACGAGTACTCTTTGCCTAAAAAAGGGAGTGGAGTTCTATGCTATTGTTCCTAATGAACCCAATAAGCCTAGTCGTGTGCAAGTTCAAGTGAAATGGACCAAGCCTCCTTTGGGTTGGGTGAAATTCAATACAGATGGGACTATGTATGGGAACCCGATGAAGGTTGGTGGAGGTGGTGTTTTGAGGAGTAGCAATGGTGACTGGTTAGGTGGTTTTGTGAGGAAGTTGGGTAGCACTTCAAGTGCCATAGCAGAACTGTGGGCTTTGAAGGACGGGCTTATCTTGGCAAAGAAGGGGATTGAGAATATTTGTATTGAAATGGATGCTGAGTATATTTTGCAACTTGTTTCAAGGCCTTCAATGGCCAATCTAATGCTTGAACCTCTATTGACTGAATGTAGGAACTTGATTCAGACATTCCCTAACTCCTCCGTGGTGCATGTGTTCAGGGAGGCGAATGGCTGTGCTGACCGGCTAGCAAGAATGGGTGCTGAACTTGATGTAATAGATTTTATTTTTTTGTCTAACCCATCGGCTTTGGTGGCTGAGATGCTGGCTAATGATAAAGCTAGCGTTGCTTATTGTAATAGGCTGGTTGTTTTGAGTTAATTCCAATCGTTGTTTACCACAAAAAAAAAGACCTCCAAATGCTTCAAGTATTGAAAAAAAAAAAGAAAAAGTAATCAACATATATAACTCAATCAAAATCTAACGCCCTAAAGCCTAACTTTACTATCCTAAGAAGAATACCCCTACCCAAACGATAACCAAGCAAGCATACGAGATACTTATAGGCTTCAAGACAACCAAAACCTTTTATTTCCCTACCACAAACAATGTGCATTTACCAACTTAATACAAAGCACGTCATTACCAAATCATGATAAAATTAGCCAAAGTAAAACACTTGTCAAAAAAAGCACATATGAACTTACAACATAGACCACACAACAAAAGCTTGTAATAAATTTCTTATAATCTTAACATTCTAATCATACTTTCTGATTAAATTTGCAATAGGTCAAGTCTTTTTAAAAATTTGTTTGGTCCACTTAGTTTTATCCAAAAAGCTTGAAATTAAATAGGGAGAAGCCCTTATATGTCTCGTATGTACCATCAAAAATTCAGTTGAAAATAATTTGTCTATAATTTATTAAAAATCATATAGTGCATCTAACTCAAATCTGTATAAAGTCACAAAAGAAAAATACTATAATTTTAACCCTATGCCAAAAGCTTTGAGACTTGATTAAACCTTAACGCTACATGTGTTAGTACATATAAAAAACTAGGATCACAACCCATAACCTCATATAACAATCATCACAACACAAGTCAAGAAATTCAATCTCATAACTCATATAGACAATTTATCAAATATTTGGTAAGCAAAAGACACATGCTCATATTACTTGCACAAATTTATATTTAACACCACAATCACAACCACATATGCCAAAGACATTTCAAAATGCAAGGAAACCCTTTTACTAAAATCAACCCAATCTCCCATATAAATAAAAAACCCAAATGATTTCTCAAGAAACCCAGCTCACATGATTGCTAAACAACAAAATCCATTTCATAACTCATATAGGCAATTTGTCAAACACTTGGTAAGTAAAAGACACATGCTCATATTACTTGCACAAATTTATAGTTAACACCACAATCACAACCACATATGCCAAACACATTTCAAAATGCAAGGAAACCCCTTTTCTAAAATTAACTCAATCTCCCATATAAGTCAAAAACCCAAATGATTTCTTAAGAAACCCAACCCATATAGTTGCCAAACAACAAAATCCATTTCTAAATTAAAAACCTACAATACGATTTTAAATGTACCAACAAACACAACAAACTACTTCTAAAACAAAACCCACAATATAAAGAGCAATCCTAACAATATAGGATAAAAACCCAAAGATATTAGAAGGTGGGTCATGGAGATTTTACCTTAGATTCATGTTAGGAAAAGTCAAACCATGAATAATAATTTGATGACTAAAAATCTAGTAGAAGCTAACCAAGAGACCAAGAGGGAGGAGAGACTTGGTAGAGAGAGAGATAGAGGGATGTGTGTATTTGTGTTTGTATTTAAGTTTGTGTTTGTGTAAGGGAGTGAGTGATAATGAGAGAGGGAGGGATGAAATTTTTTTAAGTGAGTAGGTGGGAGAAATGAAATTTTATGTGGGAAAGGAAAAATTTTTTGCTGAAATTTAAGCTGTACTCTTTAGTGACGAATATAATTTTGTCACTATAACATACTTTTAGCCAAATTTTGTTACGATTTTTAGCGATGAATATAATTTCGTCGTTATAGCATACTTTCAGCCAGATTTTGTTACGATTTTTAGCTACAAAATTCAGATTTCGTTGCTATAGCATACTTTTAGTGACGAATTATGATTTTGTCACTAAAACTATGAAATGAAAAACCTATTTTGTGTGATTATTTTTAGCGATGAAATTCAGATTTCGTCGCTATAGCATACTTTTAGTGACGAATTATGATTTAGTCACTAAAACTATGAAATTAAAAACCTATTTTGTGTGAATATTTTTAGCGACGAAATTCAGATTACGTTGCTATAGCATACTTTTAGTGATGAATTATGATTTCGTTGCTAAAACTATGAAATGAAAAACCTATTTTATGTGAATATTTTTAGCGACGATAGTTTTTCGTCATGAATGCTCTTTTTTAGTGACAAAATGATTTGCGTTGCTAATACTATTCATAGCAACACCTATAGTGACAAAATCTTTTGTCGCTAAAAATTTCAACTTTTAGCGACGAAATATTTCGTCACTATAGATTAATTAAATTCCCGCCACAATTTTCCCCTTTGGTGCTCATATTTTAGATCATCAATAGTGACAAAAATTACTTTTCGTCGCTAAATGTTATAATTTTTTTCATTATTAGTATTTCGTCGCTAAATTTGTATTTTTAGTGACGAAAAATATTTCCTCACTAATTTTTGTCGCTAAAAATACATTTTGTTGTAGTGAAAGGTTTAGAAACTGACATGGCATTCTAAACTACCACATCAGATTTATGTTTAAGAATATATTATAATTTTAAAAACACTAACATCGCCAAAATTGCTGAAAAAAATCCCTTGAGACTGTCCATCTCCTCTTAGCTCTCACCGGCGACATCAAACTCGAATCTCTATTTCTCCAACACTACCATCCATCCTTCTTGAGTCATCCAAGCCTGACAAAACTCTCCCTCCTTCGTCACCAAGGTTGTCAAACCGAAAATGGACTGAAATTCGGTTATTTAAACATAGAGAACCAAATTTATTTGAAATCCTATGAAACCCTCAAATCACAGTTGGACTACATGATTCATGTAGAACTGATGACGGTTCAATCGTGGTTTAAGCACGCTTGTGCGGTTAGACCGCATGGTTCATGTAGAACCGATGACAGTTCAATCGCGGTTCGTGCATGCTTGTTTATTAATAAAAAATTAGAAAAACGTGCTTATCAAGTTTAAAACCTAGGCATGATTAGAGTTGGAGCTAGAGTCTAACCAGTGCCACTCAACTAAGCTTGCAAGTTGATGCTCAACAATTAAAAAAAATACTTGAAGTGAAGTTAAAGCAATTTTTTTTTTTTTATTATTATATAAAAAAAACCTAACACAATTTTATGCTACTAAATTAAATTATCCATCTCTTAAAAGGAATATAAAAAAATTATAATTAAAATCCTTCAAAGATATTTAACTTTACTTCAAAAATTAATCATAACTTTTAATGTTTTCATAGTTGTAAAACTAAAAATTAATCATAGTTTTAAAAGCTGCACATAATTCAAAAAAAGTTGAATATAAGCTAAAAATAAGTTGTGACAAATTAATATGCTCTCAGCCTCAACAACAGATTTATTTTGAAAATTTCTAACTGGACAATTCTCATTTGGGATAGTTTATTTTCATTAGTTTATTATAGACATCAAAATATTAAACTGAGAAAAAATACAGTTGTAGTTTATACTGGGATTTGTCTCTTTGGGTTTTGTGAGGGACCAAATGAATGAGTCAAGTGGGTGGATGAGATTGAATTGAATAGGGTGTTTCCCATGCTGATATGCGATGCTTATATCATTTGGTTGGTAATTGAAAGGAGTTAAAGATTCTTAGAAGCTTTCTTCTATTCCTTGACTTGTATATTGTAATCTGTAAGCCAAAAAATCCTCATGTAACACTTTTTTTTTTGGTATCTAATTCTTCTTTTGGATCATTTGAAACAATAGTTATAAGGAAAGTATCCATTAAGTTTTAATAAATTTTGAAGTTGCAATCAAATTTACATTTAGTGGTCATACGCGTTATACGGGAGAAGCAACGTATTCGGATTTCGGAGGGACGGTGGTCAAAGTTTGAGCGAAATGATTTTCCTCTTCTGAATCGTTGGCTAGCTCTATAGTATTTTGTTAGAATATATTAGGATTAAAAAAAAAACTAATATATTAGGATTTCTTTTTGATAGAGTTAGGATTTTTTTATTAAATAATTAAGATTTTATCCTAAGATAAATAAGTTATAATTTTGTAGAAGAGTAATGCTACAGAATATCATAGTCTATTGGTTTAATAATTTATCTCTAAAAAAATTAAAAAATAAACTTCAGTTTAATAATAGCTTGGTTGAACCACATTAATTCTCTCTCTTTCTCAAAAAAGAAAAAGAAAAAGAAAAACTCATTTTCACAAGATTTGTCAATAAAGTTTTTCAATCACGAATTGCATCGACGGAGAATTGAAATCGGAGTTATTTAACTATAGAGGATGGGGATAAATAAATAAAACTATAGCAAAGGCCAGAAAAGGGGTTTATGATAAGATTTGTAATGATCTTATTTAGAGAAGGTAATGGTCATGACATTAACATAACTAGCCTGTAATCCATGCTTAAGCACCAAAAAATTGAACAATACTAGAAAAAAAAAAATTAGGGTCTAATTAATAGATGCTGTAAGTGCACAATTGAACCTGGCCCTTAAGAACAGTTGTAGGCCCAAGCCCAATGAGCCTTAGACAATAAGAATTTGTAGAGTGTGGGCTTGAAACCCAGGTTAGAAGAGTTTAAGGGTTCTAGGGCAAGTCAAAGATTGTCAGTACGTAAAAATAACAAGGAATATTGTAACTCAACCTCCTCGGACGTAAGCCGAGGATTGTTCTTATATTATCTTTGTTTTCTTTCTTTTTCTTTTGATTACAAAAAGAGAGAGCCCCCCTTTTCTGTTCTGGGTCTCCCCTTAAATACTCATCTTTCTAATCCCTCATACACGTGTTGCCCTATCTCCCCCTTAGCCTAGATATTTCTTCTCTCAGTGCCTTTGAATAGTAACCAGAAGTTTCCCTTCCACTGTTCAGGTGTCACTTCCCCATTAATGCGGCTAAGGTAGTAGGTGAAGGGTCTTTAATGTGGAGGCAGCAGCCTTTAGTACTTTTCAAACACCGGAGCTTCTAGGACATCCAGGGGTTCACCCCTCTTAACCGTTGGTATCCGTCATGTCGTTTATGTGCAGTTATGATAACGTTACTGATTCTTCTATGCCCATCTGAGAGTAAAATCAACCTCGGATTGGTCCTCGGGTCCTCGGCACATGAGCGGGCCCGAGGTACTACAAGATTTTAAACTAACGGGTAGGTCGGCCTTACCTAATATGGCCCAAAGACCCATATACCCATCTGGACCCTTTTACTCCCCACAATAGCCCCTCAAAACTCTAAATTTCGAAGTCCGAGGAGAAAAATAGAGTTTTGACCCGAAGAGAACTTATTCTGCACACTTAACGAGTGATTTCACGTGTGGAAACCGTTTCGTATACCAGAGGATGCCACTTGGCGGTTTCCTTTTAAAACGTGCGCATTTATTACCGTATGTTACACTATGTCCCCACGTTCAACGGTAAGATGGGCATCCAACGGCCCTCATTGCTCCACAAAAATTTGGGCGGGTAAAACTAAATTCGAGGCCGCCATTCCGCACGTCGTGACGCTTTGAGAACCTGCGCCTTCATTTATTTTGCCAGGGACTGATCCCATCAAAACATCAACCATCACATTTCGTCTTCAGAAAACCGTGGAAATTTGCATATCCTCAAACTCCGTAAGTTCTTACTCACCATTCCTTTCTTTCTCAACCCTTTATCCTCGGACTTTGTCCTCGGCTGTCCTAGTAGACGCTTTTACTCTTTAGATTCTAGCCTTTCTTTATTTTCCATGGGTAGATTTAAATGTCTTGTCGATACGGCCGCCGGAATGGAAGGCTTCAGAGCCAAATACCACATTCCCGGTGACGTAGGCCTAAAATATTGCCCGGCGGAGGCCGTGGCTAATTCTAGGAAGGAGGGAGAGGTCATAATCCCAATGATAGCCTTTATAGAAGGCGGGATGACCCTCCCGATGAAACCTGTGATGAGGGAATACCTTCGCAACCATAGGTTGTGTCCCGACCAATGCCTCCCTAACGTTTTTAGAGTTTTAGGCAGCGTCGACGCCTTAAATGAACAGATGGGTTTAAACCTGACTTGGCACGACGTTGTTTTTCTATATGAATCCCATAAGTTATCCAACGTAGGCTACTACATTAAGTCCCGATCCAGTATAGTTAGGTTAATCTCCTGCTTGCCCAAATCCAACAAAGGCATGAAGGACGACTACCTGATAGTGTCTGGAAACTGGCATGACGGTCTCCACTGCCCAGTGCGGTGGGGGGATCCAGGTGCGACACCTAGGGACTAACCTTCTCACTCCACGACCTTTCTTAATACTAACAAACATGCGTATTAAGATATATTTTGTCTGTTTATTTCTGTTTATGGCTGCGTGAATCTAACCATACTGCGCTTCTTTGTTTTCTTTTTCCCTGCAGATAAGCAAAACGTGCGCCCCCGTTTGAGCCACTGCAACGTTGCCGACCTGAACCGGATACTTCGATCCGAGGTGTTTGTTAGCGCAGACAGACAGCTCCGAGCCGCTCACTTGATCCTGGGATACGAGCCCATCTCCTCGGACTTCCAGGAGATAGACAACGCTATAGTAGCCGGTGACCGACGACGAAGGAGGATCAACGTTGCCCGGCCACATTTTCTAGACGACCACGACCTCCCAGACACCCCTCAAACCATTCTTTACCTACAACCTGTAGCAGCCATCCCCCTCGCCGTCCACTCCGAGGTAGCTGCCATCCCAGAAGAGCAGGTCTCTTCCTCTCACACGTTAGACGACGAGATAGAACAGTTCCAACTCGAAGAATACAACGAACCTCGAGGGAATCAGTTTGTCGTGCTTTCTGACGAGGAAGAAGATACTGCCGAGGCCTCTGGAATTGCTGGTCTTGTAGTTGCACTCCCAGAGGTAGACTCCGAGGACACCATGGACAAAATGAGGGACCTTCTTACCGATAGAGGCGCGAGGGTCAAGGCGAAGAAAACAGGGGCCACCCAAGTCCATCAAACTCTGCCACTTCCCCCTCCTCCAGCTGAGCCAAAGGTTCCCGCCGAGGACCCAAAGAAAAAGAGAAAGGGGGAAGATGAAGGGGCAACCAACAAAGGCCCGAAGAAACCACGCAACCAACCTCCACCGGCTCAGCAGCAAAAACAGGACAAGGGCAAAGGTAGAGCCCGTTCAGTTGAGAGCGGGGAGATTGGGGTGTTAGCCGATGTGCGCAGGGCACCAACCACCTGGTCCCCTGACTTAAAACTGGATGGCGCTCCTATCTCCTGCCAGTCCAGTATAAGGGCAGTTCAACAAGGCCACGCCCACCACTTGGCCGAGGTGTTGGAACGTCCTCTTTTGCTGCCCAAGGACATGGAGTCCTTGGAAAAAATGAGCCAGCCTCAGCTCTTCCTTGCTTTGAAGAGGGACTTGGCGCTGGTACGTTTTTTTTTTTTTTTTTTTTTTGTTTTGTTTTGTTTCTTCTCATGAAGAGTTTACTCTCAACGCTATTTATGAGTTTTTGTTATGTTTCACCCCACTATACTTCACTGCAGGCTGTTCAAGAGGTCTTCGTAGCTGAAAAGTTTATTGAAGATACTCGAAAGAAGGCCAGGGCCGAGATGGAGGTCAGGTTGGAGACTGAGAAGTCTCTGGGGACGGCCATTGCCGAGAACGAGAAGCTGCTCTCGGAGGTGGCTAATGTAAAGAGAGAGAGAGATGGTGCCAGGTCAAGTCTCAAAACTATGGAGACCCAAATAGAAGGACAGCGCAAGCTCCTCTATGAAAAAGATGATGAGATTGCCCAAGCTCAAAGGGAACGCTCGGATTTGGAGAAGGAAGTTGCGCTGCTGAAGAGAGAAGCCCGCACATTTCAAAGCTCTTTACAAGCTGCCAAACAGGAAAGCTATCAGGAAGGGGTGGCCAACACCGAGGAGCAGCTGACCGAGGCCTTCGCGGCTTTGTGCCGTGAATACTGCCAAAAGGTCTGGGTGGAGGCCTTAAATGCAGCTGGAATTCCCCCCTCCTCGGAGCTGAGGAAGTCCGAGAACGTCTGGATTCCGCTGGAAATCCAGGAGATTGAGGACGCTCCTGCTGCCACCCCTACCCCTGACTCAACCTTACCGGAGCTGCCCCAGGTGGTCCTACAGCCCGTCCTAGATCCTACAGAACCCTTGGGTTCCAACAAAGAACAGGAAGCTGATGTGGATGCCGAGAAGATCCGAGCGGATAAAGGGAAAAATGTTCTTTCCCCTTTCGAAATGGAGCTAAAAAAGACTGAAGGTCCGAGCACTTCTCATGTGGACCCTCCTTCTGAACCTTAAGGCCGAGATTAGGGCTTCTTAGTCTCGATCCTTGTACTTATTCCCTTTGAAATACTTATTATGCAATTTTTGTAAAGAACAATTTTTATATATCTTTGGATCGCATTGCGTTTGTTTTTACTTCCTTTATTTTGCACTGTTTTATGGAAATTTATTTGAGTAAACAAATCCAACTACAAGGATTATCCACTTATGACCATATGCATTTTATAAGGACTTAACAAAAAGATTGCGTAGTTTGAAACATCACTAATCACCAAAGACTTCAAGCAATAATTAGACCTCTGCAACGTATAGCAGTTGTTGGTGGTATGATGCAAGGTTCGAAGGCCATAAATTTAGTTTACAATAAAAGGACAACCTTTAGGTCTGAGGTAATGAACAACAAAGCACTACGTCCTAAGAACAATAAGAAGTCAGTCTTGGGCCAGATAGTAGATCTCATCCACTTGCATGGTTCTGTTTTTAATTGAATGTGAAGCCCCCATATCGTTCCTTACGTCACTTTAATTGACACTTTCCTGGCTTGATAAGGAATTATATTCAACCAAGTTTACAACCCGAGGACTAGATGAAACCAACCTTTCCTTTGATCCTTTAGACCATCTATTCTGTAATAACTTGCAAAACGTTAAATTTCCCAAAGTAGGAGGTCCGAGGACCCGGCATAACTGAGGTTCTGTTTAACAAATGATAAGACATCAATTTCCACAAGGTGGGTGGTCCGAGGACCACACTTAACCAAGTTTCTGTTTGATTCTTAAAGTTTCTTACTTCAAATGTTAATTTCCCCAAAGTAGGAGATCCGAGGACCCGGCATCACTGAGGTTCTGTTTAACAAATGATAAGACATCAATTTCCACAAGGTGGGTGGTCCGAGGACCACACTTAACCAAGTTTCTGTTTGATTCTTAAAATTTCTTACTTCAAATGTTAATTTCCCCAAAGTAGGAGATCCGAGGACCCGGCATAACTGAGGTTCTGTTTAACAAATGATAAGACATCAATTTCCACAAGGTGGGTGGTCCGAGGACCACACTTAACCAAGTTTCTGTTTGATTCTTAAAATTTCTTACTTCAAATGTTAATTTCCCCAAAGTAGGAGATCCGAGGACCCGGCATAACTGAGGTTCTGTTTAACAAATGATAAGACATCAATTTCCACAAGGTGGGTGGTCCGAGGACCACACTTAACCAAGTTTCTGTTTGATTCTTAAAGTTTCTTACTTCAAATGTTAATTTCCCCAAAGTAGGAGGTCCGAGGACCCGGCATAACTGAGGTTCTGTTTAACAAATGATAAGACATCAATTTCCACAAGGTGGGTGGTCCGAGGACCACACTTAACCAAGTTTCTGTTTGATTCTTAAAGTTTCTTACTTCAAATGTTAATTTCCCCAAAGTAGGAGGTCCGAGGACCCGGCATAACTGAGGTTCTGTTTAACAAATGATAAGACATCAATTTCCACAAGGTGGGTGGTCCGAGGACCACACTTAACCAAGTTTCTGTTTGATTCTTAAAGTTTCTTACTTCAAATGTTAATTTCCCCAAAGTAGGAGGTCCGAGGACCCGGCATAACTGAGGTTCTGTTTAACAAATGATAAGACATCAATTTCCACAAGGTGGGTGGTCCGAGGACCACACTTAACCAAGTTTCTGTTTGATTCTTAAAGTTTCTTACTTCAAATGTTAATTTCCCCAAAGTAGGAGGTCCGAGGACCCGGCATAACTGAGGTTCTGTTTAACAAATGATAAGACATCAATTTCCACAAGGTGGGTGGTCCGAGGACCACACTTAACCAAGTTTCTGTTTGATTCTTAAAGTTTCTTACTTCAAATGTTAATTTCCCCAAAGTAGGAGGTCCGAGGACCCGGCATAACTGAGGTTCTGTTTAACTAATGATAAGACATCAATTTCCACAAGGTGGGTGGTCCGAGGACCACACTTAACCAAGTTTCTGTTTGATTCTTTAAGATTATGTTGCTGGGAAATTCATGAAACATTAATAATTTTTGAGTAAGCACAATCGGCAACAAACTTTGTTAATAGTAATATCTTCGTAGGTTATTTACATTCCACGGTCGTGGTACAACATTTTCATCTAAATCAGCTAGCCGATAAGATCCTATTCCTGCTACTGAAATAATACGATAGGGACCTTCCCAATTGGGTCCTAGCTTACCCCAAGCTGGGTTCTTAGCTGTGCCCACAACCTTTCTTAAAACAAGATCATCCGGTGCCAATGGCCTCAGCTTCACATGGGCATCATATCCCCGTTTAAGTTTTTGTTGGTAATAAGCCATTTGGACCATAGCTGCCTCACGTCTTTCTTCAAGTAAATCTAGACTTGTCTCCAAGAGACTATCGTTGCTCTTAGTATTGAATGCGCTCGTTTTCAGGGTGGGAAAACCAGATTCCAGAGGTATTACCGCCTCGGCGCCATAAGTCATAGAAAATGGCGTTTCTCCGGTGGACCTACGCGGTGTGGTTCGATATGTCCACAAAACGTGAGGGAGTTCTTCTATCCATCTTCCCTTCGCATCATCCAACCTTTTCTTCAACCCATTGACTATGACCTTGTTAACGGCCTCGGCCTGGCCGTTTCCTTGAGGGTAGGATGGGGTGGAGTACCTGTTTATGATACCCATGTCACCACAATACTGCCTAAAGGCGTTACTATCAAATTGAACACCATTGTCAGATACAAGCGTGTGTGGTATGCCAAATCTAGTAACAATATTTTTCCAGATGAACTTTTTAGAATCAACATCCCTAATATTTGCCAGGGGCTCGGCCTCAACCCATTTAGTGAAATAATCGGTTCCCACTAAAAGCCATCTTTGTTGCCTACGGCCCTGGGAAATGGCCCAACTATATCTAGTCCCCACTGCGCGAAGGGCCAAGGGCTGGAAAGGGTGTTAAGAACTCCTCCAGGTTGATGGATATTGGGGGCGAACCTCTGACATTGGTCACACTTTCTGGCATAATCTTGAGCCTCCCTTTGCATATTGGGCCACCAGTAGCCCTGAGTCAAAGCTCTGTGGGCCAAGGATCTTCCCCCAGTGTGGCTGCCACAAATCCCTTCGTGCAGCTCTTCCAGAAGCCCTTCTGTTGAGTCTGGGTGTACACACAACAAGTACGGTCCTGAAAAGGATCGTTTATATAGCTTCTGGTCCTCGGACAGCCAGAAACGTGGTGCTTTACGGCGCACCTTATCTGCTTCCGATTTGTCCTCAGGGAGAACATCACTCCTAAGAAAGGATATCAGCGGGTCCATCCAACTATGCCCAGGTCGTATGAGATGAATGTGGGGCGCATTGGTGGCAACAAGAGAGGGTTCTAGTAAATCCTCGATGAGGATCACCCTGGGTAAGATTTGAGCCGAGGTCGTTGCCAGCGTGGCCAAGGAGTCGGCATGAGTGTTTCCAGTCCGAGAGATGTGAACCAAGATAAAGGAATTAAATTCAGCTTGCTGACGTTTGACCTGGGCCAAATACTCTTGCATTCGTGGATCTCTAGCTTCCATGGTTCCCATAACCTGGCCGACCACCAACTGAGAGTCCGAGAAGACGCAAATGTCTTTCCCCCCCATCATGTGCACCATTCTCATTCCCACCAAAACCGCTTCGTACTCAGCCTCATTATTAGTGGCCGAGAACGCCAATCTCATTGATTTTTCGAAGATAATTTCCTCGGGGGAGATCAGAACAAGTCCGACACCAGATCCTCTTTGATTGGCAGCTCCATCTACATACACTTTCCAGATCGGAGACATTGTAGCTGTGACCACACCCACTGACTTTTCACCCACAGGGAAATCCCCTAGAGCTTCTTCCAACAATGGCTCAGAAAACTCCGCCACCAAATCGGCGAGGACCTGACCCTTCACCGAGGTGCGAGGCTTGTATTTAACATCAAAAGCCCCCAGAATGGTCCCCCACTTCGCTATTCTTCCTGAGTAGTCGGCGCTGCGAAGCACTGCCTTGAGAGGCAGTTGAGTAAGCACGACCACTGTATGGGACTGAAAATAATGAGGGAGCTTTCGCGTGGCGTGAACAACGGCCAGAAGTGCCTTTTCCAAAGGTAGATAACGCACCTCGGCGTCACCTAACGACTTGCTAACATAATACACCGGTCTTTGCACCCCGTTATCTTCCCTTATCAGGACCAGGCTGACCGCATGGACGGCCACTGCCAGGTAAGCAAATAAAATCTCATGCGCCTCTGGACGAGAGAGAATAGGCGGCCGAGAAAGATAATGCTTCAGTTGTTGAAAAGCTAACTCGCAGTCCTCGGACCACTTAAACCCTTTCCATTTGTTCAACAGCTGGAAGAAAGGACGACAACGATCGGCTGACCGAGATATGAATCGATTTAAAGCGGCTATCATTCCTGTTAGCTTTTGAATCTCCTTTGGGTTCCGAGGAGACTGCAAACCCTGAATAGCCTTGACCTGGGATGGATTTACCTCTATTCCTCTATGTGTAATCATATATCCCAAGAACTTTCCTGACCCCACACCAAAGGAGCACTTGGAGGCGTTGAGGCGCAACCTGTACTTTCTCAGAATTTGAAAAGTGTCAGACAAATCCTCTATATGTGAGAGTATTGATTTGCTTTTCACCACCATGTCGTCTACGTACACCTCGATGGTTTTCCCCATCTGCTGTTCGAACATTCTGGTCATCATCCTTTGATAAGTAGCCCCAGCATTCTTCAACCCGAATGGCATGACAGTGTAGTGGTAATTTCCTATTGGAGTGATAAAAGCCGTCTTCTCTTGATCCTCCAATGCCAGGGGAATCTGATGGTAACCCTGGAAAGCGTCCAAAAAACTCATCCGAGGATGTCCGACAGTAGCATCCACCAACTGATCAATACGCGGCATGGGGAACAAATCTTTGGGACAGGCCTTGTTCAGGTCCGTGAAGTCCACACATACCCTCCACGTTCCATTCTTCTTCTTGACTACAACGGTATGAGCCAACCAATCAGGGTAGAAGACTTCTTTGATAGCCCCTGCTTTCTTAAGCTTGGCCACCTCTTCCTTAACGGCCTCAGAATGCTCTTTGGAGGAGCGCCGAGGTGGCTGCCTTCTTGGGACAATGGCCGAGTTGACATTCAAGTGATGACAAATGAAACTCGGATCCACCCCTGGAGCCTCGTAGGGATCCCATGCAAAGACGTCAACATTTTTCCTCAAAAATACAATCAACTCCATCTTCTCCTGGTATGGCAAAAGTGTACCGACTTGGAAAAACCTCTCCGGGTCGTCGGCCACTGGGAACTTCTCTAATTCCTCATAACGTGTTTCCTCTCCTGGCAGCACTCTTGATGCGTCAGGTGACGTTAACTGCTATAAAACCTTTGGTGAACGAAACCGAAGGCTCAACCTCTGTTTGGTGCAATACTGCAGCTGATATGCACTGCCTAGCCACCGACTGGCTGCCGAGGATTTCTTCAACACATTCCCCCGAGGGGAACTTGACCTTGACGTGTAAGGTAGAGGAGACAGCCCCCAGCGCATGCAACCAAGGCCTAGCGAGGATGGCCGTATATGGAGAGTATGCGTCTACAACGATGAAATCCACCTCTACCGTTTCTGAGCCGGATTGAACGGGGCAAACGAATTTGTCCTCTCGGCATCACAGATTTGCCTTCAAAGCTTATAAGGGGCGAATCATAAGGAGTGAGGTCCTCCGCCCTCAATCTTAGCCCCCTATATAGATCAGGGTACATGATATCTGCACCGCTGCCCTGGTCTATCATCACCCTCCTCACGTCATAATTTCCTATCCTGAGGGTGACCACGAGGGCATCGTCATGGGGCTGAATAGTACCCACCTTATCCTCTTCGGTAAATCCCAAAACCGGCAAAATGACCTTCGGCCTCTTCGGCCTACTACCTTCCCCCTCGGCCTGAGAATGAGAGACTGCCATCACCCTGGTCGGGCCTGACCCTGTCCTGCCAGGTGCTGCGAAGATGACATTGATGGTTCCCAATGCTGGCCGAGAGGAATTGTTCCTCTGATTGTTGGAGGCAACATGATTGCCCTGCGCGGAAGACTGACATAAATGCTGCTTTAACTTTCCCTCACTGACAAGCTGCTCCAAGTGGTTCCAAAGGGTCCTACAGTTCTTGGTGGTATGGCCCACATCCTGATGGTATTGACAAAAAAGGTTTTGATTCCTCTTCGCAGGGTCGCCAGCCATCTTCCCAGGCCACTTAAAGAAAGGCTCTTTACGAACTTTCTCCAGTAATTGATGCACTGGCTCTCGGAATACTGTATTTACAGCTTGAGGTGCTGCTGAATTGGATTGTCCGAAATTGTCTCTCCTCGGCCTACTATTATTGTACCGGTCCGACCTGAAATCCCTTCTCTCCTGCGGGATAACCTTCTCCTTCCCCTTTCTTTGCTGTTGGTCCTCCTCTACCCTCTTATACTCGTCAATGCGATCCATAAGGCGACGCACACTGCGGACAGGTTTTTTCGTCAGAACTTTCTCAAGTCGTGGTCTGTAGGAAGACCTACTTTAAATGTATTCAACGCCACTTCATCAAAGTCACCATCTATCTCGTTAAACATCTCCCAGTAACGATCAGAGTATGTTTTTAGCGTCTCTCCCTCTTTCATGGTCATGGATAGCAGCGAGTCCAATGGCCGAGGGACTCTGCTACAGGTAATAAATCGTGAGGCAAATGACCTAGTCAACTCCCCAAATGAACCTACGGACCGTGACTTGAGGCCGTTGAACCACCTCATGGCTACAGGTCCCAAGCTAGAGGGGAAGACTTTGCACATCAGCGTCTCGTTGTGAGAGTGTATGGCCATTCTCTGGTTGAAGTGGCTCACGTGCTCCACCGGATCAGTCCGGCCATTGTAGATGGTAAAGGTGGGCTGAGTGAATCTCCTGGGAAGTCTCCCCTTCTCAATCCTCCGCGAAAACGGAGATTTGGAGAGCTGGTGCAACGCCCTGCTCATAGCATCGTTGCCTAGGCCCCTAGAAGGAACCCTTTTGCGCTTGCGGGTTGGCTGATCGTCCTCCCCACCAGAGGACGCTGAGCTGGGGGATGAGTGCGTCCCTGTGTCGTAACTGGCCTTCCCCATCTTCATCAGAAGAAGGACTGGACAAGGACGGTGAAGACCTACGTCTGGCGCGACGCAACTTCCTCTTCAAAAGGTTAATCTCGTCCTGCATGGCTCTAGAACCATCATCATGAGTGCTGCTAGCCCCCCGTGAAGCATGGCTACCCCTTGGGTACTCTGAATGGACGCTCCCTTCACGATCCCTTCGACGTTCGAGACGCTCGAAATGATCTTCAGGCTGCGATCCCTCAGACTCTGCATGGTGACCACCTAAGCCTGCCATGATATCCCTACTTTTTCTAGACTAGATTCCCCACAGACGGCGCCAATTGTAAGTGCACAATTGAACCTGGCCCTTAAGAACAGTTGTAGGCCCAAGCCCAATGAGCCTTAGACAATAAGAATTTGTAGAGTGTGGGCTTGAAACCCAGGTTAGAAGAGTTTAAGGGTTCCAGGGCAAGTCAAAGATTGTCAGTACGTAAAATAACAAGGAATATTGTAACTCAACCTCCTCGGACGTAAGCCGAGGATTGTTCTTATATTATCTTTGTTTTCTTTCTTTTTCTTTTGATTACAAAAAGAGAGAGCCCCCTTTTCTGTTCTGGGTCTCCCCTTAAATACTCATCTTTCTAATCCCTCATACACGTGTTGCCTATCTCCCCCTTAGCCTAGATATTTCTTCTCTCAGTGCCTTTGACTAGTAACCAGAAGTTTCCCTTCCACTGTTCAGGTGTCACTTCCCCATTAATGCGGCTAAGGTAGTAGGTGAAGGGTCTTTAATGTGGAGGCAGCAGCCTTTAGTACTTTCAAACACCGGAGCTTCTAGGACATCCAGGGGTTCACCCCTCTTAACCGTTGGTATCCGTCATGTCGTTTATGTGCAGTTATGATAACGTTACTGATTCTTCTATGCCCATCTGAGAGTAAAATCAACATCGGATTGGTCCTCGGATCCTCGGCACATGAAGCGGGCCCGAGGTACTACAAGATTTTAAACTAACGGGTAGGTCGGCCTTACCTAATATGGCCCAAAGGCCCATATACCCATCTGGACCCTTTTACTCCCCACAGATGCCCTTATGTATTTGTTAATCAACCATTTGAGGAAATTTTTAATACCACTTTCATGAAAAAAAATATAAAAAGCTATAATAGAACATAAATTATAATTTTTTATTTTTTTATAAAAAGTTTCTAAAAATACTTTCTAAACCAATGCTCTTAAGATATCTATTAAATTTTTCCATACTTTATATTAAATGTGACTACATTGTTTGTGAAGAATGGTAGGTACAACCACTAATATGACCGAATCTCACTTTTGTTGTATTAGATTCTACAAAGTGATCCTTAACCATTTTAAAAACATAAACCAAAACATTAATTTTGTTAAGCATTTGTATTAGAGGGTTAATTATCGGGATCACTACCATAATTTTCTTAAGCATATGAAACATAATTTATCATGTTCTTGACCTTATTTTCTGAATAAAAAATATAAAGTGCAGCAAACCACAACATTCCAATTCGGTCTATTCCATCCACTTAGATTCATTTTGGTTCCTTTCTGTCCAATTTGGTCCATGTGTTCCACTTCAGTTCATTTGTTCTATTTCGGTCTACTTTGGTCTGATTAAGTCCAATTCAATCAATTTTGGTCCATTTTGGGACAACTTCTGTCTGTTTCAGTCCACTTAGTTCAATTTTGTACACTTCGGTCCGTTTCAGTTTAGGGATGACAATTTTTTCCTGCTCCGCTTTACTCGTCCCTCCCCACTTCGCCCCGCACGGGTTTTCCCCACCTCGCAAAGGTGGTGGGGCGGGGATGTGGCAAGATTTTAGCCCTGTATCATGGAGTGGGGCAGGGATGGGTTTAGACTTTTAGACCCACCCCTCCCGTCCCGTCCCCGCCACGCCCCGTGTTGCTAAAGATTATAATTGTAAATTTTTCATACCTTAGAACCCTGCTATTTAAACAACCATATCAATATTAGCTTATTTTATTTTATCCAATGTGGTTATTTGCCTTATTTTGTTATGTGTTATATTATGAGATTTTTTTTTTAATGATTGTCTTGTTAAACATTTGGATATATTATTCAATTTTTTCTAAAAACTTATTTGATTTGATGGGATAAATTTAGTTATAATTTCAAGTATATTTTTATTAATGAAATAGGTTTCATTAAAAAAATTGTACTAGTTGTAAGGAAAATTAACAAAAAGTAGAGTTTTACGGGGTGGGGTAGGCTTCGTGGGGCCCCAAGGGACGGGAAGGGGTGAGAAAGTTTCCCTCGACATGCGGGGCGGGGTGGGGATGATACAAGACAAAACCATACAGGGCGGGGATGAAGACCCCATCCTTTGGCTCCGCCCCGCCCCATTGCCATCCCTAGTTTCGGTCCAATGATGACAAGTGAGGTCATATATTTACTGAGGACAAGTTTGGCCGCAGTGCATAATTAGACATATATTCATTGAAGACTACCATGGGCCATAGCTCCTTTGAAATTTTAAAATTTTTTAAACAATATTTAAATAATATATAGGATTTCAAAGTTTTTATTTATTTATTTATAGATACGGTAGAGTTTTACCCTATGGCATCCCCTCTATAATGATTGTTCTTATCAAGCTAAGGTCACCTGTTGAGTTTGGTGTACGTAGGTTTGAACTCCGAATCTATTATTCAACAACAATATATGTGTGTGTGTGTGTATATATATATATATTATTTGCAATCGTGAATTCCCCCCCGCCTCCCCCCCCCCCCCCCCCCCCCCCCCGCCCCCAAAGTAAAATCATGGTCCTGTCCCAAACTATAAAGCCTATGTACTCAACAGTGTGTTCTAATAATCCATGATAAGACCTTATATAGAGACATTAGCTTGAGTCCCTTTTAACTACCTTATTACTCAGTCTTCTTTTTCTAATTATTCTTTTCTCGATTAGACTTGCTTCACCTCTTTGGTTAAGCTTCTCTCATATTTAGGTTCTAGTTTTTATTTTTATTTTATTTTTAAAATTTAAAAACAGGTTCTAGATAATTTAATTGGTAATTTTTTAACAAAAAATTTGAGGTTCAAATCCCACCTGCACCTAAAACCAATTAGTATTTAAGTTAATAATAAAAAGTAATTATCATATAGTGGATCCCATAGGCTAAATTTATATCTTATTATATATATTAGATATATATATATATATATTAAATGGAAAATTCTCGTTCCTTCTTCTATCATATTTTGGTAGGTTGGGGTGGGAACTCGCATATACTCAAGGAATGGGTTTCAATGTATGTTGGGATTGGATGGATATAACACCTAAAGATGGTGCGGTGTTCGGTGTCACATTTAAGTCTGAGAATTGTAGATTCATAACATGTAAAGTTGAATTTATTCAACTATGTGTGATGACTTTATTCCGTGCCAATTTGCTTGTAATTCAGCATTTAGAAATCTTGTATTTAGGTGGGACTATATGTAAGGGTTGTGTGTGAGAGAGTGTGACAATTGATCAAGTGTGTGCAAGTAGCAGCAACTTGCGACCTAACTCACAAGTGGGTGACTCATGAAAATGGTGCACACGAGTGAAGCATGCAGGAAGCTAAAGAGTCAGACCAACTGTCACATTACAAGACAAAAGTACAGTCTGGAATTCTGGTATCTCGTGACTAGTTTTTGTGACTTGCCTTTGCTGTTAGTGAGTCGCGAAAACACCATATTTTGCTGAAAAATAACTTTTCACATTCCATCTTACACCCTACTGTAAATACCCTTATACCACAAAATGTAGAGAGCTTTCAAAGAAATTTTAAGAGAGAAACCCTAGAGAACAACAAGATTGATTCATCCATAATCTTTCACATACATTTCTCCAAATTCCTTTACTCTCACCTCTCCATTGACATACCTATGAGAGGTTCATAATCTAAACCCTTACCTCACCCATCACATTGTGAGAAGGTTATTTGGAGCTTGGGAAGTAGTTTAAGGAAGACCAATTCAATTTGGTTGAAGCAATGGGCTAATTGTGGGATCTGGTAAACTAGAGATGACACGGTTCCGAGTAACATTAGGTGCATCAGGTAGATTATGCTTGAAGGGTCTCTTGCTAATTATGTACCCCAACTGATTTTCTAGTGAATTATTTTCTGGTTAGAGGGCGGTGAAGAGGTTTTTCACCGAGTTCTTAGTTTCTTCTTCGATAATATGTCTCGGTGTTATCTTTGTGATTGCTTCCCTCTTCCCTACTCTTTTCTTTTTAATTGCAATTGTGTTTGTGGTTAATATGGTTTAGAGTAGTTTGCCAAATTGAGTTTTGCTTATATTTATCATTCCACACATCTTTTGTTTGAATATAAGCTTGAATTGGGTAATTTGTTAAAAATTGGGGTCTAAACAAGCACAAGTACATATACTTGGTGCATTTTCATTTGGTATCAGAGCGGGTACACTTACTTAGAGGATTTTTACATCCTTAGTGTGATCCTATACCCCCAAAAATGGAAAGGTCTCAACCCCTTAATACTCCACCATACTTTGATGGTAGCAATTATACATATTGGAAAGTCTGTATGCGTGCATTCTTAAGTGCAATTGATGAAAGTGAATGGGATGCGGTTGAGATAGGATCTAGACCGGAGGCCGCTAAATCCACATGGGATAAGGTTGCACTTGCCGTCGCAAATGCTAATAGTAAGGCATTAATGCTATAGTTGTGGTGTCTCATTGGAAGAATTTCACGAGATCTCTCACGTGTCTATTGCCAAAGAAGCATGAAAATTTTTGGAAACAAAATATGAAGGCACTAAGAAGGTCAAGAATCCAAGCTTCAAATGCTTACTACTCGTTTTGAGGAGCTTAAGATAAGTGAAGATGAACCATTCGACTATTTCTATGGGAAGTTGAATGAAATTGCGATTGGTAAATTGAACCTTGGAGAGAAGACGGATGAGTCCAAGGTGGTGAGGAAAATCCTTAGATCTCTTCCGGAGAGTTTCCATGCAAAGGTGACTGACAGTGAAGAAAGCAAATACTTGGATGAAATCAAAGTGCAAGAGTTGATAGGCTCTTTGCAAACCTATGAGCTTAGTCTTCCATCCTACAAGTCTAGCAAATCGCTTGCTCTTAAAACCATCAATGAGAGACAGAAGTTGAAGACTTCTTGGAGGAGGATGATGTTGAGAAGGAAGTTGCCTACTTAGCAAAGAACTTCCATAAGTTCTTAAAGTTCAAAAAGGATGGCAAAGGTTTTGGCAAGGGAATGTTTTCATCCTTCAAGAAAAAAAAAGAAGGATTTCAAGAAGGAGCCCAAAGAATTATCTAATTCTCAAGGTCTCACTTGCTATGAGTGCGATGGACACGGTCACTTGAAGAAGGAATGCCTACATTCTTGAGAGGAAAGAGTAAAGCTCTTGCAACCACACTTAGTGATTGGGATAGCTCCAACTCCAATTTGGAAGAAAGTTGTGATGGAGATGGAAACTATTTTGCTTTCATGGCCATTACTTTGGTAGACTCAAATGAGGATTTGAAAGCATTGAAGGAAGATCTTGGTGAACATATCGATGTGGAAACCATTGATGATGGTGAAGTTTCTGAAGAGGAGGAAGAGTATTTTTATGAAGGAAACAAGAAGTTACAAGAGTCCTACAATGCCTTGCTTGAGAAGAGTGGTGATTATGCTAAAGTAGCCAAAGTGGCTATGAGGAAAATGAAGAAAGCCGAAGAAGACTACAAGAGCATCCTTGTGCGATACAAGGAAGCAAAATGTGAAAATGAATCCTTGAAGGAAGAACTAAACAATGCATACTCAAAGATCAAGTTCCTTGAACTTGAAGTTTTCCAAGCTAATGCAAAAGTGGAAAGGGTTGCTTCCAAAAAGCTTGATGAAGTATTGTCCTATCAAAAGCCGACTTTGGATAAGAGTGGTTTAGGATTCATCAGAGAAGGGAGTTCTAGCGGTCAAGCCATTAAAGAAGTGAAGTTTGTCAAAGCAAAAAATGTAGCTCCAACCACTGCTAAAGAAGAGAAAGTGACCAAGAATCCCGAGGTAATGAATCAAAAGGCAATAGTGAATCAAAAGGAAAAAGGGAGAACTCTACCTAAGAACAAAACGGGTCCTTAAACTCAACACTTTTGTCATCATTGTTGGAGCCAAGGGCATACAAGACCGAATTGCTTCAAGCTTCAAGCATTAAAAAATGCCGACTCTCAAAGACCTCAAAGAAGAGGAAAGGGAGTGGAGAAAGCTAAGCAAGTAAACACTCAAGGTGGTGATCCGATCATTGGAGATGTTAAGAAGATGATTGAAAGCATAACAACTTGTCTTGCTAGCTTCACACCAAGATTTGAGAGTTATGTGACAAGTACCCCATCCACTAAGGACTTTACCCCAAACGCATGTGCCGTGTGGGTGAAGAAGGGTACTCATGCATAAACATTATAACATGTCCATGCATTAATTCTTTCTATGTGTGTTTGTGACATGATTGGTTTGTGTGCTTCTAGTATGTTTCTTTTTATAGCTTTATTATCTTTGTGTTTAAAAGCTTTATGTCTTTTTGGTCAATCTTTAATTTGTTTTTGTGTGTCAAAAATCCAAAAACACATAAAATATAGAAAATCCAAAAGTTTGATTGGCTTTGTTGTGCATTGTCATGCATGTTTGGCCTTGTACATTCGCACAAATGACTTTGTGCATTTATGAATTTAGCTTGTTATGTATGCACTTCTATCATTGTGGGAAATATCTTGACATCTATGTGTGATTGTTGTAAATTGATCTTAAGCTTGTCATAAATGATGACTCAATAGACTTGTTGATCTTGATACATGCGTAGACTTGTGCCAATATCTCTTCCCACTCATTATTTTGTTTACTTAAAGCTCAATAAATGTCAAATCTTAAAATGAGATAAAAGAGTTGAAAAAGCCATTGCTAAGTTTCTAGTATTTGACTAGGCAAAAGGTAGAGTGACATGTACTTAAAAATGTATGGTACCAAAAGCTAAAGGCTTAATTATCAATTGAAATATCAAAATTTCAGGCATCGCTCTCAAAAATGAGGGTAAAGATAAAAAATGATCAAATGTTATTAATTGAAAGAAGCCAAATGAAAAGCTTCATATATATGTAATCATCTTTGTGAGAGGTCATATATGTTCATTTTTACAATTGAGATTGACCAATTGACTTAGTACTAGTTACGTATGACTTGATTGAATTGATCATTAAAGTTTCACTCTAGACTAAGGACTTTTCCACATTTGATATTCACACACAACACACATGTCTAATGTTCAATGAATGTTTTATTCATTTGTTCAATTGTACTTGATTAAATGTGTAGTGCTTGTCCAATATCTTGTTGATTAAACACAAAAAGATTTTTGTGTGTTTTGTTTGTTTTTGGAAAGTATTTTTGCTTTGAAAAATCTTCAAAAATTCCAAAAATTTGTCTTTTTGTATTTTCACAACTCACTCGCAAGTCATGCTCCAAGTCGCGAAAACACAAATTGTTAAGTCCTGAAAAAGATTTTTCCAGAAAGGTTTCATGACTCACTCGTGAGTAACTCGCGAGTGGTCATGTCAGTTGCGAAAAACACTTAGAAAATTTTTCAAAATTTTCAAAAAAATTGATTTTCGGGAATTTAGGCCGAGGCTATCATGACTTACTTGCGACTGGTTCGTTAGTGTGACTCTCAGTTGCAAAAAAGACTTATAGATTTTCTCAAAATATTTTCTAAAAATGCGTTTCGTGACTCATGTCGCAACTTATTCGCAATGAAAAACGGTGTGTTTTTGCAAAATATGGTTAAACCTAGGCAATTTTTCAAAACTTTTCATTTTTCCTCATACCCTTTTGCAAATCTCTTTGTCTTCTCCTCCTCCCTCTCTCTCAAAACCTACATTTTCAACCAAAAACCTCCACAAATCTCACTCCAAATCCAAGAGAGAGATATTATAACTCATGTAATCCTAAAATAAAATTAAAAAACAAGACACAAAATAAAATATTTTTGTCTTTTTGAAATATTTCAATGTTTTTGGATTTTTTTTAAACAAAACAACCTAAGAAAATAAGACAACAAAAAAACTGAAAGAAAATATGTCCACAAATAATTGAAAGAATTAAATCAGGGATAAGCAAGAACACTCACCTTAGAGAATCTTTTCTCACTCATATAGCACAAGTCTTCGGCTTTGTAGGTGAAAATCCATGAGAAGCCGAGTGTATTTAAGGGATTACACCAATCTTCTGAGAAAAATTGAAATCCTATAAATTCCTTTCACAAGTCTCAAAAAGATCAACTGAAACAATAGTGTCCTTTTTATTCAAATCATCACAATAAATAAAAAAATAGTAAGACACTTAAAATTATCCATGATAATAGAGATCAATGATCAACTTTAGGTATAATAACCTAAATTAAGAGCTAACCTGCTTTGATACCACTTGTTAGGTTTTTAAATCCCTGTAAACTAGATTGTATAAACCTAATTAATTAACCAAGTGAATGTTTAGGTTTATTATTCAGATCTAGGTTAAAACAATAAAGTCATATTATGTGAAGCAGCAGAAAATAAAGAACACAATGATATAATCACTTAGGAAAACCAAATCGGTAAAAAACCTGAGGAGGATTTAACCTAACTATCCTCAAGGTAAAAAACAAATTCACTAAAAAGAATTGAAATTTACAATAAGACTTAGGCCACTAACATCTTATTGCTACTACATGTAGAACTTACTACTACAACCCTATAATAGCTCCGAGTCCACATAGTATTTCTTTCCTTGGCCTTTGCAACATAAGCCCTTACACTTGTGACTTTGAGACTTCACTCAAAAGTTTATCAACACAAACTCTCCTGTTTGTGACTCCAAAACCACCCTTGAAAGTTTAGATCTTCAACTATTGTTGATCTTGATGCAGCAACTTCAAATCTATCGGTTCCAAAGATATTAGAGTGATATCCGGTAGTGACTTTGATAGAGGAAGACACAGAACCTTTTAGATCTTACAAGAGCACCTCCAACGTCATAATAAAATGTGCCTAGGGTTTCCTTTATATACTAGAAGAAGTAGATCTAAAACTCTAATCCTTTTTGGGCTTGAATTGCTGTTAGGCATAATTTAAAATTCTGCAGGCCCGTATTTCGATCGATCGAGCTTGTTCTTTGATCGATCGAACCAGACAAATTTCGAATTCTCTTTTCTGCAGCTTGCTTGTTCTTGGATCTTGACTTGTATCACCTTGAGCATTGTCTGATAATACCTATAGACTCTAAGATTTATATCTAGACAAGTTTGTGTTCATGATTTGCCAATTGTTCAAAACTTTTAGAACCTAACACTTTGGTCATGAATTTTAAACATTTGTTGTTATTGATAACAGGAGTGAGACTTGTAGGCGACAAACTTGACCATTAGAAATTGAAACTATGTACTGATATAGATATTATGCAAAAGCGAGTCGGGTCCATTAACAACCAATAATTCAAGAAGTTTATCGAAAAACCAATAATTCAAGGAAAAGACACTAGAGGTTAGAGGGTGAGTGCGAAGCTATTTATTAGATCAGAGCAATCAATCATGGTAGGGACATGGATTTTTTTGTTGTTGGTAAGAAATGGCATCCTATAAACCAATGAAACCAAAAATAGTGATAGAAAAAGGAATAGCAAACTTTATTGAAATAGAAAAATATCTATATATACAGCCCCAATAATAGTCTTAGCCATGTGACAACCAAATAGCCAAATTATGCTAGTTTAAATAAACTTCTATATTACATTCATAACATCTTAAACCAATTAGATCTCAGCAAAAAATTAACCTTGGCTATAGATGGCTTTGGTTAGAACTAACAAAAGTCACAAAACACCTTTGAAAATGAAAATGATGCAACTTTAGGCATATCTTAAAAGCTTATAGGGATCTCCTCTACCACTTAAATTCAAAACTTCAGAGAGCTAGGGAAGCCAGCATGAAAGTTACTTGTTTCATGGCTTTAAAACAGAGTGTATTTTCCCACTTTTGAAACTTTGCAGCAACAACAACTTGTCAACCCATAAAACCCATGGATCAGCTAGTTGAGATTCCCTCAAAAATATTGAATTTCAATTATTGTAAAACACCAAAAGTGCCGTGAGACTTCTAATAATTATTAGAAAACAAAAACTATCGTGAGTCCATTATTAAGTTATTTGTTTTTTTTTTTTTTTTTCTTTCAAAGAATATGTAAAACTTATCTCTTCTTAGCATTAAATTTGTTTTTTAATAGAGAGGAAAATAATCTAAAAAAATGGTAAGGGGGCAAAATAAGCATTAGACTCGTATATTGAAGGAGTTTGGGGGAAGGTCAGAGGGGGCATTTGCCCCCCGCCCGTAGACATAGGTCTTCAAGGCTGCACCACATAACCCTCATGTTCTAATTCTCCTATTCTATACTTCCTCTTTCGCATCTACTTTAACATATATAACATAGTGTTCAATTTTTGTCTATGCAGAAGCTGTTGATTTTATGTATAATTGTTGCTGTTAGCAAAGAGTCAGAGGTCCGGTTCCCCCTGTTTGTTTTTACAGGGTTCTTATGTACTATTTTGCATGTTCATCAAATAAAATTTATATCTTTTATCCCAAAAAAAAACAAAAAACAAAAGAATTGAAAATAAATTGAGAAGATTTTGTAACTTATTTTATTATATAATGAATTCGTTCAAGGTTGGTTCTATGATTTATTCCTAATGGGATTTCGTGTAAAATTTAGTGCTTTGTTAGTGATTAATATGTTTTTATGAGTTTGAGATCTTGGCTCGGTAATTTTGATTATAATATTTTTGAGGATGGATTAAAATTATTTGTTAAATTTCTTACTTCAAATAAGATTAGATTCTTTCTCAAATAAAATAAAATAAAATAAGATTAGATTGTGGCCCAACAATGTCTTATTAAAGCTTGGCTCATTAGGATGGATGACATTTGGTGCGATAGTTATATAATTATATTGGTACGACTAATCAATGGAATTTATGAGAAGATAATATTTATTACATGTTTGCAATTAGTTTGATAAAGTGTACAAGAGCATGGATTTAGTTATGGAGACAATGATTATCTTGTTCAGGGAAATTTTCCTCTTATTAAGGTGTAATTATCATGAAATGAAGATGGCTTGATATAATTTGTGTCAAGTAAAGTTTACTGAGTATGTAATTGTCTCTAATTCTTATATGACTTGGATAGCTAATTGAGTTTTCCAAACTAAGGGTATGTTTGGTTGGAGGTGGAATAAGGAGGATGAAAAATAATGAAAAGAAAATAGGAGAAAAAATAGAAGTGGGTGTTGTCTGGTAAGGAGAGAAGGAGAGGAAAATTTTGGGTGGGGACTAGGCATTTTCCACCCAGGCCCACAAAAAAACTGTCTCTCCGATTTAGAGAGAAAATGCTGGAGAAAAGTGACTGTGCAGCAAATGACCATTTCTACCCTTCTTCTCTCAGCCACTTGCGTTTATCTCAAAAAAATTTGCCAAGTTTCCTTTCTTCTCTCAACAATAACTTCATCACACTATTATTGAACATAGAAAATAATTATAAAAAAAATGCCTGAATGAAGTATCATCGGTTTGAAAATGAAAATGCCTTTTCATAAATTTAATAAAATAAAAAGAGAGAGAGAGAAGAAAACAGAAATACCTAGGACTACTGTGAGCACTTGAGATAATGTGTGTGTGTGTGTGTTTTTTTTTTTTTTTTTTTTTTTTTTTTTTTGTGTGTGAAATGCATCTAAGATTAGTTGACATGGAAGTAAGAAATGTGAAAGTGAAAGTATGAGACGAAAGTCACAAAGAAAAAAAGATAAGAGAAAGGAATCTGAGAGATGATTTCATGAGAAAGAAGGGTAAGAAATTATAGTGAAAATAATAAAGGTGAGGTTGTGAGATCCACCAGCCTTTTATTTTTATTTTTAGTTTTATTTTATACTGTTTTTTATTGAGCTCCAACAAGTTTTTATTTTTATATTTATTTTTCATTTTTGTTTTAAATAAGAACCAGAGCAGTTGTAGAATGAAAAAAAAATTATGTTCCTAATGCAAATAAATGGTTAAATTTAAGAAAATGAGATTAGGATTTCAAGGTGTTTTTATTTTAAATAAATTGTAATTTTCTTATTTAATGATTATAAAGAAGTGGGTGTTTTTTTTGTAACAAAGAAAAATAATATAAATTTGTATGTATAATGTGTTAATTTTTATATTATTTAATGATTACAAATAATTTTTTTTTTTACATATTATGTAATAAGGGCATAAAAATCAATTTATATAAACTATATTTTTTATCCTCTCACTTTTCTCTTCAACCAAACGAAAGACTTTTCCACCTTTCTAACTAAACACATACGAGAGAAAATTAATTTTTTCCTATTCTTCCACTTTTTCATTCTCCCACCAATTTTCTATCCTCTCACTTTTTTATTCTTCCTACTAAACGGACCCTAAAAAAATTTTACTTGATTGTCATTATTTATTTATTTATATTTTATAAGAACTTGGCTATCATTGTTTTTTTGTGGAAGAAAATTTTATTCCTAGATAAATAAATTTTATAGATCACATACATGGGAATAGATATAAATTAGTAACAGAAAGGGAAAATATATACTCTAGACGGGAAACGCAAAAGTCATTATCACTTGGGTAGTGGGTGAAATGTAATGATTAGTGTTCAATTACTTTTTCTTTACACTACAAAAAAAATGCCTATTAGCGACCAAGAATTTTTGACGGACTCAAAAAGCCCTCTCAAAAAATCTTATTTGCAATGGCAAAATAAAGCCCTCGCAAATATTTGGTAAAATGGAAAATATTTGTGACCAACAAGAAAAGCTGTCGCAATTATATGTTATAGCTGTCACAAATACTAATATTTTGGAGGGAAATTTTCCCTCCATATTATTTGTGAGGGACAATTAAAAATCTCTCGCAAAAAATGTATTATTTGTGACGGTAAAAAAAAATTGTCACTAATACTAAATTAATTGCGAGGGCTAGAATTGACCTTCACAAATAATCATTATAATGTCAAAAATTTTGGAAGGAAATGTTCCCACCAAATTATTTTCGAGGGACAATAAAAATCCCTTGCAAAAAGTTTATTTTTTGTGTGGGTTAAAAATATGCCCTTATTAACACTAAATTATTTGTGAGGGCCATGATTGACCGTCGCAAAAAAATCATTAAAATATATATTTTTTTTTAGATAAAAGTTATTCTAAAATTCAAAAAAAATAAAAAGAAATGTATAAACATATAACACTTTGTATTCTTTAGATGAACCTTTTGTTTATAGTCTAAAAAAAACCTTTTATACACATCCTATATAAGAAAGGTTTGTTCTTATTTTCTAAACAATTGTACCCACAAAAAAATGATAGCACTTTCAACTTCAAAATGATAGCCTAAAATTCAAGAATTTCAATCTTTTGTAATCTCTATTTCTCTCTCTCTCTCTCTCTCTCAAAAGTGAATAAAAAATTATTCTAATTAAAATAATGCATAAAAGATGAGTTTATAGATCAAATGGTAAATTACATCCGATTGGCATGGAAATTGGCATGCATATTAAGAATATATAGAACATGTAATCCAATTGTTGGATTTTCAAAATATGAATTTAATAATAAGTTATTGGGTAATGTAACATTTTTTAGAGTTACATCATGTGTAACTTGAACCCAACTCTATATTTCTTAATTCGATGTGAATTTTGACAAATCTACCATTAGATTACATTATCTTTATATATTTTTCATACTTATAAAATTTTAAGGTGATCAAATATTAATTGTCATGTCATCAATCAATTGTTTAAATTCAAGTTTTTGTAGTTTAAAATAATGCATAAAAGATGAGTTTATAGATCAAATGGTAAATTACATCTGATTGGCATGAAAATTAACATGCATGTTAAGATCGTATAGAAAATGTAATCCAACGGTTGAATTTTCAAAATATGAATTCAATAATAAATTATTGGGTGGTGTAACATTTTTTAGAGTTATGTCAGGTGTAACTCAAACCCAACCCTATATTTCTTAATTCGATGTGAATTTTGACAAATCTACCGTTAGATTACTTTATATTCATATATTTTTCATTTTTACAAAATTTCAAATTGATCAAAGATTAATAGTCATGTCATCAATCAATTGTCCAGATTCAAGTTTTAGTAGTTTAAAATAATGCATAAAATATGAGTTTATAGATCAAATGGTAAATTGCATCCGATTGGCATGAAAATTGGCATGCATGTTAAGACCATATAGAAAATGTAATCCAACGGTTGAATTTCAAAATATGAATTCAATAATAAGTTAGTGGGTGGTATAATATTTATTTAAAGTTACGTCAGTTGTAACTCGAACCCAACCCGTATTTCTTAATTCGATGTAAATTTTGACAAATCTACCATTAGATTACATTATCTTCATATATTTTTCATGCTTACAAAATTTCAAAGTGATCAAAGATTAATAGCCATGTCATTAATCAATTGTCTAGATTCAAGTTTTAGTAATTTAAAATAATGCACATAAAATATGAGTTTATAGATCAAATGGTAAATTACATCCGATTGGCATGAAAATTGACATGTATGTTAAGACCATATAGAACATATAATCCGACGGTTCAATTTTCAAAATATGAATTTAATAATAAGTTATTGAGTAGTGTAACATTTTTTAGAGTTACGTCAGGTATAACTTGAATCCAACCCTATATTTCTTAATTCGATGTGAATTTTGACAAATCTACCTTTAGATTACATTATCTTCATACATTTTTCATAGTTACAAAATTTGAAGGTAATCAAAGATTAATAGGCATGTCATCAATAAATTGTGTAAATTCATATTTTTGTAGTTTAAAATAATGCATAAAAGATGGGTTTATAAAAACAAATGGTAAATTACATATGATTGACATGAAAATTGGCATGCATGTTAAGAACATATAAAAAATGTAATCCAACGATTGTATTTCCAAAATATGAGTTCAATAATAAGTTACCGGGTGGTTAGATTTCAAATTTAAGTATGGCACGTGATAGACATTTGTTGTGTACCTATATGACTATATATATTCTCTCAATCTTATCATCCAATTGGTCTCAAATTTCACCAACATCAATATGTCACCATACTCTTCAATCCTAATGATCAAGATTTGAATATGAATTTCACCAAGTCCAGTGGTATCGGGACCATCTATTAAGTTTGATCGGGTTTGACCAATTTTGACTAAACTTTGACCGCGCATTTCTCTAAATCCAATCATTTGATTGTGACTATAATTTACTAGAATTAACCTTTCATTATACTTTTCAAATCTAACGATTAGATTTTAAATCTAAATATAGCGCATGATGGACATGTGCCGTGTATTTGTATGGTTATGTTTACTCAATTTGACTATCCAATTGTTCTCAAATTTCACCAACACCAGTATGTCACGATACTCTTCATTCCTATTTATCAAGATTTGAATATGAATTTCACCAAGTCCAGTGGTATCGGGACCATCTATTAAGTTTGATCGGGTTTGACCAACTTTGACTAAACTTTGACCGCATTTTTCTCTAAATCCAATTGTTTGATTATGACCATAATTTACCAAAATTAACCTTTCATTACACTCTTCAAATCCAACGGTTAGATTTCAAATCTAAGTATGGTGCATGATGGACATGTGTTGTGTACTTGTATGGTTATGTTCTCTCATTCTAACCATCCAATTAGTCATTTAAAAAAAAAAAAAAAAGTAAACGTAGTTACTCTCATATTAAAATTCTTACATAAATTTAATAATAGCTATAATCATTTTTTTTTAAATTTTTTTTAATAAGATAGAACGTGTGATAATTTTTGTTGTGTGATATTTTTTGCTTACAAGTTACAACAAATTAGGAACAAGAGATTTATACTCAAGTCCTCCACATCCAAAGAATTAGATAATACTACATGTATATTTACAATACTACTTTTGATAAGATGTATATGAAATCTTATAGCATTTTTGTTTATTATATATTGTCCATGTATCATTTAATCTCTACTCCATGGATAACACTTTTGTAATGTATAAAAAATGAAACTTATATATATATATATATATATATATATATATATATATATATATATATATATATATATAATTCTTCTATTAAAAAAAAGCATTACCATGTTTAATCACCCATCCATAGCATACGATTCCAATATCATTGGATTTTCCAATTCTTATCATTTTTTTTAAAAATTATTAATATCCAAATAGTCACACCCCATGTTGATTTATAAGATAAATTAAAATAACCATTTGTGAAAGCAAGCAATTAAAATAATATACTAAGAGATTCCCTGATTAATGTGGGACCTAATTGCATTAGTGGATGTGGCCCTCTTTCATTGAAATTTGGAGGAAACAAAGGTCATGTATACGTGTTATTTGCATACAAAAGAGAAAAAGAGCCTTCACTGAAGCACTTTTAACAGTCCTTGCCCGGCAAAACACATCTTTCATTTCCCGCACAAAAATTTCATTTCTCACACAAACTTTTTACTCACATTTCAGCTAAAATTTTTTACTTTTTACTTGCCCAATTAAAAATTTTCATTTCCCACCACACAAATTTCATTTCCCACTCCACAACACTCTCATTTTCTCTCCATCTCTCACACGGCCTCTCACACACACACACACACAACCCTGCTGGCGTATACTAGCGGAGCCCAGCCTAGCGTCGACGTGCCAAGCTGAGCCGAGCACAGCGACGACGCCGATGAGGCTGATCCCAGCCATCGACTCCTCTCCTGCCATACCCATCGGCTCTCTCTACCGTCGACCCATACCCATCAACTCTCTCTCCCTCACCACTAGATCCTTTCTCACTCTCTCCCCTTACCACCCCCATACCCATTCATTTTTCCTCACCATACCCATACCCATTCCGATTTTGCTTGGTAAGTTATTTATTTGATTTTTTGTTTTGATTATTGTGAAATTTTGGGTTTGGATTTGGATACTTAACATTGAGGTTATTTATTTAATTTTCAGTTTTGATTTTTGTGAAATTTGGGTTTGGATTTTGTGGTGTAATATGTAGATAATTTATTATTTTTTTTAATGATTTTTTTTTTATTATATACAATTGAGAACCTCAGAGTGATGCAAAAATTGTTGATGTTAAGCCTCTTGCGCTTTCAAGAGGATCATTGCAGACTGCTAATTCAAAGGAACCATTTGCAAGGTTACATCTCTTGTGATTTTGTCATCTATAAAACGTAGATACTTCTGGTGATAACATGTACTCTAAGTAGTTTTCATTCTTAACTTATGTGATCTAGATTTCATACAGTAGTTAATCCATTTAGAAACTTATTATGTTCCTATAATTTTGAAGAATCTATTAAATTCTAGTATTACTTTTGTTGTAAGAAATTATGGGAAAGAGCTTATCAGATAATTAAAAATTATGCAATCCGTATGTTTATGGCATGAGGTCTTACTAAAGTGTAGCCAAGTGGTGGTGGAATATTGTATTTGAATCATACTTCCAGTTAGTGGGAATGAATAATCGGAGAGTACATCTGTTCCATGAAAGAATAATCACAATAGCCTGCAAGATCTCTTAGTTGGGATTTTGTTGTTGTTCTAGTATGGTATTAAAATATGAATAAACTTTAATGATTAAGGAAAACTCTAACTTTTCCTCTACTCCTACATTTTAGTTTACACAAAAATTTTGGCCATTCATTATATTATTGAATTGCAATGTAAATTTAATTTTAAAGCTGAAAGAAGTCACTGGAATGCCATTGTTAATTCCTTTTTAAATTCTAAAGTATCATCTTTTATAAATATTTATTTAGGTTTCTAATGGATGTACCACAGGGAAAAAGCAGCTCATTTTTTCTAATAGACTTTTTCTTTTTCTTTTTTCATTTCACTTCATTCAATGAAAGTCTTTTATAAACTACGTGCTAAAATTGCTTGACTCACCCCATCTAATTTTTACATATTGTACCATGCTTGGAAAACTTACTCAAAGTGAAGACATGCCTCTTGGTTGATAAATCTCTTTAGGCTATTTTTGTGGCTTCAATATTTGGCAAATGGCACATCAGTCATGATCAAATTTACAATATATAACAGCAAAAAGATGGTGGTTTTATAACTTACAAACCTAATGTCCACATTTTGGGGGGGGGGGGGGGGGGAGATCCTCCAAAGATGAGGTGGGGTCTCTAGGTGTCATAGGCCATAAAAAACTTGTAATGGGAGCCAGGTTATCTTATTTTTCTTAACACTATTATTTATTTCTTCTATTGGAACCTCCTTTGCATGGTTGCAGGTTGGATAAGCTTATATTAGAGGCTATTATCAATCTGAATGAGCCAAGGGGTTCTGACAGGGCTGCAATTGCTTTGTACATAGAGGTAATCTCACTTGTGTAACTTTAAGCTATGACTTCATAAGCCTATCATGCTTGCAGAAACTAATACTAAGTGGTCAAACTTCAAAACATCTAGTGCTTGTAATGCTTTTAAGTTGTAAAGACCTTCTATTCCAATTCTTTCTTGAGCAAATTTCCTTTTCTACCTTTTCTTAGTTTCTAATAAATTGGTGTTCATACTAATGGCCATTCCGATTTTGCTTGGTAAGTTATTTATTTGATTTTTTGTTTTGATTATTGTGAAATTTTGGGTTTGGATTTGGATACTTAACATTCAGGTTATTTATTTAATTTTCAGTTTTTACTTTTTTGTGAAATTTGGGTTTGGATTTTGTGGTGTAATATCTCAGGTAAAATTTTCTAAAGTTTTATCTTTTCATACGAAGAATCACTGTCTGGTTGCTTAGAAAGCTAAGGAACGAGAGAGGAAAAGAAAAAAAAAAAACTCATCTTTGATTCCCAATAAATAAATATATATATATATATTTATATTTATATTGAATTCTAAGTTATGGGTTACTCTTAGAGACGCTAAATGATTATTGGGTTTTGTGCTGTTATTCTTATGAGTTTGGAGATTGGTTTATATTGGGTTTTCTCTATAAAAGTGTATAAACTTATATTTAGATGAGAACCATGCAAATGCAAATACTTGGATTTTGTGTAGGCATAGGTGGATTGCAGCTCTATGCACATCAGCTTTGGTCCACAAAATGCAATTCATTTGGGAAATTGCCCAAACTAATAATTCAAAGGAAATCAAACCGAGTTGGAACTAATTGCAAGTTGTGTGTTCGTGCTGAATACAAGTATGTCATTCTAGACTCCAATCTATGTCAATTTTGATTTAGATATGTATATTCCTTATAAACATGTACTAGGTATTGTATTTTATTTTTATTTTATCATTTATATTTATGCTGTGGTGGTTATAAAGAGAAATGTTGATTGACCCAGATATCTTTTAATTTTTGTGATGCATATTTAATTTTTGTGTTTGAGCGGCATTTTGTTATGGTCAGTTCGTACTTTTTCTTTTTGTTCATGTCTATATCATTACACTATGGCACTTGGCTAGCGTGGTTTCTTTGTTGGAACCCATTTACGGGTTTTCTGCTATGAAAAAGAGCTATAAGTTGTTGAAGGGAAAGACCCTTTATGCCTTTGGGCTTGTTTTTGTGTACTTGACGATCTGTGGGGTTATATGTTGCTCTTGAGTACCCTCCACTTCTTGGTTGGCTTCTTGTTGGAGGAGACCCTTGTGGGGATAAGTGGCAAGGTGTTGAATGTGTTCTTTACCTTTTCGTTATGTTCTAATGCAATCTATCTCTTCCTTTGTATTTTCTTAGTTTGAGTCTTTGGTTGTGTTATTATAAAATTATGAGTTTTGTGTGTTCAAGTTGTTCATTTACAATATTCTATATTTCGTGACTAGGTTAGACTAGCAAAGGTCTTCACAATGTGCTTTTTGGAATTCCTTATGGCTTCCAAGTATGTCAACATATTGCCTGCTAGTGGAAGGAAACTTTTAAATGGGGTAATATTGATGGACCTCAAAATTTTGAAACTAAAGCTTCTTGTTGCTGTTGTTGTTGTTGTTGTTGAATATGTCATGCTGATACTCACTTATTACTAACTTACTCTGCAACTTAGATTTACCTATCAACAAATTTGAGCACCATAACTCATTGTTCCCACTATTTGTGTAATGCAGTTGGTCTTTCCACTTTTACTTCCATGTTTGATATTCTCTCAACTTGGTTTTACTTCCATGTTTGATACTCTCAACTTGGTCAAGCTATCACCATTGAGAAAATGCTTGAATGGTAACAATTATACTTTTCAATCTATGATTTCAAAGCACTACAATGATTTTTTTTTCTTTCTTTCTTTTTAATTACAATTTCATTTGTTTACAGGTGGTTTATTTGGACTATGTGGTTTTGCCAAATGGTATAATTTTGATTTGCTTTATGGTTGAAGGTTTCAGATGCTCGTTGATGATATTGGAGACGTGACAATTACTAATGATAGTGCTACAAGACTAAAGATGCTATAATTTTTTGATGGTTTTTTGTGTACAAAAAACCACATTTAAACTACTGCATTTTTTGGAAGTGTTGAAGGATTTGTTTAAATACTTTGGAATTTTGATAATGGTTATAGACAATGTTATATATTTGATATTATATTTTTATGTTAATATAATGTTAGTTTGGAGACATTTGTGGTGTTATCTAGTTACATTTGTGGTATTGTCTTAGTGGAGCTAAAATTATTACAGGTTATTTGTAATAGATATGTGGGTTTAGAACCCAGGAGGAAAAAAAAAAAAAAATCACCTATAGCAGCGGGCAAAAACTGCCGTTGAAGGACTAACATTTTAATATAATTGAAGACCTATTGTGGCATTTTTGGCCCACCGCAATTGTATAGTTTTTTTGTTGTACAAATAACTAATTGCGAGGGTATAAAAGTCCTCATAAATAGTTGTTAACGACGACTGCTTCTCCTCGCTAAAAATAAGTCGTCGACTTTTCTCGTCGTTTGATAATATATTTGTGAAGGCGGATTTGTTTAGTAACGACGATGGATTGCCCTCGTAAATTATCTATCTGCGAAGGTATGGTCGCAAAATCTCTTTTAGCAACAAGAGCAAATACGACGGCCTTCGAGGGTCATATACCCTCGCTAATAACCTTTTGCGACGATATTTGAATTTTTGCAAGGGCATTTTATCCTCGCTAGTAGACTCTTTTTTTGTAGTGTTATACCGTGTTTTCGACCATGACTTTTAAATATTTGTTGTTATTGTAGGCGACATACTTGACCATTAGAAATTGAAACTACGTGGTACTGATATTATGCAAAAGCACTTGGGTCCATTCACAATCAATAATTCAAGGAAAAGACACTAGAGGCCTAGAGGGTGAGTGCGAAGCTATTTATTAGATCAGAGCAAATAGCAATCATGGTACGGACATGAATTTTTATGTTGTTGGTTAGAAATGGCATCCAATAAACAAATGCCATGCATGACACATTTATGATATATGAAAAGAAAATAGAAAAATAACATGCATATCGGTAGAATCTTGAATTTTAAAACAATGAATGACGCCCTATTTTTGATAGACTAACCCCACAATGATTAGCTTCCCAGTATGAATGAGGAAGCACATTGTGAGAGAGTTGAGTTACAATCAGTCAAATTACCAATAAAGTAACTCATATATAATATCATTAGTTAAAGTTTGGATTATTGATAATGCATGTATTATATATAGTGTATGACGGACAACTTCAACATCTAACACATGTATAAAAGATGGGTTCACTCTCTGTAATTGTTGTGTAATATGATTAGGGGTTGTATTTATTACACACAAATTATTATGTGCAGTTTTACACGTACTCATTTTTGAACTGAAAATATGATTTGAAGTCACAATTATTAAGTGATTAGATTATAGATCACATACACCAAACATCTAAATCGGAACTCTGCAAATAATCGTACGAGAGTCTGAGAGAATGTTGATTGATATGGAAGAAATAAATTAATAACTTGGGTAGTGGGTGTAATGTAATGAGACGTGTTCAATTACTTTTTCTTTATACGTTACTGTGTTCCCTTTTGCCTTTTGGTCATGAATTTTAAATATTTATTGTTATTGATAACTGGAGTGAGACTTGTAGGCGACAAACTTGACCATTAGAAATTTAGCAAGAAAAAAAAAATTGACCATTAGAAATTGAAACTACGTACTGATGTTATGCAAAAGCAGTCGGGTCCATTCACAACCAAGGAGTAAAACCAATGATTCAAGGAAAAGACACTAGAGGGGTTGAGGGTGATCAGTGCGAAGCAATTTATTAGATCAGAACAATCAATCTGGGTAGGGACACGGATTTTTGTTGTTGTTGGTTAGAAATGGCATCCTATAAACAAATGAAATAAAAAATATTGATAGAGAAAGAAATAGCAAACTTTATTGAAATAGAAAAATATCTATATTATATACAGCCCCGGTAATAGTCTTAGCCATATGTGACAACCAAATAGCCAAATTATGCTAGTTTAAATAAACTTCTCTATTACATTTATAACATCTTAAACCAGTTAGCTCTCAGCAAAATTAACCTTGGCTATAGATGGCTTTGTTTAGAACTAACAAAAGTTACAAAACATCTTTGAAAATGATGCAACTTTAGGCACATCTTAAAAGCTTGTAAGGATTTCCTCTACCACTTAAATTCAAAACTTTAGAGAGTTAGGGAGCCAGCATCAAAGTCTCCTATTTCATAGCTTTGAAATAGAGTGTATTTCCCAGTTTTTCAAACTTTGCAACAACAACTTGTTGACCCATAAAATCCATGGATCAGCTAGCTGAGCTTCCCTAAAAAATATTGAATTTCAATTATAGTAAAACATCAAAAGTGCCGTGAGACCTCTAATAATTATTAGAAAACAAAAATTATTGTGAGTCCATTATTAAGTTGTCTTTTTTTTTTTTTTTCCAAATAATATGTAAAACTTATCTCTTCTTAGCAAAAAAAATTGTTTTTTTTAAAGGAGCAAACTAATCTAAAAATATGGTAAGGGGGCAAAATAAGCGTTAAACTCCTATATTGAGGGAGTTTGGGAGAAGATCAAAAGGGTCATTTGCCCCCGCCCCCTTGGCTCTGCCTTGGGCCTAACCTTAATATGGGATAAGCCATTAGGTGTAGGTAAATGGGAAGCATGCCTGCTTGCCATAAAACCCTAACCCATGTTAAAATTGCAGGTTCTAATTAGCTTAATTAATACAATATTTTATTATAGACTTGGAATTCGAATCTCGCTTGCACAAAAAACTAATTAGTGTTTTGGCTTGATGTTAAAAGAAAAATCTTGATAGAGCAAATGATAGAGTTCAAATTATATTGTATCTAATACAATAAATGGCCAAAGTCATATTGAATAAATTATGCTTAACCATTGTCACAAGATTCACAACTCCCTACGAGACTTACTATAAAAAAAAATGTTCATAACTCAATAAGAGGGGAAAAAAAAAAAGCAGCTTCCGTGTTTGAGGCCAAGCTACATTTGATATTTGTTTTTAAGAATTCGTTATTTAAATATTGACCGGCAGTTTGAGCTAATGGGTGTTAGACCTTTTCTAATAGGTAAAATGTTAAAGTTACTATAAATGTTACTGCATTTGATATTTGAATTGTTTGTTTATAATTGGTGAGTTCGTTTGACCATTAGTCAACCCGATGAAACTTGGTCAAATAGGGCATTGGTTATGTGGCACTTAATTTATGAAGTTGGTTAATTTGGCATCCAATCAGGACCAATTAAATCAACCACCATGATCCGCATGATCCTAAGGTAAAAAAAAAATGTAATTCTTGAAAGTTTTTGGATTCAATTTGGGATTTCAACGCCTACAAAAATGTTCGATAAGGTGGAATTATCATGAAATGAAGATGGCTTGATGGAATCTGTGTCAAGTAAAGATTGCTGGGTGCTTAATTGTCTCAAATTCTTATTATGACTTGGATAGTTATTTGAGTTTTCTAAATTAAGGGAACTTCACTTGGCTGTTATTTATTTTTTTATAGGAACTTGGCTATCACTGTTTTTTCCCGATGTGGAAGAAAATTTTATTCCTAGCTAAATAAATTTTATAGATGACATACATGGGAATAGATATAAACTATCACCAAACATCAAAATAGGATCTCTGCGAATGATCGTAGGAGAGATTGTCGATTGATATGAAAGGAATAAATTAATAACAGAAAGGGAAAATATATAAGACTCTAGATGGGAAACGCAAAAGTCATGATAAGTATTCAATTACTTTTTCTTTATACTGTGTTTTCTTTTGGCCATGGCTTTTAGATATTTGTTGTTATTGTAGGCGACAAACTTGACCACTTGAAATGGCAACTACGTAGTACTGATATTATGCAAAAGTAGTTGGGTATATACTCCATATTTACAACCAATAATTCAAGGAAAAGACACTAGAGGCCTAGAGGGTGAGTGCGAAGCTATTTATTAGCTCAGAGCAATCATGGTACGGACATGGATTTTTTTATTGTTGGTTAGAAATAGCATCCAATAAACAAATGCCATGCATGACACATTTATGATATATGAAAAGAAAATAGAGAAATAACATGCCTGATCGGTAAAATCTTGAATTTTAAAACAATTAATGACGCCCTATTTTTGATAGACTAACCCCAGACTGATTAGCTTCCCCGTAAGAATGGGGAAGCACAATGTGATTTGTGACAGTTAAAGTTGTCAATCACCAATAAAGCAACTCATATACAGTGGCGGCGCCACTGGAACCACCCTGGCCTAAAAAAATAAAACAAATTATATATCATAATTTAAATTTTATTTATTTATTTACCTTTAAAGAATATTTAAAACACCCTCAAACAAAATCAAAAATACCCTCAAATTAAAAAAAAATTTACCCTTATTGCTATTGTTGAAGCTTCTCAACCATGGTAAGATGCTGACAGACCATAAGCTTACATCTCCGTTTCTTCTTCTTCTTCTTTTTCTACTTTCTCTTTTTTTTTTTTTTTTTTTTTTTTTTTTTTTCTGTGTTTTTGCCATTTTTGTTCTTTCTAAAGTCTCTGTTATTCTTTGCCGGTTTGCTGAGGATGAAGACGAATTTTTTATTTTTCCTATCTTGGTCTTCCACAAGTCAGTAAATGCTTGGCTGTTAATGTGTAAAATGTCAACACCTTCTTCTTTTACTTTTACTAGATTATTGGCCGTCAACCATTTACTTGGGCTTTGTATTAGTATTTATTATTTAATTTTTTTTCAAGGGGATTTAATTAATTTTTTAATGGGCAAGTCTCCACTCTTCCGGATTTTACAAGATATATATACATATTTGAAATTTAATAAATAGTAAATGGACTTGGGCTGTTGGGCATAAGTTGAGATTAATTTAAATATAGACTAGCACAAAAATGTTATATAAGTATGTGGGTGTATATATATATTTCATCTCTTCTCTAAATTAAAACAATTTCCATGATGTTATCAACTCCTTGATTAAGAAACTTGATATTTAATTTATGTTTGCTTATAATTTAGTATTTATTATTTTTCTTATGAAAGTTATGATATAAAAAATACACTTGAAAGATAAATCTCAATATTTATTTTGACTATTTTAGCCAATTTTTCTACTTTTACTTATTAATGTATTTATTTATATTTAAAAAATTTCTTAAATTAGTTATGACGTCATTACGGTTTATTAGTTTATTTACTTATGAAGTTAGTTTTGATCATTCCTGTCGCTCCTGCAATGGTAGAAAGAAATTTTTCAACAATAAAATATATAAAGAATGAATTGCGCAATCAAAAGGGGGATCAGTGGATGAATAGTTTATTGGTTGTGTATATTGAAAAAGATGTATCTTCTAGCATTGATAATGAGACTATCATACAACGATTTCAAAATATGAAAACTCGTAAAAGACAATTGTAAATTTTATATATTTGCGTATTTTTTTTAATTGTTGTTGTTGTCAATATATGAATTTCTCATTTTATTAGATTGTGTAATTTATGTTTCTTAAGGAATACTTTGAAAAAAATTCCTTGAGCCGCCATTACTCATATATAATATTATTTGTTAAAGTTGGATTATTGATAATGTATAGTGTATAACTGACAACTTCAACATCTAAGATATGTATAAAAGATGGTTTCACTCAGCTTAATTGTTGTGTAATATTTTGTCAAAAAAAAAAATTGTTGTGTAATATGATTAAGGGTTGTATTTATTACGCACAAATAAATACATAAAAAAGTTTTACATATATTATTTTTGAATTAAAAATATGACTTAAAGTCATGATTATTAAATTCAAAATTATGATTTTAAATCGCAGTTTAGTTCAAAAATAAAGTAAATTTAATACTGTGTAACAACTATTAGCCTATGATTAAACAAGGTTTCTATTCATGATGGGTTTGGTAGAAGTATCTTAAATTCTTAATTGTGTAGGTAATGTCTTTTTACTATTGTGAACCACACTTTTTTTTATAGATTAGATAGTCAAAATAGTTAGTGTACATGTGTTATTACAATGATCACAAATGAGAGTGAAAGAGAGAGAATTTAACCGGGAGGACAGAGAATGTCTGAATATCCCGTGAAAATACTTTTGGGAATGTATTTTCGAGAGAGAGAGAGAGAGAGAGAGAGAGAGAGATACTAAACTAGACTTTTAAGGCATAGTAGGAGGCTAAGGTTCCGTTTGGTATATGTGTTTACACAACAATTTTTAATTTTTTTTGTAAATATGTGTGGGTGAAAAAATGTGTGAAAATGCGTATAATATTATTTAAAAACTGAAAACATTTTATTTAAACACATATATTAAACAGGCCCTAAGTGGTAGAGCATCCTCTTCTATTTGTGATAATCAATCAAATATTATTCCTTTGCGATAAATAGTGAAGGGCGGTCCCTCCTATATATGTGATGGATGCCATCCCGTACATAGCGTACGTGTTTTGGCATAGAAGGAAAAAATAATAATAGTAGAAGTGATTTCAAAACAAAATTAAAATTATATATTAGATGTCAGAACATGTTCTAGCCATGTACTTTCACATTAGTCTCTTAAAATTAGCATTTCACAATTCGGGATTGTAATTGCTTGAAAATTTTAAATTTGAAAAGGTTTGGCCTTGAGGTTTACTGGAAAATGTATTCATGAATTTTTTTTTTTGGTAAAAATATATGAGTCCGGTTAATGTGTGCCTTTAGGGCACATATTAAGCTATTTATTTTGTAAATATTTTTTTGAGAATTGAAAAAACTGTCAATACTTTTTCAATTTTCAAAATTTTTTTTTTCAAAAATAAAAATTATTGTGTACTCTTAGTCCACACTTTAACAAAATCCAAAATATATTGGTGAAGATATTCTAGTGTTAAGCAAGGAATGCATGGGTTTTGATTAAAGTTTGCACATACCATAGAAAGTTAGGCGTGACAAAAAAGAAACAAAGGTCGGTCCGTATATTTAACAGTAAACGCAAGTGGGTAAGCTTTTTTGCACATTGTGGGTCTAGAAGATGAGTTTCAATTTGATAAGGCCAAAGCATGAGACCATTTTCTTCAAATTCTATAAAAAGGGACAAACAAACATATAGAGTGGGACCTTTCTACGTACTGAGCGCATAATTGAATCTGATAGTGGAAAAAGACTTTAGGTGCGAATTGAAAAAAGTCATTTTCTCACTTGGATAGTGGGTATATAATGATAAGTATTCGGTTACTTTTTCTTTATGATCATGTGAATCACCATGAATTATGATGCTCAATTCTTCCATATGATTTCTTCATTTCATATGGAAGAATTAGGGTGGCCAATTATTTTTGATAATAAGGCCTAGGAATTGAACCATCTATATCATCAGTTACATTTGTGAACGTAAGTTGCTGAAAATTAAATAGCAACAACAATCTTTCCCTACATATTGATAAACTGTTTTGAGCCGGTCCTGTCATGAGTAGATTTTTTTTTTCCCAAAAAAAAAGAGTATTTTTTAACTTTTCGAATTCATGATTATTCATTATGTTCACTGGTGTGTATACAAGAAGTTGTATTTATATATTTATTTTCTAAGAAGAAGAAGTCAGTATTTCCTTATATTTGTTTTCCCTTTCATCAACTAATTTACCTTCCTCTTTTTCATATAATTTTATTGTTTTTTTTTGTAACGATTGCAATTCATGTTCACATGTGATGATTGTTTGAGTATTCGATTTTATAGGTCAATACGAATATGATAAATTTATTATTCATGTCAGAATCACTCGACCTTTACACAGTGTGTTTATTAAATAGGTTGACATGACATAACTCATATGACCTGTTTAATAAACAAATCATGTTAGGGTTGACATGACTTTTCATGAGCACGATCCATTCAATGAATAAGTCATATATTCACTGTTAGCAATTCTTATATTTTATATAATGTATAATTTATACAACTAGATTTCAAACAAAATTGTCAAGGGCATTGTAACTCAATTAGTTGACATCTCTTGGTGTTTTTAACGAAAACATTTATTGTGTGACTATCAAATTATCACCCAAAAAAAAAAAAAAATCAAATAATGTCAACAATATTTAAAATATAATTTCAACCATAGATTTTGAAGGGCAAATTAGTAAATTACATTTAATTAAATGGGTTAGATTGGCTCAAGCTAGTTTCACATGTCAAATATGAATTGACCTGTTTATTAAACATGTTTATTCTTGTTGACCCAAATCGAACACCGACCCATTAAACCTAAACATTAACCTGCTTACTTCGTGTCATGTTCACGAGTCTTGTCAAATATTAACACCCTTTATTGTTGGCCTAGCATCGACTTGGTAGAATCAGTAGATGATAAATTTTGGTAATTAATTCCATTAGAATATTGGGAAGGCTTACCTTCAAGATCATAAATACTTAAGATTCAAAATAAAGTTTTTTTTTTTTTTTTTTTTGAGAAGGAGATTCAAATTAAAGTTAATTAATATGTTGTCAAGTGCCTTGTAAATCAATTAGTTGGCATCTCTTAGTATTTTCAACAAAAAACTTCTCTTGGTTCAAATCCCCTTACCCCAACTATTAAATTAATACCACCGCACAACTTTGGTGCGGTGGTCACTCTACAAGGATAAATTCTTATAGGGTGTGGGGGGCAAATGCTGGGGTTTAAGTCTCCAGGAGGAAGTTTCACACACATATACACTTAGATTAGGCTAGAGTAGAAATTTTATCTTGTATAAAAAACAAAAAACAGAAAAAACTATTGAATAATTAAAAGAAATAGTTAATAAATTTTTTATCTAAAAAATTATAAATATGCAAAATACCTAGTCGAGGGCACAATTTATATATTTCTGGTGCCATGTGCCCAAGATAAGCGTATATTCCTCCTACGGCTGAGGGAAACAATTTTCTTTTTCAAACCATACCACCTTTGGGTGCAAGTGCATGCATCCCCAACGCTTCCCCATGTGCTATTACCATTGGATTTGTTTTTTGCTTAAAAAAACTTATTTACTTATGAGTTATGTTAATGAGTATTTTTAGGATAATTATTAATAAACTATTTTAAGAAAGTTTTTGTACCAATTTTATAGAAATTTGAAAAAACTGTCAGAATATTAATTGATTTTTATTTTTATTTTTCTATATGAACTTTCTTAAGTTTACTAACAAATGCCTTTAGAACATTAGTTAACTTTTCCTTTTAATTATTTGCAAAATATTTTTTGTCTTGGTGAAAAAGGAACTTTAAATTAATAGGAACTTCAGAAGAACAGAGTCTAGGATAGCTGGACTGATTGCAAGATTCAATTCATCCCTAAGTCCTCAAGGTTCCACTACTATTTGAGTCTCCAATTTTCCTGGAGAAATCTCTATTAACATGGCCACAATAGCCGCTAGTACCTAGTTTACCGGTAATGTACTATCCTTATTAACTTAAACAAATTTGTCTGGTCATGGATCTCATCCTATTAGCTTACAAGTCTTTGGCCTTGGCCTCGATGATCTGATCTCCATTCTCAGTAATGAGAAATCGTGATTAGACCACTATCAAGACTTACTACTGATTTTCATCAACTAAACCAAACAGTTCAAATTGTTATTTAACCAAATTCATAATCAAGATGAATAAGGCAATAAACCAGCTAATACCCACAACTCACACATGTTAACAAGCTAAATGTTGATGAAGAGAAAATACGCAATGAGGAAAACACTTTGAGACCACGCCAGAATGCCGAATCCACAATAAAGATGGTTGTTATACAATGCTACTTACAAAACCTTTCATATGAGTAAGGTACTTGTATCCGAAGATACAACTCCTCGCTCCTGCTACGACATGTTGCATCAATTGCTTCTCTTTAATAGCTTCCTGGTTTTCAAGTTGATTGCCAACTGTCAATTCGATCTCTTGAACTCTTCAATGCCACTAAAAGATTTGATGATTGTCTTTTTGGTTTCCAATAGCAATCCAACACACTTAAGGATGAGCAAGGTGTTTGGATGGAATCTCTTTCAAGGGCAAGTCAATTTGGAAAGAATAAAGGTGTGGGGGTTACAAGATTTCTCTCTCAAGGGTTTTGGTAGTCTCCCCTTCTTTCTTCAAGATTAGGGCTAATTTTTCATTCTTATACAAGTCACAATTGAGAATTGGTTTGCTATAAGAATAATCTAGAATATCAAAATTAATTTCTTGGGCATACAGCATAATTGAGTTTCGGTTGAAATTCAAGCAAACTATTTTGTGTAATTCAAATTCGATCTCTAACTATCTTTGCTTGACACACTGAATCACAAAAATTCATTTTATAGCAGTTTGAAATTTATCTTATGATCTTGATCCTCAATAACTTAATGCAATTAATTAGAGTTGCGGTGGTTGTTGCAGTGGTTGTGGCAACATTTTTGTGGGTTTATATTTATATTATGTTAATTGTTGTTTATATTATTTTAATAGGTAATGTGTTAAAAGCAAGAAATGAGATATATGTTATATTATTAAGTGAGATGTTAAAATAAATAAAATAGTTATTTTGGGTGCTAATAGTTAAATTTTTTAGTACCACAAATTTGAATGCTCTTAGACTATAAAGTATAAATGTCAGAGTTAGATAAATATAAACCAATAACTCTAGAGATACAAAAATTTCACAACTGTCAATGTGATAAATTGTTAGTAGGTAAAACAATAATACAAGTAATGTTCTTAGATGAAAACCAATAAAAACTTTTCAACTCAACTATTGTAAAATTGTTGTATGTTTAGTATTACAATTATATTGGTCTCTTAAAATTAGCATTTTTGCAATTTTGGATAGAATATAATTGCTTGTAAATTTAAAATGTGAAAGCGTTTTAGTGGGAAAAAGTAGATAGTTTAGCCTTAAGCAATGCATGGTTTTTAAATAAAACTTGATCATGAACATAAATAAAAAAATTTATGGCTTTTATTATTATTTGTTTTTTGAGAATCAATTTATGGCTTTTATGGTTATGGTTGCTAAGATCAATTTTGCGAAAAAAATCTTGGGTGAGACGGGCGTAATAAACCCTATGTCTCATTGACATAGGGCTTATAAGTCCCATGTATCAATGAGACATAGGGCTTATAAGCCCGTCTCACCCAATACCATTTCCAATTTTACAGATTGTGATTTATATCCATATATATTAGTTTATTTTTTGGTAAACCATATATATTAGTTATTACCATAAAACTTGCAGCTATTGTTCCATCTAACTTCTGAGAAGTTAGGTGTAACAAAAATTAAATAAAAGTAGATGGAACGGTAGATGCAAGTGGTTCTAAAAAAAAAAGAAAAAAAGAAAAAACAAGTGCATTGATAGATAATTAATTTTACTCTGACAAACAGCAGAAGGTCCTTCGACTTTTCCTACAACTCTTTTCGTTTTTTTTTTTTTTTTAAACCTCTCCTTTGCTTTTCTCTCTCAAGGGCGACTTCATTATAATAGAAGGAAAGAGGAATATCAGTACCACCTCTAATTTACGATCCTTTTTTTTCAGTTTCTTCTGTTATCTATCAAACTGCCGTTTCCAAGTATGGCTGAATCTCTAGTTTCTTCTCTCTTGGAGCAGTTTATTTCAATCACTGTTCAGGAGGCTGAACAAGAGATAAGGTTGGTCGTTGGTGTTGATGAAGAAGTTCGAAAGCTTGAAGGCAATCTCCAAATCATCCAGGCGGTGCTTGACGATGCTGAGAAAAGGCAGCTGAAGGAGGAAGCTGTTAAGCTTTGGTTAAAAAGGCTCAAAGACGTATCCTACGAGATAGACAATGTGCTGGACGAGTGGAACACTGCAATGATCAAATCAGAAATTGAAAAACAAGAAAAAGCTGAAAGCTCCCCTATTCTAAAGAAGAAGGTACGCTCTTTCATCCCTTCCTCCTCATGTTGTTCTCGTCAATTTAAAAAACTTGGTCTACGTCACGACATCGCTCACAAAATAAAAGAACTGAGTGAAAAGTTAGACGAGCTTTTCAAAGAGAGAGTCAGTTATGGATTTGAATTGAATAAGGGCACCAAAGCAGTTGAGCGACCAACAACTACCTCTCTTGTTGATGTGTCTGACATAGTTGGTCGTGATAAGGATAGAGATGATATTATAAGGGAGCTATTGGGAGAGGGTAGTGAAAGAGAAAAAAACCCTTACGTCATCTCACTAGTAGGCATGGGGGGTATTGGGAAAACCTCTCTTGCCCAACTAGCCTATAATGATGATAAGGTAAAGGATTATTTTGAGATAAGAATGTGGGTTTGTGTTTCTGACCCTTTTGATCGTTGCAGGGTTGCCCAAGCAATCATTCAAGAGCTTGAACGCATTTCCCCAAAGTATGAACGCAATTCCTCAAACATTACTGAATTTGAAACTCTATTGCAAACAGTTCAAAGTTTGATTGAGGGAAAGAAATTTTTTCTTATATTAGATGATGTGTGGACCGAAGAGATCAAGGAGTGGGAGCCATTCAAACTTGCACTCAAATTTGGTGCCCAAGGTAGTAAAATTTTAGTGACTACACGTAATGAGAAAGTTGCAAAGATGGTAAATAGTGCCTTTGTAACTAATTTGGGAAAATTACATGAGGAACATTGTTGGTTAATAATCAATAAAATAGCATTTGATGGGATGGATGAAAATCAATGTGAGCGACTAGAAGACGTTGGTAGAGAACTAGCTAATAAGTGTAAAGGCTTGCCGCTTGCAGCAAAAACTCTAGGAAGTCTCATGCGTGACCAAAGAAGTAGGCAACAATGGAAGAATATTTTGGACAATAATTTGTGGGAATTCGAAGATGTTCAAAAAGGTCTTTTAGCACCATTATTATTGAGTTATTATGAATTGCCGTCAGCAATAAAACGATGTTTCTTATATTGTGCTGTCTTTCCAAAGGATTATGTTTTTTCTAGAAATGATTTGGTCTACCTATGGATGGCACAAGGGTATCTTGACTTAAAACAAAATATGGAGATGGAAATCATAGGAGAAGAGTACTTTGAAAAATTAGTCATGCGTTCTTTTTTTCAAGATTTTGAGAAAGGCGACAATGATGATGATAAGATAATAACATGCAAAATGCATGATATAGTGCATGACTTCGCCCAATTAATGTCAACAAATGAATGCTTCAGAATTTGTGTTGACAAAGAGTTGGTGATAGATTGGAAAAGTGCTCGCCATTTGACATTAGAATTATATGGGGAAACACAATTTCCAATATCTATCTATAATGCAAAAAATCTTCGGACTCTTTTTTTTCGAAATTCAAGCATGGTCATCCTACTTGATTTATTCCAACGTTTGACATGCCTCCGATCATTGAGTTTGAAAGCTAGTTCCTTTGAGAAACTTCCAAATGAAGTGGAAAAATTAAAACATTTAAGATTGCTCAATTTATCACATAGTTATAAAATTACAGAATTACCTGAAATGTTGTGTAATTTATGTAATTTACAAACTTTGGATATTACTTTTTGTTATAAAATTAAGAAATTACCCCAAGGAATGGGTAAACTAATTAAATTGAGACATCTTCTTAATGATGGGTGTGGTGAATTGACCGAACCCTTTCCAAAAGGGATTGGAAGATTGAGTTCTCTCATAACATTAAAGAGGTTCATAATAGGTGGTATAAACAATATTGGAGAATGTAAACTTGGAGAGTTGAAGAATCTAGTCCACCTTAGAGGGTCTCTTGAGATAGGAGGCCTGGAAAACGTAACAGATGTACAAGAGGCTGAAAATGCACAACTAAAAAATAAGGTACACCTCCGTAACTTGAGATTAGAGTTTGGTGGGGAAGCTGAGAATAGAAGAGGGGAGAATGATGACTTAGTTCTTAATGCGTTGGAGCCACATCCAGAGTTGGAGAGTTTATGGATTTATGGGTACAGGGGTACAGGGTATCCTAATTGGCTGATGTCTTTGACCATTTTGAAAAAGCTTGAGCTAGAGTGGTGGCATAATTTAGAGCAATTGCCTCCTCTGGGGAAGCTGCGTTTCCTCGAATCATTATCTATACAATGGTTCGATAGTGTGAAAAAGGTGGGTGTTGAATTTTTGGGAATAGAATCCAATAGGAAGAAGGATGAGGAGATGGGATCAACATCAACATCAACATCATCACTTATCTTATTCCCTAATTTGAAATCTCTCATTTTTTATGGATTATTTGAGTTGGAAGAATGGGATGGGCTGGGAGAAAGTGGTGTTTCAGAATCAGTTTTAATTATGCCACGTCTTCAGGTTTTGAATATTCTAGTTTGCCCAGAGCTAGAGTCCCTGCCCAACTTCCTCGAGAAAACTTCGTTAGAGGAATTGGGTGTCGATTGTGGAATTTCCAATTGGATGACGTTGGCAACATTATCTGGATTGAAAACACTTCATCTCCAGTTTATCGACGGAGAGCATTTGCCCCCTTTGGGGAAGCTGCTGTTGCTCGAATCATTAGAGATACAGAATGCCAGAAGAGTGAAAAAGGTGGGCGTTGAATTTTTGGGAATAGAAGAAGAATCCAACAACAACAACAAGATAGACGGCGAGAAGGGATCGACATCATCATCTTCTTCTTCTTCTTCGCTTGTCTTATTCCCTAATTTAAAGTCTCTCAAATTTTGGGGGTTTCAAGAGTGGGAAGAATGGGATGGGATTGGAGGAACAATGAGAGAAGAAGAAGCACAAGAAAGTGGTGTTACTATCACTACTATGCCACGTCTTCAGAAATTGGAAATTCGGAGTTGCCCCAAGCTGAAGTCGCTGCCAGACTTCCTTCCTAGAACTCCATTGAAGACACTGGAGATCGAATTTAGTCCAATTCTCAGTGAATGTTGCAAAGCAGAGATAGGAGATCAATGGCCCAAGATTTCTCACATACCCAACATCGAGATTGATAATAGAGATGTGCGAAGAGATGGTCGTCCAATGCAAAATTAAATCTCAGTTAAGGTAACTTCTTTCACTTTGTCTTCTTCGTTTTTTCCTTTCTTTCTTTTTATATCAATTATCTATTCTGTTTGTCTAGGAAAAAAAAAAAAAAAAAAAAAAAATTAACAACGTTCGTAGATAAATTCATCAGGTTTGTGACCAAATAGTTCAACTTCATTTGCCCACTAATACTATTCACAATATTACAAAAATGTGTTGGGGATTTTACTACTGCGTCTTAATTATTTTCATAATCCCTTGTTCTTCATTATGTTGTCTTGTTTTATGATTATCAAAAAAAAAAAAAAAAGTTACCTTTGTTTATTGTATTTTTATTTTATATGGTTTTTCTTCTTCACACAATGACAAGAAGACTCTTCTTTGTTAAAGTGTTTTCTCTGTGGTAAAATCCTCATGCTAAATATTTATTTTGTAGGCCTTATTAAACCAGAAATCAAACGAGAAGCATATTTTGTGCTGGAGAAAATTTGCTCGTATGGATGCATGTTTGTAAAACACCCACAAAAGAAAGGCTTGCATTTTGTATCGCATACTGACAAATGAAAGGTCAGCAAGGTATGTGATCATTTGCAACTTATGCAATCTTCTATCTATTAAATTTCTAGAATAAATATTTAGCATGAGGATTTGGCTCATAATCATCAGCTTTAACATTGCAGGTTAAAGAGTTTGAATCCAGAGGAGTGCATGTGGTTTTCTTGTCCTTTAGATTGAAGTGTTTTGTGCAAATAAAGAGGGAGAGAGTGGGATGTTAGCACTGGGATCAGAGGGAATAACTAGTTAGAAGTCTATTGTTTGTTTCTCTGTTTATGCCATCCATGGTTGGATAATTTTGGAATGACAATGTAAAAGGTGAAGAGTAGAAGACTGGACCAGTCCAAAAATTCCCCAAATTCTGGAATCAAGGCCATTCAACTTTTGGTTTAATATGGGCACTTTGATTATAGTTCTCTTACAGGTAACTTCTTGTTTTTTTTCAGCCCCTTTTTGCTATTGTTGCATTTGCTTCTTTGTACATTTTTAACAACTATAATGTCCAACCTATCAAGGGTCTAGGTATGTTTCACTCTCATTTAGTCCAGACATAATGCAAAAGTGTTACATGCTCCCCGGTCCTCATTCAATCTGATTTGATTTGGTGATACATGTAATTTTTAATGGATATCATTGAGTATATTATTTTAAAAGTTTTTAAAATCCTAGCACATAGCACAGGATTTTTTTTTTTCTTGGTAAAATTCTCCATTATCAATTCAAAGATATAGCTAAACTAGCTACCCTGCCATGTGACACATGAAAGGAAAATTAGATAATTCACATCTTTATCTATTCTAATCTTAAGATGAAAGAGAAGGGCTCTTTAGGCTCCAAAATGATTTTGTTGACGATCAAGTTTTATAGATACGGGGTTAGATGCTTGCAAGTTATCACGTTTTATATCAATATCATATGTTTTGTTTCTTGTCTCAGAGGCTGAAGTGATTTTTTGCATTGAAGAATGTGAAGTATAAGAGGTGACCACCGGTCAAGAAGAAAAAATTACAAATACCTTGGCTTTGTTAGTTGGATAGAAAGAGTTGGATACTCTTTTCTGGAGCAACATTCATGGAACGATGGAAACGAATAACATTTTCTTAATAGTCTATTGCAACTTCTTTGCTGCCTCAATCTTATCCTCACTCAAAAGTTTCCTCTGTGCTTATGGTTTATTTCCTTCATGATATAGGTAATTACAGAAACACTACACATAGATGTACTTGCTCTCTCTCTCTCTCTGCTTTTGGCTGAGGCAAATTATAACTTCTTGCTTCTATTGTTTCACTTGTCATTATTGTCTTTTATCACACATTCATATATGGGGGCTTTCAACTTTCTGATAAAATCAAGAATTGTTTAATCATGCTTCATATACCCCCCCCCCCCCCCTCCCCTTGTTTTTTTTCTAAGTTTGTATTTTTCCCAACTATTTCAAATGGGTTGTGGTCTTATGTCAATTCTTTCTCCTAAGCAATTAACTTTTAGTTTAAATATTAAGTAGCAGAGAATTTAGATTTGTAAAAAGACAGTTGTCCGTCATTTTTTCTGATTACAAATTTTGTGAGGAAAAGTGCAATAAAAAGGGTATGTGTCCAAATCCATTGCTTAGACATGACTAATAAAAAAAAAAAAATTCATTGCTAGATATGCTTTTTAGTTTTTATCTTTTATTTTCATTTTTTAAGTGGTAGTAATTCTAGAAGTTTCACTAGAATTCACGTTTGGTACCACAAAATAATCTCAGTTGCAAAGCTTGACAAAATTTTCTCAGCTCATGCTTGGTGTTTCATTCTATCATTCCATCATCTTGTTTTATTGTGCAGGGTGAACTTCAAACTATGTGTCATTTGGGAAAGCACATCTTGCACAAGAGGGAATGGTCATGCAAAAGATTTTGGCACCATGATTGGAACATCACGAGGGGTCAGTTGCATCTCCAAAGCCGTCTGCAGAATTCAGGAGCAGAGCATGTTGCAAAATGTTTGACATTAAACTTTATGATTTGAATTTACATAGTTGTCTTTGCCTTGGGAAACAGCTCCAATTTATGTTTAGTAATTGTTAACTCTTGCATCTTAGCAGTTGTACTTTCCTGGAGTAGATGGGACTTGGAAAGAAATTCTGTGATATTAATATGAGGTAATGCAATTTGATTCAACACAAATGTTGGTTTGTTGTACTGTGGAGGTGAAATTGGATTATTTTAGGATCCCTGATTTTGTTAGGACTGGGTTGTGTAATATTAAGAGCCTTTTAGCTCAACATCTCATGGTGTTTCCAATGGAAACATCCAGGTTGTAACAATTATATATATATAAAGTAATACTAAGAAGTTTCTGCAAAATGATAAGTAAAAATTTGAAACTTGTGCAAAAGAGCACTCTTCTTTGCAGGAAACTAGAAGGTGTGCTCTCAAAGTTTTTATGGATGGACTTCCAAAAACAATTGATAAAGACGTATTGGAAGTCTGGGATGCTTTGAATAATTTGTGGTGGGTTTTAGATCACATCTACCTTATCTCGTAATGAAATCGTATGTTTAAATCTCGTGCCACTCATAATTCAGGCCACAGAAAAAAGGTCCTTGTTGTTTACATACGGTAAATGAGACTCATTAAGCCCATGTTTGAAGTTGTACGCATAGAGAATGGTGTTGTGCACTACAGGTAGGCTTTGTATACATCTTTTTACTAGAAGTTCCTAGTTTTTGAATGTTCCGAAGTGATAATGTTCCTATTTTTTTTTTCATATATATTATATATATTTTTTTTTTGCTGAATTGTAGTTTAAGATTCTTCGATTGTTCTTGCATTGAAATTTGAAAAAGAAGACTAAAAAACAAATTACACCTTTTAAATTGAGGTGCATTATCATTTTAGTTGTAATTTAAGATTTTTTTTTTTTGATAAGGGTAATTTGAGATTATTAATTGTTCCTGCATTGAATTTTAAAAAGAAAACTAAAAAAAATTACACCTTTTAAATTTAGGTGAAACACAATTTTAGTTGTAATTTAAGATTCTTAATTGTTCTTGCATTGAAATTTGAAAAAAAAAAAAAAAAATTACTCCTTTTAAATTTAGGTGAATCATAATTTTAGTTGTAATTTAAGATTCTTAATTGCTCTTGCATTGAAACTTGAAAAAGAAAACAAAAAAAAACGAAGGGAAATGCTAACGAGTGTCTTTAGGGTTTGGTTAATAATCCATTTAAAGAAAGTTTTATTGGAAAAAAAAAAGTAATTAATATTTTGACAATTTTTTTCATTTTTCATAAAAGTGATATCAAAATTTTCCTAAAATAGATTCTTAACCAATGCCCTAAGGGCATTCGTTAGCAAGACCCAAAAACAAATTACACCTTTTAAATTTAGGTCAATCATTGTTTTAGTTTTTGAAAGTTGCTTCTTAGACTCATTATGCCGTTTGTTAGTTCTTGTCTTAGAGTCTGAAGTGTTTCGTGGCGTGGATGAATTGGAGAATGAAATTGATTGCCTAGAGTAGAGAAAGATATTATCAATGCCTTGGGTTTGTTAGCTAGATAAAGTAGCCATCAGTGGTGTCTTGTTTTCTTGGTAATCCTATATCCTTGAATGAACAGTGTTTTCTACTAGATTCTTATGACTTCTTTGGTCTTTACTACCTCAATCCCATCATGTCTTTCACTCCTGGAGTTTCCTCACTAATTTTGGTTTAATTCCTTCATGATACAGATAACTATTAATTACAGAATGCTGAAGATAAATGTACTTTGTAACTACTCCCTCTCTCTCCATTTCTGGTTGAGGCAAAGTGTGATTTCTCTTCCCTCTTTCTCTTTTCACCTCTTTTTTGGTGCCATAGCTTTCTTGTTGATCACTCATTTACTTACTAGGTACTACAGCTTTTCAAACGATTAAAATAGTTAAAAATGCTCCATAAATTTTCCTTTATTTCTTGTATGAGTTAGTTAATTGATTTTCTTAGCAGAAAGCCATATTACTACATTATATGATTGTTTATAGTTAAGAAATAGGTACATGTGAGATGAATTCTTGTTTTTACATTCTTTGTTTTCGCTTTCCAACAAATTTCTTGAAAAATAGGATGCGTTCTTATGTCCATTCCTTTTTAAGCAATTATGAGTTGGAACATTGTATGGTTTCTAGCAAGAGAAGAATTTTAGTCGTAAAGAAGCAACTAGCCCTTCTATTTTTTTGTTATAAAAATTGTATAGTTGAGAAAGGGTAATGACAAAAGGTTTTTTAGGCCAAAAATATTGCTTGACATAATTATGGTATCTGTAATCCTAGAAGTGAAACTAGAATGCCCCTTTAGTAACACCAAAAAAAAAAAAAAAAATCTTATCCATTAATTCTCTCATTCTTTCTTCTTGTTCATTAAGCAGGGTGAGTTGGGAACTGTGATGTGTTTGGATAAAACATCCCATGCAGGAGATGGTAAACGCTATTTTTTTTATTATTTTAAATTCCTACCTTTATTACCATCCATAATTTCCTAATTCTAGAATGGCTTATTAGAAGGTGGACAAGAGAATGGACCAAGTAAAGAAAGAAAAATCCAAATTTGTAATCAGAATGAGTAAAAAATATAGGTATTGAAGCCATATAACTCTTGCCTTTGATATAGGTACCTCAATTCTAATTTTCCTACAGGTAACTTTTTATTATTCTCTTTCCATGATGTTGCTGCATTTTCTTTTTGATCCATTGTCAGTAACAATCATTTCTAACCTATTAAGGGTCAAGTAATACTTTGTCCTCTTTCTAGCCAGACATATGCAAAATGTTGCGTTCCCTTGGGCCTCAGACATTGTGAGTAAATTTCTAACTACAAAGCTCTGTTATCATTTCAAAGATGCTGCAAAAGCAATCTTGACTTCAAATGCTGGTGTAAAGCAACTGAGGTAATTGGCCAGCAAAATCTTTATGTAATCTCTTATCCATATTTTTGAATGCTCATAACTATTACATTAAAATATATTATATATATATATATATATATATATATTGACTTTATAATCAATGTCATATGCTTGTTTCTTGTCTCAAGCCTATAGCATTCTGTGGCAAGCGTGGGAAGCAACCACCAGCTAGAAGAAGATATTACAAACATCTTGGAACAACATCCCAACTGGAAGAGTGTGACATGGAAGGTAACGATCGGTTGCTGCTTTTATGAAACCAATAAGAGTTTCTTGTTGGCTTATTACGATTTCTTCGCTGAAGGAGATTTTTACCTTCCTTTTTTGTTTTGGTTCATTTCTTTTATGATACAGGTAATCACAGAATTCAGAATATCTTTAAGTTCTTTTTCTCCCTCCTCTTTTGGCTGAGGCAAAGTAAAATTGCTTATGACACTTCTTGCCTTTCTGCTCCTCTCTGTCATACTGTTCTTGTGTTGATGTATCGCATATTCATTTATGAGGGTTTTCAGGTTTCTAATACAATCAAGAACTAGATACTCATGTTTCATAAATTCAATTCACTTTTTTTCTTAACTAGTTGTCAATTATTCCCATTAGACTGCCCCAAATCATTGCATTGAATAATTGCTGCATCTTCTCACCATTGATTAGAACTAAATTTCAACATCTTATCGCTATCGGAATTTTTAATGTACAAGACTAAGTAATTGTAAATAACACTGAAACCGCACCATAACAAGAGTTTAAGCCTACCTTTCTTTTGGGCCAGTGTCTGCTTGACTACTATTAGTTTCTTAGCTTTTATCTGATTAGCATTCTGAAGCACTATAGTTCACCTTGATATCTTTTACTAATGAAAAGAAATTTCTTTAGAATTGGTCTGCGATCCAATATTGATTCCTTTCTCAATAAATTATAATGAGTTGGAAGATTGTTTACTTTCTAAGCATAAAATTAAGATTAGTTGAAAAGCGAATTGGACATCAATATTTTGTATTATAAAATTTAAAGAAGAAAGGGGTCAATGAGGAAAGATAAAGAGACCAAAACAATACATAGTATCTTAGACTCCATTTTGGTGGCTATGATTTTAGAATTTGCACTTGAATGCACAGTTAGTACTACAATGGCAACAACAAAAACTAGAACAATTCAAAGGCTTAGAATGCCAATTATAAATAAAAAATAATTTATGTGGCAATCTTTAAAAATGATGTTTTCTTTTTTTATAAGTAAGAAAGATGTTTATTAAAAAACTGCTTTATGCAAAGTAGCACAAAGCAAAAGAAAGATTACAAAAAAGGAAAGAAAAGCAGAAACATAAAGGAAAAACTAATTACAAAGAAATAGCGAGCTAAGGAACAACGAGAGAGAATCACTAGATGTTATTATTTTTCTTTTATTTATAATTCATTTTGTCTTATTCATTATGCAAGGTGAACTTGAAACAATGTTCCTCATGGAAGAAAATCTTGTGCAAGAGGGAAACATCATGCAAAAGGTTAAATTTTTTTGTAGCACCATAATCTGGACATCACATGGCTTAGTGACACCTCCAAAGTAGTTTAACCTTTCAGGCCCAGGGAATATACTAAATATATATTGTTTGCCACAGATAACTTTATAATTTCATTTTCATAGTTGTCATTAACATGGCAACTCCAGTTTATATGTTCAGTGGTTATTGATCCATGCATTCCAACCAGCTGCACTTGCTTGGAGTAAATGGAACTTGAAGAGGGACTCTATGATCTACGTGGTAATGAAATTCGGGTTGGCGCGAATGTTGGTTTTCTTGTTGCAGAGGTAAAATTGGATTCATTTTATGATCCCTTATTTTGAGAGGCGTGGAACATTAATAAGTTGCTGTGAAAATGATAATTTACAAATGTGTAACTTGCATAAAAGAGTATCCTACTCTGTAGGAAACTAGAAGGCGTGCATCCAAAGATATTGTGGCTGGACCCCCATAAAACATTGATAGTGGAACTCTGGTAATCATATGCTTTGTTTTACCTGTGCATTGTGAGTCTGATCTTATCTCCTGATGCATATAATTTAATCTCAAAATTGTCTCAAGCTGGTTAGTAATCCTGATTCAGGTTACAAAGTCTTTTGGTTCTGACACGCACATGGATGAGGCCTAACATGCTGTATTGATGCCCATGTTTGAAGTTGTAAGCATTGAGAAGGATTTGCACGCTGCAGTGGTGAGCTTTACCTATATCTTATAACTAGAAGTTCCTAGTTCATGACTGTTTGTATTGATGGTCCAAAAGATTGGCTTCCAGTCTTGTGCTTTGTAGCCTTAACATACTCTGATTTCTCTCATTTGATTGGCTGACCTTGATAATTTGATTTTTGTTCCCTTGAATTCAGCATATTTTGAGAAAGGGACTTGATGGGGCATTTTGTCATATAAATTTGCAAGCAATGTTATCCTGTGTATTTGTGGCTAGAGATTCAAGGTAGTGAGGGATATATTGAAAGCTTTTTTCATTGATCAATGTCTTTTTTGTAATCCTTTTACAATACACTAAATTTAAAATTTTTAATTTGCTCTTACAGTCCGAGTGTCCACAAATTTTACAATCAGCCACTTATTTGCATGTACGTGAAATTGAAGGCCATGAAGTACAGGCTGTGGTATTGTGTATCTCATTCAACATATAGGTAACTATCTATCCTTATTCTTCTTTATCATCTTGCCTTTTTCATATTATCTAAGAACTTAAACAATAAAATCTGTAATTATAATTTCCATTTTTCTTATTATAACCAACACATTGCTCAATATTATTATACTATGTTATTGTAGGGATTAAGAGGACTAGTTGATATCTTATTTTCCAATGGTTATGCTCAACTCCAGCCAGATTAAAACTCTTCCTTTTCTGCCATTGGGAATGGCATAATTTTCTGAATCTTGCACGTTTTGTATACTTACACCAAATACTTGTGATTTTCTTTTGGTGTCAAATCCACTAAAATTTCTATAGCAATGATGGTCTTACATCCAATGTTGGGAAAATTTATCATGATGTTCAATATTTTAAAAACATTTAATTGTCAAAGCACTTGATTGATTGTTCAATGGAGTTTACAAGTGCTTAAACGTTGGAATTATTCTCATATTCTTTACACTTTCATAGAATTTGGAGTGGAAAATTTCATCAAAATTCACTTTTGGTTCACACTTTCACAAGAATGATTTTATAGTCAGTTAATCCACCAATACCATAACCTACAAATCAAAGGGTGATTAAGAGGATTTACCATTTTTGTGAATTAATAAAATGATCTTGGTATTAAAGCTAAGGTTTCTATGGAGTTGTCTAAAATACCCCTTTAGTTTGGAGATTTTTGTTTGTGGGCTTTGCTTATGAGTATTTTTAACAATTTTTCCCCTTCTTACATCTTTGGCTGTGCAGTCTTGAACATTTGGTGAAGCACATTTTAAATTGGTGGGAATTAATAAGCAACGGTGTACCTTAGAAAGCCATTTCTTACATTCTGGTACAAGTACAGTTGATTGATAAAGCTCTACACAGTTGAGCTCCAAAAGGCAAAATGGAAAATCTCTATGCTTGATTTGTAGACACAACAGTGTTGATTGATGAAGCTCCATTAACATATCATAGGCGCATCAATGTCGCATGTCATGGAGTTCAAGAAACAATATTGTGAAGCAGTGGCACACCGCACAGCAAGAAATTTATGACCAGTGAACTCAGTTTTGCAATTTCGAGCCTAGAATTTACACCCAAAATTTACATGTAATTCCAGATTTTTGAACCTTTTGTGTGCTGTGACTTGTGTATAGCCATGAAGCTTTTGGGAGTACGCTTTTTTTTTTTTTCCATCAATCCTCCTTTGACATGAATGTGATGCTCCTCATGGAAATTTTTTTATAAACTTGCTTTCATCTGGATTGTTGATGGTGTCCAATATGATTGTGGTTTTACTGTGGTGAACTATTTGATGTTCAGCCCCTAGTGCTATGATTGGAAATCAAGTAGGAGATCAAATGAAATTAGCTTCGGAATTTGGTGGGCGATCAATTCCAAGTAAAACTGGAACATCACAAACCTTAGATGCTATCAGCTACAATGTATGTTTTAGATGCCATCAACTACAATGCATGTTTTTGGTGCCTTATACTTGAGATTATAGAAGTGAGATTGCTATATACTTCTATCTGTAACTATCTTCTCAAAGTAATAAATCTGTGAAACATTTTCTTCTGCAATAATAAGTCATTTTTCCCTAAAAAGTCATTGAACAATGCAGGATATTCAAGGTGGGGTGACTTGCCAGTATTATTGAGCATAACAGTCGCATTTGATATCTGTCTTGCTAACACAAAATAGTCTTGCATCGAACCTACATTCATTATAAGAATGTCTTTATTTCTTCATTTAAGTTCCTACAAATGGAATTCCAGATTTGTACATAAAGATTTATGAAGGCTAACTTTTGAGCGTGTTAGGCTCTACACCATCTATTTGTTCACTTATTAGGCAGTTAGCAATTACTGCCATGATAAAGCCACAACCATATTATATTGCTAAAGTCAACACGATATTATATTATAGTCCTATTCATTTTTTTTGATCCCACAAACCGAAAGCTTGCGGGACCATGTTGATTACTTTACTGGACTATTTTATGATTTTTATTTTTTATTTTAAAAGGACCATGTTAATGTTATGACTTTTATGGCATAATTTAATAGATGTGAAGGGTTTTTTTTTTTTTTTTGAGAAGAAAATAGATGTGAAGGTAATGGCATTAGCCAAAGTCTAAAATTTCAAATTCTATTATACACGCATACAAACATATAGTATTATATAACTTTAGATTGAGTCTCATATTTTGATATTCAATAACTTGTTGATGAATATACTATTATTTTTGAATTTGAATTATTTGATAGAATTTGAATTATTTGATAGTTGAATATTAATTTAAACTTGAGCTTAATGTCTTTAATAAATTAACAAATATACACATTTTTTTAAGGGTAATTACATTCTCTTTTCTTGAATTTTGATGAAATAACACTTCACTTCAAACTTGAAGGGAAAAAATATTTTCCTTTTTACATTTGTTTGACCAAATTTTATTAAATTAATATTAAAATTGTGCACTAACTTGGTGCTTAAGGGTAGGTTTCCAAAATTATCCTCAATTTCAAAATTAAAAACCCTTATTTTTAAATTTTTAATTAAAGTGTAATTTCAAATATTAAGTAATAAATTTTGTTTTTATTTTTCCTCTTTTTTTTTTTTCTCAATGAGTTGCAAAGAGATTTGTAGTTGCAATCCTCTTCTTCTTTTTTTTCCCCTCAATATGAGTTATAGAGGAATTTGTAGTTGCTAATGTTTTGGTACTTGATAAAGTTTGTTTTTTTATTCTAAATTTATAAAGAGATTCTTAAAGAAATTTAAAATATTTTGTTATTAATATAAATAAAAGGGGGTATTAATTTCTTCAAACCTTAAGGCTCAAGGAAGAGGAGTGTTATTACTTTTTTTTTCCTTAAAGTCAAACCCAAGTTGTAAATAAATAACTTAGTTCATTTATACCAAGTCACGAATTAGAATTTCCATCCCCTCCCTACCCCACTCCAATTTGTTTTGTTCTAGCTTAGAGAAATAGAAAAGGAAATGAGTCCATGCCTCTCTAGATATTATTCAAAAAATAAAACAAAGGTATGAGTTTGCTCTTTTACTATTGTCATTGGATCAATCTATTTTTCCATATAATTTGCAATTCAATAATATTTTTTTTCCTCAAGGGAAAAACACTAAGACAAAAACATGGTAGAAACTATGAAGATCTTTGACTTTGAGGTGGGTTCTAGTAGTAGAGGCCCACTAATTTAGGGACCATTAAAACAAGTACAGAATGCCAATTTGGCTAACAGATCAACAACATTTTTTTTTTTAGATGAGCAAAAATTTTAAACTCCATCTGATAAATTAATTGGATATTGAAAAAAGGAAAAAAAGAATGAAAAAAGCAAATTTAATTTTCTGTTTTCATTTGTATAATAAAACAAATGTTTCTTGTTTAACTTCCTGAATTTCTTTATACTATCCCTAAAGATGGTGATAAATGGAAGGAGTTTTTAAAATAAATAAATAAATAAATAGCGATTAAATTGGTCAGCCATTAGTTTTAGGTACCAAGGCCATCTAAAATTACCCACCAAATTATTATCATTTTTTTATTAGCTTAACCCTCTGTATCTTTTCTTTGCTTCTCAACTTGGAATCAGAATCTTCTCTCTCTGTCTATAACCAAATTCCCACGATTTCTATGTACCAATATTTATATATTTATATTTCTCTCTCTAGCACACCTACATTTTGTACATCATATTAATCATGACATGTAAGACAAAAATCTGTGGCCAGTGTTTGTTAATACTATCATAACAACGACCCAAGATTTGTGTTCACACCCAACTGTCTTTTTCCATCAAACCTATGAAACAGGCCTAAATAAACAAAACAAAAACTCTCAGTAGAAACAGAAACCAAAGACAACATCAAAACGTTACTGTTCTGTTGTTCCACCTGGTTCAATGCTTTTTATTACTGTCTCTTTTTGGTAAACCCTCTCTCTCTCTCTCTTCTCTCTCTCTCTATCTAGAATCAGCATAAACTGAAAAGGGTCTTATTTTTTGTTTTTATTGGATTACGTTTTGTTTGTTTGAAATGGGTTTTATATGTTCTTGTTTCTTGGTATGTATAATCGATTTCTTCTATCTATTATTAGCATAAGCTAAAATTAGTTCTTAAATTTGATGTTTATATTTCTTTCTTATCCTATTTGGGTCTAACTTGTTTTTTATTGGATTATTTTGGTGTTAATTGGAAATGGATGGTAGATATGTTGTTGTTGCTGGGTATGCATAATTTTTATTTATCTGTGATTAGCATGAACTGAAATTAGTTGTGTGTAAATTTGATTATTGTTTTTATCCTTTTTGGGTCTAACTTGTGATTGGTTTTAAGGAATCTTTCTAATTTTGGTCCTTGAATTTAACATAAACTAGTAAGGTTTTTTACTAAATTTGATATTTCTTATTCGTTAATGGTTTAGTAATATGGGTCACATGGATTTTCTTGATATGGGTATGTGGACTAATCTGACATAGGTCATATGGTTTTGTTTTGAGCATTTAGATGGATGATGATGAAGAAGAGGACCAGTGATCTGTGTGTTTGTGTGGGATTCATGAATTTAGCTACAGGTAGAGGTTTTTGAATGATGATGGTGAAAGAGCAGAGGGATATAAAACCTCTTTTATTGAAGTTTGGAGTGGCTTTAGCCATCTCTTTTGCTGGATTTCTCTACTCTCGCCTCAGAACCAAAAGGATCAAACCCTCACCACCGCCCCCCTCGCCACGCTCTTTGGGTTCGCAGTTTTCCTTATATCAAATCTTTTTATTGTAGATTTATCTGGTCCTAGTTTCAAGTCCATGTTTTGATTATATTGTGCTTCTTACTAGATCATGGGAATGAACTTAATTTAAAAGGTGGAAGAGCTTGGCATAAAGATGATCTTCTTGGCGTAAAGACAACATCCATTTCCTCCAATACCGTTTCTGTTGCAGCTGAATATGTAAGTTAGTAACTTAGTTGGATCTTAAATCCCATTCAAACACGATGAGTGTTTTAATCTTATATGTAATGAATTCAACTTTTGATAGTGAAAATCATATATAGGCGGAGTGAATGTTGATTGATTTTTAATTGATTTCTTATGTTTGTAATATTGTTTGATTGGTGGAGAATCTGTTGATGGAATTGCTCAGTCTGAAGGTTAATAAAGCCGAGTATTTTATTTTATTTTTTTTCTTCACAAAATGGACACATTGAATGATTTTTTCAAGTATGTTCTGTAAATAATTGACCAAATGAACTTTATTTTCTGTTTTTATGAAACTTGTAGATCTATTTCCTCTCACTTTCTCTTCTATTCTGTGCAATCAAGCATTATACCATCGATGTGTGGATTATTATGAAGTAATCATAGAAATTGTGGCAAATTATAATCTGCATGTTGAGAGATCAAGGAGAAAATAGAAGTGTTAATTTGAAGATTGTTGATGCAGTGACAAACTTAAATATTCCTTGTTTTTATCTCTATTTCTTGATTTCCCTGCAATGACAGGGGGTTATTCTTTGATAGATTTGTGTTTACTGTAAAATCTATTAGTTATGAGTCAATTCAGGGAATTAAATGACTTCATCTGCTAAATTTGCCAAATTTGCTGTAAATATTGGCCGTTCAAATGACTGGGAATGAGTGGACAACAGTCCCATTTTGTAATAGTTTTCAGAGAACCAAACAAATGGATCATTAAAATTATGTTAGATTTTATTTTGCTGAATTAAAATTTAATTTGATCTCTATTCATTAGGATGAGACATTCATACCGAAGGTCTGTGTTGACTCCATAGCTGGATTCTCTCCCAGCAGTAAAAGTAGTGGAGATAAAGAAGAGCTCCTCTCGCCAGAGTTTAATGATCTTGTGAATGAACTTGACTTTGCATCTGCAAAGGCTGGCCTTTCTCCAAAGACTGATTTTGAAACACCCAGGTCAAATATAGATACTTCAAAAGCCTTTAGAAGTACTGAAAATGATGAATATGAGCAAGAGATCTGGCACCTGAGGAACATGGTCAGAGTGCTTCGGGAGAGGGAGAGAAATCTTGAACTCGAACTGCTTGAGTATTATGGACTTAAAGAGCAAGAAACTGCTTGCATAGAGCTCCAAAATCGATTGAAGATAAATAATATGAGGCTAAGCTTTTTACCTCTCAAGATTAATTCCTTACAGGCAGATAACCAGAGGCTAGAGGCACAATTGGCTGAACATGGGAAGGTGGTGGCTGACCTTGAGGCTGCAAGAGCAAAGATTAAACTGCTCAAGAAGAAACTTAGGTCTGAAGCTGAACAGAACAAGGAACAGATCTTATCCCTTCAACAAAGAGTTTTGAAGTTGCAAGACCATGAATACGAGGATGCTTCAGGTGATCTGAATATTCAATTAAAGTTGCGTAGGCTAAAGGATCTGGAGGTTGAGGTTGAAGAGTTAAAAAATTCTCATTTGAGATTGCAGAAAGAAAATATGAATTGAGTCGGAGGTTGGAATCTACTCAAGTCCTTGCAAATTCTGTTTTAGAAGATCCAGAGGTAATAGTTCATTTTTAGTAAATCCTCTGTTCTACTTCGTCTCTTCTGCTTCCTCTTTTTTTTTATTTTTTTTTTTTATAATTATTATTATCATTATTATTGTTATTATTATTATTCTTGAATTCATTTCACTATATGGTATTCTTGCAGGGGGAAGCACTTAGGGTGGAGAGTGAGCACTTAAGACGCAAAATGAGGATCTTGAAAAGGAATTGAGCAACTTGAAACAGATCGATGCTCTGATGCTGAGGAATTAGTCTATCTGAAGTGGATAAATGCTTGCTTACGATATGAGCTTCGAAATTTTCAGCCTCCTGATGGTAAATCAGTGGCAAGGGACCTGAGCAAAACATTAAGCCCTGAATCTGAGGAGAAAGCCAAGCAGTTAATACTTGAATATGCACATTCTGAAGGGCTGGGAGAAAAAGGGATCAGCATTATAGATTTTGATTATGACCAATGGTCAACTTCTCAACTTCTGCTCTTACGGACTCTGGAGAGTTTGATGATTCTTCTTTAGATAATTCATCTGCAACCAAAACCAACAGCTCAAGCAAGTCAAAATATTTCCACAAACTTAGAAGAATACTTCTTCATGGATATTTATCATCAGAAAAGTCTGGATCTTTAGAAGATGCTGATTCCTCAAGGATTTCAGGTATTTCAACAGGAAATGTATGCTGACACTGAGGGGCATAGGAATAAATTCAAAAGTCTTCAGGGTTCATCTAGATTCTCTTTTGATCTCAACAGATTCAAGAGTAAAGAAGAAAACTTCAAGGATATAGATGGTGCCGAAAGAAAATAGTGATGTGGATCCTCTTATGCGTACAAGAGATTTGTTTTGGGTAGGGAGGGTTCTGATTTGGGTCTAAAAAGCTCACTTGATCGTCACTCAGATGACACCGAGAAGTATGAGTTGATGCAATATGCAGAAGTTTTAAAGGACTCTCTGCCTCAGGGTGGAAAACCCAGTGTTCATAGAAGAGCATCATCCTATAGTTCCTGTTGACAGATTGCCATTTGTATACATAACCAAAATATCACCATTTGACAATAGTAGCCGCACCTTTTCCACACTTTTTCAACTGTTTATACATAGGCAATAAAACACAGTGAAGGAATTTACTACACAATGGGAAGGTACCATATCCTTTTGGTTAGAAATCAGTCAGAAGCTTAATTTTTCTGTTTGAGATTGCATGTTTGATGACTGACAAGTGTTCATGAGTAGAAGCTTAGTTCTATGTATGAAAACAAAGTTTTCAACTTTTGTAGCTGAAATTTGTAGATGAATGGTTAATCTTTTCGTTTTCCTTCTTGTCTTGTTCAACATTTTGTCAGCATTTGCTTAATATTTAATTGAAGTTTTGTCAAAACTCGTTAGTATTTGATTCCTATTGATCTCCTCTCTTCTAGCAAGGGTGCTTCAAGATTGTCAAGCTAATATTAGCTTTCAATCTTAAGACATATTTTGTTCCTTGTCCAAGTTTTTCCTCTATCTAAAGACAGAAACCCATTTGGTCTGACAAATTATAAGAACAATGTGTAACTCTGGTTTTCTTGTGGTAAGTACACGTGGTGAAATCCATATCTAATAAGTTGCATTCCCATTGTTACTATTGAATTATCATAAACTAAGCTTCACTTCAAGACCATAGTTCATAGTTCATACAATTTCCAAGGACCGGATTACTATTGCCCTTTCCACATCAATTCCACTGCTATTGGGCCTGAGAGATACCAACTTGATCTTGCTACATCAGTAAATGGGCTTCATTGATGGCTGGGTCCACACCAGTGTGGCCAATACCGTACTGGCCAGTGCACCGGTACCGGTACACTTCTATATTGTACCGGAAAAAATACCGGCCGTACCGGCCACGTATTGGCCATACTGGCCAATTTCGGGCAATACCGGCCGGTACAGAAAAAAGCTTTTTTTTTTTTTTTAGTTTTGTAATTTTTGAATTTTTGTAAAGGCATAATGGTAACTTATTTATATTAACTTCTTAGTATTATTTGTTTTCTTAGTATGCAATGAACAACTAAGTTTTCTATTTTTATATTATGTGTTTTTTTTTTCTTTTATTTGATACTAAAGTCTAAAATTATGAATAATTTGTTCTAAATTGAAGTAATGTTTTATAATAACTTTTATATTTACTATAATATAAGTGAAATATTATATGTTTATAAACATGGTTCTAGAGATTTTGATGTGTGTGTGTGTGTGTATATATATATAATAGCGGTAAATCCGAAACGGTATACCGGTATTGACCGGTATCCAAAATATATCGTACTGATGGCTAAACCGGTACAGCCTCCGGTACAGTATTGACTTCCTTGATCCACACAGTCATTTGTAGGCTCAGTAGGTGAAATTCTACTACAGACATATTCACCCAATTGCCAAAATGCAACCACATTTCTTGTTAGAAACTACTATTGCATAATAAGAAAGCATATGAAAATAAATGATTTGTGTTTATGAGGTACTGGTTTATTGTATTGTATCACCACAAAGCACATATTTTTCTTGTTCTTATTATGCATTAGGGATGATATTAAGCCAATGTTTACTCTTTGCAACAAATGAACTTCTTGGTGTAGGTCATATTTATGTTGTGTTGCATCATGTCTTTATATTCTGGCCCAAAAGGGCTTTACTTTAAGGGTTGCGTTAACGGGCACCTTACGGTGCCTGTTAACAACAACATTTTACAGCTTTTTATAATATTAATTTACTTTTTGTAGCCTTTTTATTTTTATTTTTTGACAATTTTTAATAATATTTTTTAAATAATTTTTGGCAACATTTTTAATAATTTTTTTTATCTTTTTTATTAACACAACTTATTAAGGAAAATCTTAACAAATATCACATCGTGTACTTTAAAACCACCTTAGCTTTTTCTATACATTGGCACTCACCAAATTCGTCCCACAGTACCACAGGTTACTTTTTCCTAAACTAGGGAACTTTTTTTTCTTAACCCGAAAAAGAAAAAAGAAAAAAAAAACTACAAGTGGTGTTGACAAAAAAAAAAAAAAAATCAAAATAGTGACATTATTATTCATAAGTAATTAGTACCTACAAAAAGAACATGTAAAAAGTTATCAATTCAATTGTTATGAAAAGTATTTTCTTTAGAATTACTTTTCTGGTAAAATTTTTAAAGTGAAAATGGTAAAACAATGAGTAGTGATGGGGTGAGCAAAGAGCACTCTTGTTTTATTTTTAACGTTAAACTCTATTTGTAATGATCACTGAAATACGTTTAGAGTTTTATTTTACGTTGCTTTTTTTTTTTTTGTTTTGATAATCATTTTACGTTGCTTATATTATATCTTTTACAAGCCTGAAAAATATTTTTATGCTACAATTACCTCCACTTACAGTCAAAGTTATATTACTAAAGTTGTACAAATTGTGTCTCATTTTAATTATTTGATAGATATTAATAAGGATCAAAATTTACTAATCAATCATTCAATTTGTAATTAAAACGAAAAGGTAATGAAATTTAATTCAATCCCACTTTTTCGGTATTCATGGCCGGCAAGATCAGCAGGAACAACACAACACCTCATGCAATACAACCAAGAAAGTATGACCTCATCAGCTGATGATGTTGTTGGTGCTATACAATATGTTCCCCAGGGGCCAGCAGCAATAACTTTAGGGAAATACAGGAGTCATATTTTTCCTTTTTTTTTTTTTTTTTTTTTTTTTTAATTTATAACTTTAATATTCACAATGATACGAGTATTGACCATTCGTGAGTTGTGTATAAAGAGTGTCATCCAAAGAAAAATAATATTACTTTTAATTATATTAAATTGTGAAAAATATTGTATACCTGTAATCATTGACCCAAAATTAGTAATAAATTTTTAAAAAAAAAGTATTATGTTCACAACAATTTCATAGTATTTTATAACAAATTCTTGGTGGATAATTATTATTGATTATACTATTTAAATTACTTTTTGTTCTCTCATAACAGTCACTAATAACCTATCACCTAAATTTGTTATGAAAGTATTGTAAAAATATCGTGAACAGAACAACACAAATAACATAACCCACAAGCAATATAATAATTTATTCAACTAGTAACATCTTTTATTTTTGTACTTAGAAGAGTATAATTTTTATAATTTACTCAACTAGTAACATTTTTTTTTTTTTTTTTTTTTTTATACTTAAAGAGTATAATTTTGGCAAAACTACAATATTGGTCATTCAAGTTTACCATGTGTGCGCAATTGGTCCCTCAAGTTTGAAACGTGCACAATTGGTCTCTCAAGTTTTTAAAATGAGCAATATAAGTTTTTTTACTAACTGCCATTAACAGTGTTACTTATGTGCCTAACGGAACAATGACTTGACATTTTGTTTTAATGATGTGACATATTTTTAATTAAAAAATTACAAACTAAAATTACACGCAAACTCTTCATGCACTTCTCCACTCACCAATTGTAATCGTCACATAAAAAGGTGACGCTTTTCAAATCCAAGGTCATAGCTTTACTGAGAGCTTCAATGAGAGCTTGAAGCTCAACAACTCCTCTACTCACCACCACACCGTTCACCATAGCTTCCACATTCTTCCTCGCCTCTAAGATCAAATTATCTCAAGAATCACAAATGGCAACCCAGCACTAGCCACATTTACCATTATGCCCCTAACCCTCTCTTCGCTCACCAAGCCCTTGAAATACACCCTGAAACACTTTGAGTCAAACCAAGCCTTCGAAGACAAAAACGAAGATGGTGGCGAAGACTTGGCCGTACGGCAGGGGCGGTGGTAATTGTTGCCATATTTTTCCCATTGTTGGTCAGGGATGTTGTGAATATTGACAGTGAGTATTTGATCGTGGATCCGATGGTCGAGATCCTCCTTCAATTTCCTCATCTCCGCCTCACTTTGCTCGTGGTCCTTGAGTCCTTGCACGAACCTGTTCATGTCTTCGAGCATGAGCATTGTGGCGATGTCCAAAATGTTGTCGTTAGGGGATTGTGGTATGAATACAACATTGTCGTTGTCAGGTTGTGGATGTGGAGGAGTGCGTGAAGAGCTTGCAGTTGCAGCGGCTAGGGCTTGTTGTTCCCTTTCTCCCCTTATTTGTCTCGTGGCTAGGGTTTTTTTTTTTTTTTAAGCTGTGGCTGGGTGTTTACAATTGGTAGAAAATAGTTTTTTAATTTGGTAAATAATGTTTCTCACGTGTAATTTTAGTTTGTAATTTTTTAATTAAAAATATGCCCTATTATTAAAATAAAATGTCAAATCATTGTTCCGTTAGCCACATAAGTAACACCATTAATGACAATTAGTAAAAGGACTTATATTGCTCATTTTAAAACATAAGAGACCAATTACACACACTTCAAACTTGAGAGACCAATATTGTAGTTTCGCCTATAATTTTTGTCATTTAAGAGATTTGTATTAGAAATTAGAATTTTGTTATAACAGTAATTAAAGAGCAATAATATCTCTCTCTAAATAATAATTATTAAAGAAAAAAAAAAAAAACCCACAACAAAAAGCCGTCATACCTTCATTTTCCCAAGTTTTCTTTCTCTTTTCTCTCCACGGACAAAGACACTCTACCCGTAGAATAAGCCTACCCACCAAAGGACAAGTTTAATCACAGACAAAATCACAAAATGTACACGTGTCAAAATCTCAGAGCGAGTATCCAAACAAAAAATCTCACACAACCCGTGCCCATCTCAATCAAGCTCACTGTCCGTACAAACCTATATATAAATCTCTCATTCCCTCTCTCTCTCTCTCTCTCACTCTCCACAACAAAAAACAAAAAAGAAAAACCCTGCTACTACTGCATATAGTACCACTACACATATTACAGTTGTAACAAACACCACTCTCTCTAAAACTTTCTCTCTCTAAAAATAAACTCTCCTCTGTTTCTGAGCTCTTGTGACTTAGCTCCCAAGAAAATGGCGGCCAAGACTGTGTCTCTTCCGCCACAACCACAGCCACAGCCACAACCACAGCCACTTCCACTACCGCACTCACAACCACCACCTGGGTTTGTGAATTCACAGTGTGCTTCTTTATACGTGGGTGACTTGGACCCACAAGTCACAGAGTCCGACCTTGTCAAGCTGTTCACCACCGTGGGCCCCATTGCCTCCGTTCGTCTCTGCCGTGACAATTCGTCCCAGAAGTCCCTCCGTTACGCCTACGTCAACTTCGTCCATCACTACCACGGTATAAAACAAATATACCCCCTGTTTCTTTCTCTGTTTCTTTTTTTGTGTGTAGTGTGTGTGTATGCATGTTTCTTTTTCTGCTTCTTGCTTTTTTTTTTTTGGGGTTTTCTTGGTGAATGATGAAATGGGTTTGTCTTGGTTTTCTTGTTTCTCAAATGGGTTTTTGAGTATTTCTGGTTTCTTGGGTTTTCTTACTCTGTTTTTCTTTGTCTCTTTGTGTGTGTGTTTTTGTATATGTTTATGTATTTTGTGTTTCTTTCGTTGTGTATGCGTGTATGTATCTCTCTCTTTGCATGTATAATTTTTTGTCTCTGTCTTTGTGTTAAGTGTATATGTGTGCGCATTTAAACTTTTGGGGTTTTGGGGGGGGGGGGGGAGTTTTCTTGGTTGATTGTGACTTGCGTACTTTTTGTTTGTGAAATGGGGTTGTAATTTCTAGAGTTTTCATGTAAATTAGGGCTCGTTTTCTTTTATTAGCTTTTGTGTTTATCAAGTGGGGTTTGCTTATTTTGTTCTCTTTAGGTTATAATTTCTACCATGAAGAACTCTTTAAGTTGTTTACAAATGGTCATTTTGGTATTTCTCTATCTTTCTTGAGAAACAAGTTATGTTTGCTTCACGTTTATTTTGGCCTTTTCATTCTTGCATTACCATGTATTATGTAATTACTTGAGTTCTTCAACCACATCATTTGGTTTCTTGGACTTGATATTTTAGTAACTAACCTCCGCTTGCTGAAGGAATTAGTTACCTTACAATTTATGTTGCTTTTATTTTCTTAAAAATGATAAACTAAACCAGGAATACCTTTGGACAATTAGTAGTTGAGTCTTGATTGAGCAGAGCATTTCCCTTTTTTAGGGAAGGATTACAAATTATGATACATACTCTGTACTAGACCCTTGATTTTCTATTATTCTTTTATTTCTTTCACTTTCTTGGCAAGCAAACAATAGCGTTTGGGTTTCCATCTTTTGTTGGGGGCGGGGAACTCTTGGTTTGTGTACTTCCAGTGTTTAATTTATTGCTAGTAGCAGTAAGATTCTTTGATTCTTCCATTAATTTTCCCTCTGATTCATCAAGTAAATATCAGAATGTACATTTGTTCTTCTGTTCTGATCAGCATCTATGGCTCTGGTCCGTCTGAATCACACCTATCTGAAGGGATTTCCTATGAGAATAATGTGGTGTCAAAGAGACCCTCTTTCAAGAAAGACTGGTTATGGAAATCTCTTTGTGAAAAACCTACCCCCTTCAATCAATAGCCTTCAGTTGCACTCCTTGTTCAGCAGATTTGGGACCATACTTTCTTGCAAAGTGGCTGAAGAAAATGGAAAGAGCAAGGGGTTTGGATTTGTCCAGTTTGATATTGAGGAATCAGCTATGAGTGCTCTTTATGCTCTCCATGATACCGTGCTTGATGAGAAGAAATTGTAAGTATTCTGTTGTATATTGCTCTCTCTGTTATTTATCCTGTTTTATTCTCTTTTGCTATCTTGATTATATTTTTTAACTTTTGCACATTGATGAGTCCTTTTGTATTTTGAAATCTCAGATTTCCTTGAGATGGTACTCTTTTGCTTATCCTGTTTGTCACTGGATAAATGGCATTGTCTCGGTCATAATGTGTTGATTTACAATCTGGCTCTTGAATGGAGAGGGAAAAAACTGAAGGACAAAATTTGAAAACAACTAGCTCTTGTTGTGCCAAGAGCCTTGTAATTCTATGGCATTGCCCAATTGTCTCCCTGGGGAGAACTTGGGTTCAAATCCCCCATCCCCACATGTTGTAAGCAAAAAACCAAACAAAAGCATAATTTTTTTCATGTTCTCTCCAAAGTTAATCAGAGCAGGGAATTCTTGGCCTTCCATATCTCTTTCTTATTCTGCCTAAAATCTTTTCCTCCTATGTTTATTATATTAATTTGTGCTTTTTTTTTTTTTTTTTTCATTTCTCAGTTGAATATGACAATAGTTTGTTCCCCAATGTGATAATATTTAAATTATGAACACTCCTTTTAAATTTTCCTGTGAAGTGATTCTTAATTTTGTATCTGTTTTCATAAAATTGATCTCCGATGTGATCTCTGGATGGATACATGGATTTCTTATGTTTGTAGGTCTCTTGTAATAATAATAATTATGTTTTTGCAATTAATACTTTCCCCTTTGTCTTCATTTCTCTCTAGATATGTGTCAAAGTTTATGAAGAAAAGTGAGAGGATGGCAGCACAAGAAGAACTAAATTTCACAAATCTGTATGTGAAAAATCTGAGTGAAGATACAACAGAGGAGCTCCTTCGAGATCAGTTCTCCAAGTTTGGAAAGGTTTCTAGTGTGGCCATCATGAAGGATAATCAGGGTAAATCAAGAGGTTTTGGTTTCGTCAACTTTGAGTCATCAGAAGATGCTAAAAATGCTGTAGGGGCTCTGAATGGTGCATTCATAGGTAAACATAGAACTTCTTCATTTCTTCTTTTTTCTTTTTTTGATAGGAAGAACTTAATTTCTATTTCCCTTTGCTTTGAGCATTATTATGCAAAGAAAATTCATTGATAAGTGAAATCAATTTGTGAATCAGGATCAAAATATCTGTTTGTAGGAAGGGCTCAAAGGAAAACCGAGAGGGAAGAACTACTAAAACGTGAATACGTGGAGAGGTGCAACTATACCAATGAGCAGTTGAAGGCTTCAAACTTGTTCGTTAATAACCTCAGTACCTCAGTAGATGATAACAAGTTGAAAGAACATTTTAGTACCTGTGGACAATTAACATCAGTTAAAGTGATGCGCCTTGATAATGGGATTAGTAAAGGGTTTGGCTTTGTGCGTTTCTCCAATCCTGAAGATGCTATGAAAGCTCTGCATACGCTTAATGGTAAAATCTGTTTAATGAAAGTTCTACTTCCACTTAGGGGTAATTGATGAGTAGCTTTCTTAATTGAGGATTTTTTTTTCCTTCTGTAGGAACCATTTTGGAAGGAAAAACTCTATATGTGGCTATCGCTCAGAGAAAAGAAGATCGTATAAGGACATTGCAAAATCACTATGCTCAGTTCTCACCAGAAACTTTCTATAATTACAACTGGAATGTCCACCCTTTCTTTTATCACTTTCCTCCTTGCCTTTCTTCAAACCAGCTCCTATCCCAACCAATCATGTGTCAAGATTATCAACAATATCCTCTAGTGACACAAACTTATCATGACCGCTTCTCCATTTTTGTAAGGATTTTTCTTTATTCTGTAGCATGAATTTTGGGTTGAGCATTTCTATCTGTTTCTCAAGTTATTCTTACATGACTGATGAAATTACAGGTTCCAAATGGGCAGAAAGAGTGGGGTAACACCAGGGATCAGGTCTACCAGCAGCATGTATGTTTTTTTTTTTTTTTCTTCAGAAACAAATAACGTATATCTCTACTTGCCATCTGTCTCAGTTGATAGTAAATGACATCACATAACACACACCATCCATCAATTTATTATTTCTCTAACAAATGCTTGGGATCCTTTAAAGGCTTACATGTATCTGATTATATCACTCTTATGATCTTTTTCTTAGCTTATTCTATGGATGTCTTGTTTTTTAAATTGAACTGTTAGGCTCTTTTGTTTTGTTCAATTTTTAATGTTTTTCTATTTTTATGGTCCCGTGACAAATGCCTACTCTAACGTTTCTGCCAGCTTTTGAAGAACAATGGGACTCCTGGAGGTCAGAAACTTGACTTCAGAAAGAAGGGGAACAAGCGAAGTGGACCTGGGGAAAGTACCTATACTGGATCAGCAGGTGCCAAAGGCAGAGCTCACGCTGCAGGAACATCACCTGGGAAGTCCAGGAGGAACTTAGAAAAAGTTCTTGCTGAGAATCTTCAGGTCTGTGACTCAAATCTTTCATCTTAAGAGGGTCTTAGAATTTATGTCATTCTCTGAGGACTTTATATTTTGGGGCCAATGCCTACTACCATGATGAGCTTGATATTGAATTGATTCTCTAACACCTGAAAATGCTACACAGATAACAGGAATGCTGTTGGAGAACAACTCTTCTGATCTAACCAAGCTGCTTAACCCTCCAAATGCTCTTGGCTGTTCAAGTTTTGGAGGAAAATGAATGATAGAATCATCACAGAAGGCATTTTGTTTCTTGAAATTCTAATCTGGCCTTGGACAAATCTAACAAGTTCACTAGTCTCTTCTCAAGTTCTCATCAGAAGGCGTTTTGTTTTTTGCTCTACTGACAATGGACTGGCAGCGGATTTGTCAGTATTGTCATATATCTTAGAACATACAAACCTATTCTGACCCTGCTGCCGTTTTTCTTTTCCATCTTTTGTGATTAGTTTTTTGTGAAGACAAATTGAGGTATTGAAACCGAAAATTGAAGTCTCATATGGCTTGCCTGATGAACAAAGCATGGTTTCCATCTTTTTTCCTCTCTTTCTTAGCCAAATATATTCTGTCTAATACAATACTACATTTTCCTTTTTGTTTGCATGGTAAGCAAAGTATGATACTTTATTTTGGCCTTTTATTTTCCTTAACTCTGCTATTATTCATGTAAAATGTCTCTTTTTGGATAGAAATAAGCCCAAGAAGGCAAAATCTATTACAAACAAACTGCATAATTTATGGATGGAGTATGCTATGAGAGACAATAAATGTCCTCAGCTATAAGATTACTATTACAGCTGTTGCAACCTTTCCATGAAAGTAGCTGAATAGCACAGTATTGGACCATTGGTCTTCTTACATAATAATAATAAAAAAAGCATATATCAGTATCACCATCAGATGAGGGAGATGCCTTGGGAAATCAATGCATCAGCAAGGACCTGATTAGCAGCCTGAGAAGGATGGACACTGTCCCAAAACACATACTGAGTTGCATTAGAACAAGTCCCTATTGACTTTGGATTGCACAACAATGATGTTGTCTCTACGGTCCCTGTACCACAGCAGCCTCTCCTTGCTTCAGTAAAACCTACAAAAAAGATAAAAATAGTGAAAGATGATTACTATTAAAACGCTTACAAGTAACCCAAGTTTTAATTCCTCAGACAGAGGCTTCCTAATCGGTAATCAGTTAAAAAAAAGCATGTTGCTTACCAAATTTGGATGGAGATCGAATAAGATCATAGAGTGGTTTATAAATGTCAAAGATAACTATCTTAAGACCAGGAAGTTGCTTTTTGAGACTTGTTGCAGCTGAGTTGATCTTCTTATTAAATGCTTGGGCATCAGTGTTGATCCTAGAGACGCACCCATTATCATGGAATCCAAATAAGGTGATGGCAGCAGGAAGGCAACCCAATGGAGGGAGTGAAGTCACCCCAAGTTTTCTGGCTCCCAGGCCATACAATTCCTGTTTTTAATCATAGCCAAGTAATTATCTAGGGGAATTATATAATTTTCAAGCATATTTTTCACAACTTATATAAGAAAGTTAGAGAACAATAAAGCATTAAAAAAATCATTAAAATTATAATTACTCCTTGAGCATAACCATAATTTTTTTTGAGTAAAAGAAAATCCATGATAAGGTAAACAAACAAATAATTTTGAAATTTCATATTTAATCATGTCGAGTACATAAAGGGGCCACAATGAATTATATGATTTTCATTAATATATATACACACACCATTTTAAAAATATATATATATATATATATATTTTTTTTTTTTTCTCTTAGAGACTGAATACATTAGTTATCACAATAATAATAATAATTATTTATTTATTTTATTAATATGTGCTATATAAATTTCAAAATATATCTAATCATTTTAAATTTGCTAAGTGCCTTATTGGTAAACTAGCAGTTCTTGGTGTTTTCATACAGACATCTAGAGTTTAAATTTCCTAATTATTCATTGATAAAAAAAATATTAGCTTTCCAACATGCATGTCAGCTAATTGTACCCTTTCACTTTGTACTAAAGGTCAAATACTGATACATGCAATTTCTACGTTTTTTTCAAACAAAAACATTGGTCCAAACTGCGCTGGTTCTGTTGAATTGGTTGGTTCAACCGGAGTTTACTCTGCTATTGAATTTTGTTAAAAGATCCGGTTCAATGAGATTAAAAAACTGTGCACCCAACTGTTTATTCAACACTTAACGACTAAACATGGCATTTGAGGCACATATTTTCAGTCTAATTAATTTAGTGCAAAACGTGAAATTTAGTAACCACAATGATGTACCTTAACAAAGCTTGTGAATGCACCAACAAGGAAGTTGGAATACTGATCTGGAGTGTAGACTTTGTTAACCAAAGGATTGACATAATAATTCTGAAGAAAGTCACTATTACCAGCACTCAAAATATATATTGCTTCCTTGATTATGGTTGCTGCTTTCGTACTACCAGCCACCTTTGCTAGCTTGGTTTGGTATTCCTTGTAGTATTCCAACTGCTGAGACAATGGGATTGCATGCTGCCACAAACCAAAATTTCATTTGTATAAAGAAATCAATTCTTCTAATCAAATCAAGTTTACTAATTTGAGACTGAGAAAAGACTAGCATAAGATGAAATTCTGTACACTAATGCGGGCAGCTTTTTCATCATAACCAGAGGCAGCTGAAGCAAAGTTGGCTCCAATTAGGAGGTTCTTTCCTGATGCTTGTGGGCTAAGATATGCTGGAGCATAAGTCGTAAAACCCAGAGTTTCAGCTGCAAAATGTAAGATTCGAGTAAAGATTAAAGCTTATTTATATTATTAAAAGGAAATAATTTTTTTATAAAAAAACTGAATTTGACCGCTATGTGTTCTAATTGCTTATATTCCAATTGTAAATTCTTATTTAGATTCCAATTAATTATGCAGTGGATAAGTGAATTAACTAAACAAATTATTATTCCACACAAATAATGCAAACAAATATCAGACATTCCCTTTATTTTGTTGTAAAGTGTTTTACACACTAAAATTTTCAACATTTTACATGTCTTTTTCATTGTAAAATTTAGTTAAACTTGAAAACATTTTTTGTTAACCCTAAAATCCTTTATAAAATGTTTTACTTTTAAAAATTTGGTAAAACGTTTTACAAATTCACACTGTGACTCTTCCTCCATTTGGTGACTAGGTCACCGGTTGGTTGGCTAGGCAGTCGGTGGAGCTGGTCCGATCATCAGAGCCACTAGTGTTAGACATCTGGCACAGGCAATTCAGTCACCAGAGCCATCGGTCCGGTCACTGGTGGCTTTGGTGGTTTGCATTGAAGAATTTTACAAGCCACATCAAACACTTGAAAATATTTTACTAAAAATTTTTTATTGCAAAACAAATGGAGCATAAAACACATTTATTCTATCAAATCAAAAAACAATATAATCAAAGCGGTAAAAATATATATAATTGGTAACGAAGTAAAAAACCAATGAAAGCCACTTTAATGGATTCACAAATTTGATTCATTACTCTGTTATGATCCCTATGCTGCCACACTAGTATTGATGCTGTCTACTTACCAGTTATATCAGTGGCAAGTTTGCCATTGCAAAACCTGCCAGTAGGCTGGTGATTGACGAAGTCTCTCCCATATGGAGGGTAATTGGCCTTGAAAAGAGTGGGGAGGTAGTCATTGTTCCCCACATCCACCGCAGAGTCACCAAAAGTTATAATTGCTGGTACAAGAGCACTTGATTCTTGCCCATTTCCGAATCTTGCTAGTGCAAATGAGACCAACAAAAGCAGTGCACTTCTGAAGTGGGTATTCATCTTTCACAACAATGGTGTTCTGAGGCTTTGAGCTGAGACTTGAACCTTATATGAAGTATGAAACGGCCCCATTGAAGTTGGTCTTGAAGAAAGAGGATGGAAGTTGAATTAATAGTCATTAAATGAGAAGTCTCGAGTGGCTTAACTTTTCTTGATGGATGTGACTTACCTCCAAATTTTTTATTATTCATTTGTTCTTTGTTGTGTGGACATGCATTAAGATTTTTCTCTGTAGCTCACACGTTAGGAGAAATCACAAATAATGAGTTCGTCTTCTTCATTAAGGCAAAGGTAGTTGGGAAGATAGTCGGTGGCATTATGAGTTTAAGGCAACAGAAAGTTGCATATGCTAGAGTTATTTCGGTGGTTGCAGTTACAAAACCAGCTGATTGGTGACTACTGATTTAAAGTGTAGGGTATGGGTGGCCCTAATACTAATTAACAGTATTCTTAAATGAAAGATGTGAAATTATGCAATATTGGTAAGATTGAATATCTATGTAATTTTTGCAATGATAGTTGGGAAAATTTTGACCTCAAGAGTTGTTGAAGATGTAGAAAATCAAAGAGAATCGATGTGAATCCTCAAGCTCAGTAATTTTGGAATGTGAAATTAATGTAGATAAAAACTTGGCCACGTCAAGAATTTGAAGACCTTGAACCTTGAAAGAAGAGGAGTTAAAGTAATTTGTGGTGTGGGATTGAAAGGGACTGTAATTATTATTTTTTGTTCTTCTTTCTGCTGAGATGGACTTTCAACCCTGGTCACAGATAGACCAATCATAGCTACAATTGTTTCAGATCAAAGCTTCCCTAGCTGCCTTTGTGGTTTATATATATAGCTTCCACAGCTACACTTTGTCTTATAGCTTACAAACTTGTTTAATTAGGATTACCCTCGGGCAACCCAAAGAGAAAAGAGACAAAAGGAAAAATACCAATTTGAAATATTAGTAACAGATATTAATAACAGGTTATTAATAGTTTTGTAGTTCAACTAACATCCCTTAGCTTTTCTAAGTAAAGATATCTAGCATTTGAATCCCTTTCCTATGAATACTGAATTTTCTAGCATTTGAATCCCTTTCCTGTAACTATTGAATTTGTTGGGTCCCAAATAAATTATCAACAATATTAACAATCCAAAATAACAATCACACACAAGAATATAAAAATTTACGTGAAAAACCCTTTCTTCTTGAAAGGAAAAACCACGAGACAAACTCCGAATAATTTCACTATTATCAAATCAATTACAATAATTCTTATGTATGTCTTACGGCTAAAGAAATTTTTTTTTTCTTTGCTCTCACACACAAATTATCTTTCTCAAAAGTGGCAACACTTTGCTCTCTTTTTTATTTTCTTCTTCACGCACGACGCTCTTTCTTGGTTGTCTTCTTTCTCTAAGCAGCTCCCTCTTGGCTGCTCTCTCTCTCTTTTCTTGTGCGACTTCCTCTTTCTTTTCTTTCTCAATATACAACACACACTTATTTAACACAAACTATATTTATATATAACCTAGCCGCACACCACAATCCCAATACAAGTCAAATAAAGGAGTCTTTCAACTATTAGCCACGGATTCTTATTTTACATATGATTAGTTCTTTTGCTTTCCTAGGAGTTCATTGACTCCTGATTCTACTTGAAGTAGAATTCTTGATACAAGCCCATAGAATGAGCTATCACATGAGTTGGACCCACAACAATCTCCCCCTTTAGCCCCTTGAGGAAGGAGATCTTCAATCTAGTTCTTCAGTTCGAATCCATGTTGGCCAAGCCAACTTTAAGCTTGACCTTCTTCATTATTTTCACCAGCACTGAGAACACCTCATCAACATCAATACCTTTCATTTTCAATGAATTAATCTTATCTTGGATTTCTTTAATCCAATCACTTGGCTCCCCCTCATTAGAAGCCCAATTATTCTTCAAGTTAACAATTCGATGTTTTCCAATAGTCCTCTTCTCATGAGGTTCATCAATCTCTAATGGAAGATAGTGCTCCCCCTGCTCAAGACCTCCAAGGTCTTTCACTTTATCATCATCCCATGTAGCCTTAGCATCTTCAAATTCTTCATCACCTACCACTTCCTCTTCTGAAGCACTATTAGGCAATGAGAATTTCACCCTCTTAGTTTCAACACCATTAATCCCAACACTCATCTTTGGAGTCTTCTAAAATTTTTAATCTCTTTGAACTTTTTCTTACAGGTCTTCACATGAGTCCTGTACATACCGCAACATGCATGTCCTCTTGAAACAACCAATGGCTCTTTCGTAAGTTTTCATCTTCCAATACCAAGGTAGTTACAATAACCCGCTTGATCCATAGCCAATGTAGAAAACACATTCATCCTTAAATTTGGAACATGTCGCACATCCTTCAACATCATATTGCTACCAACATTGGTTTCAATGCACACATCACCAATTCTCACAATTCTTGAGTAACTAGAAAACCCATCTTCACTGTACCAAAGTCTCCTGCTTTGTATATAGTAAACAACCCCTTCGTAGGGATAATATGATGGGGGTTGTAGAATCAACAACTCACTTAACATCATTATTAGCAACATGCTCACACTTTTGCTCTTCAATAAAGAGCACCATAACATCCTCAGCAATCACAACAACTGTAGTGCTTTTCTCACTGTCATTCTTTTCATATTTTCCTTTATTTTGTTCCTTATTCCAATGTCAACAATTTCTTCTTAAGTGACCCTTTTTCCCACAATGGAAACATTCTCTTGTTTCCTTGAACTGAGATCTATCTCTTAATTGTGACCTACCATTGAATTTTCGATTGTTAGGTCATCTACTTCTACCTCTGCTCTTGTTCTCCGTGACAAAAGCTTGATCCTGTGCATTGTCTATATTCACATCTCTCCTGCGAACCTCTTCACTTAAAATTAAATCTCGAATATCATCATATTTGAGTTTGTTTTTCCCTACAAAATTACTCATCGCTACTCTCATGGCTTCCCAAATGTTTGGTAAAGAAGCCGAAAGAATCAATGCACGAACCTTATCATCAAATTCAATTTCTACCGTGGATAATTGATTTGTGATTGTATTAAACTCATTTGGATGTTGCTGCTACAGGAGTGCCTTCTACCTTCTTCAGATTAAATAACTTCTTCATCAAATACACCTTGTTGTTAGCTGATGGCTTTTCATATATGCTAGACAAAGTTTTTGTCAAATCCACTGTGGTCTTTTCTTTCACAACATTGTGCACAACTAATCTTGACAGAGTTAATTGAATAACTCCCAATACTAGTCTATCAAAATGGTTCCAGTCTTCATCCTTCATAGTATTAGGTTTCATCCCCAATAGAGGAAAATGCAATTTCTTCCTATAGAGATAATTTTCAACCTGCATCCTCCAATACCCAAAGTCTGTTCCATCAAACTTCTCAATTCGTGAAGCCTTGCCTTCTTCTCCAGCCATCGCTTCCACTATAAACTTAGCTTTAATATCACTTGTTGGATCCCAAATAATATTATGAACAATATTAGCAATCCAAAATAACAATCACACACAAGAACACAAAAATTTATATGAAAAACCCTTTCTTCTTAAAGGAAAAAATTATGGGACAAACTTCGAATAATTTCACTATTGTAAAATTAATTACAATAATCTTTCTCAAAGGCGGCAACACTTTGCTCTCTCCTTTTCATTTTCTTCTCCATGCATAGCTCTCTTTCTTGGCTGTCTTCTTTCTCGAAGCGGCTCCCTCTTGGTTGCTCTCTCTTTTTTCTTGTGCGGCTTCCTCTTTATTTTCTTTCTCAATATACGGCACACAATTATACAGCACAAACTATAGTCATATATAACCTAGCCGCACACCACAATCTCAATACAAGTTAAATAGGAGTCTTTCAACTATTAGCCACGGATTCTTATTTCAAGTAGGATTAGTTCTTTTGATTTCCTAGGAGTTCACTGACTCCTAATTCTACTTGAAGTAGAATTTTTTATACAAGCCCATAGAATGGGCTATCATGTGGGCTGGATCGTGCGTGGGGGGGGGGGGGGGTTGGTGGGGGAATGTCATTTGGGGGAGGAAGACGAGGCATTACATTGATTTGTCACCAATTTTGATCTTTGTAACTACGGATATAGCATAGGAAGATTAAAATAAAATAAGAAAGACAAAAACCCCTTTTCTAATATAAAAATTTACTCTTCCCAAAATTTTCTTTTTAAATTCTTTAACTAACTTAGTAGAAAATAGAATAAAAATCATTCTTGCTAAGAGCTTTGTAGATCAATTGATAGACACACTTTGATATTTTGAAATAAGATGTTTAGGATTCAAATCATCCATTTCCCTTATACCTAAATATGCATCGGTGTAAACATTTTAAAAAAAGAACAAAGTTTAGGAAAATTTTAGATATATGACCTGAATGTTGATGAATCAAGTCTAGGGGGATAACCACACTTCGTACACTCAATACATGCATCATTTAATATACTTGGATCCAATTGTGTTGTGTATGGATCCTTTGTTCTTATCCATTGGCAATACGGGTTACACCGTTTAAGACCATAGGTTGAGCTTCAAAACTTTCAATTAAATGAATGATGTTTCCATTGATGGCAACATGCATAACATTGATTGGCATCACATCTACATAATAAATAAAATTTTCAATTATAATTTTATTTTGTGTTAGAAAGTCAACACATTAGTTTGGAAGGTATAATTCAAAAATATATTAACAATTTTTTAAAATCTAAATGTTAAATTACATTGTGCTTATAATAATGAAATATTGAAATTCCATTTTTAACGGTAGTTTCTCATGATTTGTAATATTTTACACGTGAAAGTTTTTATCAACAAATAAATATCATCAATTATAAAATGATTCGAGTGTTTTTTGAGAATTCAAAGCTGAATTAAGGACAACTCTATTACATGCTCACTAAATTTGATAGGCAAAAAACGTATTGACCTCTTGTGATAGATTAATTAATTAATTAGTCAAGTTTTATTAATTAATCAATTTAACATGTAAACACGTGGTAGCACAAACAAATTACCAATAAACTAAAGTGCAGCGGAAAATAAATTTGACACGGGTGATTTGTTTACGAATAAGGAAAATCTCCAAGGCAAAAACTCCACCGGGTGATTTTAAGGTCACTACTCCCGAGAATCAACTATTATCATAATAAGCGGTTACAAGTAAAGGAATCTCAGTACCTTATACCAACCTACAGTTGAACCCTTACCCCAATACCCAATTGGACTTGTTCTGTAGTGACCATATCTCATTTTCAATGCACAGTTCCCAGTATATGACTAACCAATTGCGCAGATCCCAATACGCGACTTCAATCACCAACTTGAGAAAGAGGTTGGCTGCAAAGTTCTTCAGTTCATCCTCACAATGAAGAATAAGAAGATGCTTGGTAACAAAACCCTATGGTGCAAAGACACAGCAGCTTCTTCACAAAGAGATGAATTAGGGCAAATTTTATCTCTGGTCACAAATTGCTTGAACAGACTTTGCTCAATACTTGTGTAACTTGTGCTTACTTTGACAGCCCTTAAAATAATCATTTTATATATTTAGGGCTACCAGAAAAGACGGTCCAAAGACATGTTCATGGATTAGAATTAAAATAGTACTGAAAAACTGTTTTTCTTAAATCTCGACAGTTAGAGGTGTCAAGGTGCTATCGAGCAACTGTTGAGCCTCGGGGCTGGAATAGCTTCTTAAAGCTCGATGGATGCAGCTGTCAAGCTTTAATGAAGAGCACTTCTCAGCTTGTTTCTTGGACAGACTTGTATGGTTTTAACACTTGATCTTGAATCCTTGTTTCTTGAAATATTAAAAACATCCTAGATCTACCCAATTACAAGTAAAGTGCATTTTGTCAAAGAATTAACCAATTACATAAAAGAATGACATATATTCTTATTAAGTGAACCACATATGTCCTAACAAATTCAATGATTTAATTCTTATAGTTGAGAATTTACTGGAACATATAAAATACCAAATCGATAATGATGTTCAATTGTAAAATCATCTTGTTGATGAAAAAAAAAAAATCTTTAGATGGTTTAAACAACATAATAGGACCAAAATCCCAAGCTTTTAACTCTGGGTCTCGAGAAAGTAAACAACCAACATATCATAACTCACAATTCATTTGCATTCTCTTTAAGAGGAGGTTTTAATAAGAAAATTTTTCTTATTTTATTAGTACAGATGATTTTTTTTGGAAGGCGGCTACAAGTACCAACCCTAGATATAGGTTAGGTGGTCACTCTAAATTTTTGGATTTTTTTGAGTTGACTTTCATTTTTTAGTGTTTTTTCTACTAATATATATAATCCTTTTATAGTTCAATTTTAAAATCATCTTGTCGATGAAAAAAAAAAAAAAAAATCTTTTGGTGGGTGTTTTTTTTTTGGACATGATTCTTTAGGTGGTATATCTATCATGAAACTGATGAAAGTCCCAAGCTTTTAACTTTGGGTTTTGAGAAAGCAAACAACCAGCATATCATAACTCACAATTCATTTGCCTTCTCTTTCAAAGGATTTTTATTTATTTATTTTTTAAATAAATTTGTTCCAGTACAAATGATTTTTTTTGGAAGGCGGCTACAAGTATCAACCCTAGATATGGGTTAGGTGGTCACTCTAAATTTTTGGATTTTTTTGACTCAACGTGCAATTTTGAGGATCAAAAGTAAAAATTTTGAACCCATCAATTTCAAATTTTTTTCTACTAATATATATAATCTTTTTATAGCTCTGCCTCTGACCGTGGATGATTAATTTGAAAAATCAGTTACTACAAGAAAATTGGAAAATAACCTTTCTCATACTATTTCAGTTGAATCTATTATGTTGTGGGCAGGCTAGGCTTTCACCCTAGAAAAAAGTCCGGTGCACCACAACATTTATAAAGCTACTGATAATTAAAAAAAAAAAAAATTCTTTACTTTGCCAAAAAATTTAGTTTGAAAATATACTATAAACATTTTAGATTTTAATTATATGGTTATCAACAATCTTTTTCACTTTTCCACTTTTGAGGCCCTTCATTGCCACTTTTGAACTCAAGTCTTTACTTCAACCCACAAGTTGCCTTATTAATGAGATCTCGATTTAGTAATTATGTGACAGAGGCAAATATAAAATAGGCAGCTCACAGGTTCACCAGCCCAGTAGGGCTCTACCTCGAGTTGAATCCATTCAAGTTACAATAATGTTGCGGGCATGGCATTTTTTTACAATGAGTTCCACCATTTTTTGAGTGATTGATGTGGATTCAACCTACACTCATGAACTCAGTACTCTTTCTCAACAACTCACAGTTGATTATCTTAGAAGATGTGAAATTTTATTAAGAAAAAAAACTGTCCATAGCATTATTATTCAAGTTAGCTCAACTGATAAAATTTTAAACTAGAGATTTAGAATTTGAACCCTACTTATTCTAAAAACTAGTTAGTGTTTTGGGCTTCATGATAAAGAAAAAAATATCATGTAATGAACATTAGGCTGAAATTATATCATATTTATATTATAATAAAAAAATTGTATTCAAGTTGTGTACTAGTCTTAGACCATTAGGGACTATGTTGTACTTTAAAAAAAAAATTATGAATAAAGATAATACATTAAAAAAAAAAGAAAAAAAAGGAAGAGGAGGGCTGTATCCATCTCTAACCTTTGGGACAAAGACCCCTTTATTGCAATCGGTGCACCTTTAGTGTAATCAAGTGCTCTGGGCATTTCCATCACACACACACACACACACACACACACACACACAAAAGTGCTCTGGGCATGGTCCAGGCCCAGGCCTCACATTAATAAATAAAATAAAAATAAAAAGCAAAAGCAAAAACGAAAAACTTTGGGCTAGGATAAACATTTATAGGCTGGAATTTATTGCTAGGTTACTGCCTGAATCCATTGTTGTAAGTGCTCTTTTTTTTACTCAAAAAGCTTAATGAGTAGTACCAATAATTTGTAGTTCAATTGATGCTTCTTGTGTTTTTAACGGGTCCAAGATTTGAAATCCTCCCCTACTTAAAATATATTTAAATAAAATAAAGAGAGCTTAATGAGTGGTGATTATAAAATATAAAACAAGAGAATTTACAGTCTGAAATTGGCTTTAATAGGGACTTGGATCTTATCAAAATACAAAGCCACTGTAGTTGACATTCTAGACCATTATAATGTACTCGTTATTACATAACAATGTTTCTTAAAAAAACTAAACCCATAAGCAAAAGCAGAATATAAATTATGCATAATTATAATTTACTTGTCCATTGGAAAATATAGAAACAAATTATAATACACACTCGTACTTTCATTGAACAAAAGACAAAACAAGGATATAAGAAAGTTCGTCAAATACTAATGTAATGCAAACTCGTCATATAGCATACAAAGAACACCTAACCACTAATCTTTTATTTGATGACTAATATGCATCAATTGAGCTATATAGCTCAATTGACACTTTCTAGTGTTTCAACGAAGATATCCGAGTTCTAATGCTCCCTATCCCAACTATCAAATATCCAAAAATAAAAATTCTACCTACTATGGGGCACAATATCTGATTCATACTCCAATTGGGTCATTTTGAATGGAGTGTTTGAAGTTGTTAAATTTCCCTCAATTGCCATCCTTTGAGTTCTTTCATAAGCCATCTCCAGAGCTAAACATTCTTTAAGTTCTGCCAACACGTAACTCATGTCTGGCCTTTGGATAGCATATGATGGTATGCATGACATGGCTATCTCTATAACTTTCCAGGCAGAAGTGCTATTGAAATCTCCTTCTAATCTTGGATCAATAATGTTTTGAACGTCACCCCTTTCAATCAAAGGATTAACCCAGTCAAGTATGTGATTGTTTCTCACAGGGCCTCTTACTATTGCAGTGCGGCCTGTGATTAGCTCAAACAAAATAATTCCAAAGCTATAGACATCGCTTTTCTTATTAAAGTTTCCAGATGCTTGAAATCTGCATGTAAAACACGTGTGGCTCGATGAATACAAGAAATTCATAGCTTGATTTAATTCTACTAGTTATTACTTTCATTACTTGAACCTTAAATAATAGCCATTGGCATCCTGATACTTTATATAACTCCCATTGGTGAAAAAAGTGAGTTGTGCTTAAAAAATATAATACCATGCCCTTGTAAAAACTGCAGAATTTTAAATTTTGTTCAATTAAGAGAAATTTGTGAATTTTATAGTTTTTTGATGTATTGGGTACTTGGAAATCAATGTTTGATCTTTAAAGGAAGAATATTTTTAAGTAGCGCAAAATTTTATGATAACAGGCTTAGTATGTTGCAGATTCCACTAGAACCTCTATACACAATGATACCTTAATTCACTCTTGACTCCAAATATATATATATATATATATATATATATATATATATATATATATATATATATCCACACACACAAATCAGTAGGCCTAAACACTTACGCAGGATCGAGGTATCCCAATGTGCCAGCAGGGCGTGTTGACACATGAGAGTCATTTTCAGTTGCGAAGGCTCTAGACAGCCCGAAATCAGCTATCTTGGCTTGCATGTGTTCATTTAATAAAATGTTGGAAGGTTTCAAATCTCTATGGATGATAGGTGGCTTACAACCATTATGTAGATACTCCAACCCTGCAAACCCACCAGTAAACCATTGGTAACTTATTCTTAATATATTTATAACCGAAATCCAACAACATTGAAGATGAATAATCATGTAATTGATTTGTTTACAAACCATGTGCTGCATCCACTGCAATATGAAGTCTCTCATTCCAAGTTAAGACATTTGTGTTTGTCACTGCAGCCGAAACATATCAATTTCTCTTTAACCTGGGATGTTATAAAAAATAGCTCTGATTTCACAATTTTGCAAGAAAATTAATAATATTTGTGAGTTTTTAGTCAAACTACGCATTCCTAGGCCAAATTATATGAAATCGCAATTGCTCTTTTTTATGTATTTAGCTTAGATTGGCTTGTTGGTACCTCACCCTCCCTCTTTTTTGGTTTGTTTTAATTGTTCTTATGTTTTGTATTGATGTATCATGAAAATATTAGCTGGGCCTGTGGATAGTGGTCATACCCACATTCTAATATGCTTAGATGGTAGTATAGTACCGTAGGTACTTCACTAAGGGGCAAGACTTAGTTACAGTTTCATAGGCAGTATTCGTTGTGTTTCATGATAAGATCAGGCAAAATGAGACTTCCCAATGGAAAAGACTTGATACTCATCTGGTATGAACTGCACCTGTTTGGTGCACTGCTCAAGCCAACATTCTTTTGATTTGACAAAGGTAACTAATAGTGGAAAAGACCGTTCAGATTCTAATATGCTTAGCTACTACTATAGGTGCTGTTATGGAGCTTGCCCTCTACTAAATCATGTTTTTAATTTGATCAAACCACAAAGGTAACTTACTGTGGGTCATAAGATGAAGAGCCTTTGGACACAAATGGTAGATGTTAAGTACCTGATAAATGCTGGTGTAGATTGCCATTAGCCATGAACTCGTATATAAGGGCCTTCTTTTCACCCTCATCACAGTATCCAACAAGAGAAACCAAGTTTCTATGATGGACAATCATTAAGAGTCGTGCCTGTATTTCAAAACAATGCTCCAATTTAATTGGATGAAAGTATTATAGCTGCATGCTTCATGCCATCATAGTTTCAAAATTAAATTAACATTTTGAAGTAGTCAAAAAGATTGGCTGCTATGTTCAATCTAACCTCTGCTTGAAATTCATTATAGCCTTGGTTTGATGAAGTAGAGAGCAACTTAACAGCTACTTGAGTTTCATCTTTCAGTTTGCCAAGGTACACTTTTCCAAATCCTCCTTCTCCAATGATGGTTTTGAAGTTATTAGTTATGCTCACAACCTCTGAGTAGCTATAATGTCGATTCTTTGATTTGATGTTGGATTTGTTAACCATATCTACTGCAAGGAAGATTTGAACAATTGAAAAATGCAAAATCTATTGCAAAAATTTTGAGGCTTGTGTGGGAATATGTACTTTTTATGCTTTTCTTAATCTCTAATGTTTGTGTACTCAAATCGATTTCATCTCACATGGTATTGTTGAGGATTAAATCTAGAGTCCACTATCCTATACAGGAATGCAAATAAATTCTCGGGCTGGTGTCACCAAATCCATCTGCAGCTACATTTTAGCCATCTTTAGTTATGGTCTCTCCATGATATTTTGTCAGTGGTAAAGCTAGAGGAGGTTTTGGATTGTGTGCTCATCTATGTTTTGCCCATCAAGAAGAGTTGTCCAAATTTATATGGCCAGCATGGCTCAAGATTGTATGAAGTGATCTCCCCAAGTTTGCTTGCCTTCTCAATTTGAATTCCAAGAATTGAGTAAGACTGGAACAAGACCTCTTACAAAACCGCAGGAGATTGGGATGATATGGTTAATAATCTCTGTGGCACACTGACTGGATTGTTTATTTATTTATTTGGCAATTTTAGGTGACAATAGGTATGGACCAGGCGTGTGGTATTATATATAGAAACTTAGTGGTGTTGTGAAGGAAAGATTCAAGTGTTCTTTACCTATTCTTTTGTGTAACTTGAGATCCCATGTGACTATTTGAACTCTTGACAACCAGCCCATGTATGTAAGTATTACTGTGATTAATATTCTCTTTTTGGTCAAGCAAAATAGAGTACAAAACAACTGAAACATGACTCAAGCAAGATTCATACCCCTGCATTGCATGAAGAGAATATGCACACTTACCACTCAGTCACATGTTGAATGGTCCATGTATGTATTCAAAATTTTTTATCAGCTGCATTATTAGCGGTCTTGATTGTGTGGTTTGTCATGATGGCCACTAGTGAAAACTAATTAGTATTGACAGTATTTTTCTTCAATTTCTTTACTTTATTTTCATGACTTTCCTAAAGGCTTTGGTGTATCACAGGAAAAATAGACCTGGGACTGGATGCTACATCTCTTTTACCTCACTTCAGTGAATTGTGATAACAATTACAGAATCAGAAAATAAAGAAAGAAGTACCTCCTTGTGTTTTCCTTCTATACATAGCCAGAGCACTAAAGGTGAACAGAAGAACCAGGACTGCTGCTAGAGATGATGCAACAATTGGAATAAGAAATTCCTTTTTCTTTTTCTTCTTGCATGGAACTGACATACAAAGATCTGGATTTTCGCCAACACTTGCATAAAATGCATCAAGGTAATATGCCATAGTAAGTTATCAAACATAGATAGATGGTGCTGTCATCTTGCAATTCAATTGATGTTGGAAATATAGAAGAAATCTGATTTTATATATTAGTGAACAACATATACTTTTTCTAGTATTTGGCATGTATAAAAAGCAGTTATAATTGTAAAAGAAAGAGAGAGAGAAAACACAAGAAGGTAAAAAAATGAAATTAGAATATTAAGTAAATAAAATATTGGAGGAAGGAAGATAAGCTACCTCAAAACCAATTTCCCATCCCTAAACTTCTGCAGAAGAGCCTCAGGAACTGAACCTGTGAGCTTGTTCCCACTTACATTACTGCAAAGATATTGTTATGAAGATCGCCTCAATTTCCTTCACTGAAATTTACATTTTCAATATCAAGATCAAAGCTCAACAACTTACAGTGTGTTCAAATTTGGTAGTTGTGCCAAAAATTCTGGCAGTGGCCCAGTTAAGTCATTGTATGACAAGTCCCTGAAACAGGAGTAAGCAAGATGCACAGATGTTAAGCTAAACAATTGTTTTCTTTTCTTGACAACCCAATAATGAACTACATGACTTGCATATAGAATTTACAAGTAGAAATTCCTGAAATCAAATCCAACAAATACACTCTCCAAGCATTAACACCTTCGGCAATTAAGGGTTCCATTATGCACCTAATTTCAAGTTAGCAGGCGGTGTTTCTGGACCTGCTGCTATCTAGCTATCACTATTGTATAGTATCTTAATGCTAAATATCAATCACAATTCAGATTAAGACTCACAAGGACTGCATTGCTTTGAGATTGGAGAACTAAGTTGCAATCTCCCCTGTCATATTGCTTGAGCTCAAGTTCCTGCTTGTCATAATGAAAGAAGGAAGAGTTATGCCATTTTTTGAAAGATAATTTGCAATTAAAACAAAATTATTCTTATTTTTGGGAAGGAGATGTGTTTGAACATTCCATCAAAATGAAACAAATTTAGTCAAATATCAGAAGACATGACAGAACCATTTTTTTAAGTTGAATTTGAAAGGAGTCTGTTCCATTGTCACATTTCCTAAAATGATGCATCATATTGTCATATCAGTTAATATGATGGCCCATTTTATGTGACTCCAAGTTAAGGAGGATTTTTTTCCCATTAGACAATATATTAATTGAAATATCACAGCATGTGTCAACACAAGTTTCGATGTCTTGGAAGTTCACTTACAATGAGATGATCATTGGATGATTGTTATCATTGCATTTCAAACCATCCCATGAGTATTCACTTGGGAGACATGGATCGCCTTGCCAGTTTCTAGTCACATTGTACAGTTTCTTGATGCCCACGATAGCTTCAACTATAATTTTTTTTAAAATAAAAAATAAAAAGAAAGTGAGACAGAAAGGCAGGTGAATTCAAAATACAAAATCATACTGAAAGAAGAAAGATGAAAAGTCACAATTGTATCCGACATTTCCAGAATTTAAAACATATATGACTTTGCTATGATAATGAATTTCTAGAATGTAGCATTAATGATGTTCAAAGTGAACTACCAACAGTTGCAAATTCTATGGTGGCTAGCAACAATGCGAATACCAAGCCATTTCATCAAAACTAAGAAATAATTAGAAATTTTCTTTTGCTATTAATTAACGAACTTGTATGATCCTATTCTATTTTGGCATGGAGAGATAAAAAAAGCATGGGAGTGACACATATTTCATTGATAGATGAAAAACTATTGACAAGGCGTAAAAGTGTGGTGGCTCTAATAAAAGTTTCATAACAAGGTTTTGTCAACTTAAACTACTGCACTAAAGTTTTTAATTTCTATTTTTGCAACAAACAAGGGCCCATCTAGAAAATCTTCTTGATGGAGCAAAGCTCTATATCAAACCTTCCTATGCTTAGAAATTATAATCACATAGGAAAGACTCACTTATTAATTACTGACAGGAACATCACCAATGTTCTAAAGTCTTATTTTTATCAGCAATTAAAGTATCTCTTCTTTATATTAGTTAGCAGCAAACTGAGTATAATCTGTCCTCACAAGGAAATTAAAAAAGAGAAGAAAGCATACCATCATCTATGGCAGCTGTTTTATTTGGGAGCTCTATTGACTGAAAAATCTCAAGAGCATTGAGGATTGGAGGAAGCTTAGTTCCCTCAGCTGCATATATTGAAAAGTGAATCCGCTTTCCACTAATTGGTGGATCATTTTGGACTATGGTTCGTGTGTTCAGATAATCAAGTTTAACAGATTCAGTCAGATTGCGCTCATTATTCAAATTAATTGTCAATTCCCTCTGTTGGCCAGCTTTAAGCTTCTCAATCTCAGCAAAGTGAAAATAAGCATAATATTTTGAAAAAGAATCTGGTGGACTCCAAAATAAGCTCAGGGGAGTGGTAGCATTCTGTGTTTTGGCAGCAGTCCTCAACACTACATCTGGTAATTTATAAGGGTTATCATTGCTTGGGGAATAAACGGTTGAGTTTGTGGCAACTGGGATCCAATTGTCAAATAGTAAAGGGCTCCATATGCGATCATAGACATCATATGGGTACCTAATTGAAAAAAAATATATAAAATAATTCAGATTGTGCCAGAACAAGATAATATTGAACAACATTATTTTTTTTTAATAATTGATGAACATGAAAAGGTAACTGGAAAGTTAAAATACTGTTGTCATGGTAAACTTAATGAAATGCAGCAAGGTGGCGGGCTCACTTATCTTAACATGTAGTTTGAGAACATATAACAGCATATATGATAATCCTGAGTGGTGTAAGAGTTATCATAAAATCAAAGGCATGCAATAATATTCTTCATATGCAATGGAATAAGTTATGGCCATGCCACTGAAGATGAATATTTAGTGTCAGAAAGCAGTTCCTACCATAACAAGTAATTATTTTAAGCTCAGAATGGTGTAACTGATTCACCTGAATGCATCTTCAGATTTGTTCCTGCCAACATCATATCCCCATATTTTCACAAGTGCCCTGCCCTGAGTTTGATAAATGGAATTGTCCAAAAGCCGTAGTTCCAATGATGAAATGAAGGGTACTCCATGGCCAGTGTTTATTAAGCACACATCTATGTAATCCGTCAAGGGAACATGAATAATGTCATAATAATAATAATAATAACGAAATGCATCAGTATTTGTTAAATTTACTGTTTCCCATGCATTAACCCCAAGATGTAGGTTGAATACTGGTTGCTGGTTTTCCCCATCATAATTCCCATATAAGAATGTTGCCCTGATCAAATAATTATTGTTTTTGCCTTGCTCTGGTCTCAGGGTGTAACAATTCCTTGTTCCCAGAGGAAAACTTCTCAAGGTCTTTGCAAACTGTGGAAGATTTTCAGATAAATCAGGGGATATTGCCCTGACTATTCCCGTATCTATCAATTCTTTATCTGACACAGGAAATATTGGTTCCCATGTCGATGTAATCTTCATCGCTGCCACAGTCAATGCTAATGAAACCTTGAAATTTTGCAAAAAGAAAGAGGGAATCAGACTTAAGTAATGAATAGTCTCTTCAAATAAGGTTCCAATATGAATTTCAGAACACCCCATATCTTTTTGCAATAAAACTGGCACTAATATTCCTAAGACATATTTTCAAACAGCTTAAGGTCCAAAATTTTTTGATTTAGCACCCACCTTTTTGTGATCATGCGGTCTTCCACGCTAACAGAAAAATGTATGTGAAAGCCAAAATGTTGGTTTTTTTTTTGTTCCTTTAATGTTTGTGCTTATTCAGAAGTTAATTTTTTTTTTATAATCAAATTGCAGTTTTTACTAAATAAAAGCTATTGCACAAATAACATTCAATTATTCAGAGAGTACTACAAGTTTCTAGATAGCCTCCTTTTGTTTGACAAATTCACACTGATCAAGGACCCATATCAGACATACAATTAAACAGACAACCTAGACCAAATATCTTGTATAAAACTTAAAAGTTTGATCACCTTCAAAAAGCTGAGGCAATAGGGACCAAGTAAAAAATAAGAACGGAACATTCACATAGCGAATAGCGCATAGAAAAAATAGAGAACCAATCAACCGCTGAATAAATCTTGTTAAAGACGTTATGGGTCAAGACTCAAGAGACCCAAACAAATTGGATGTCCATGTAATTGTACAACAAGCAAGTTAAATTGGTGTTAATTTAGAGTTATCTTGTACATAAACTCTACATTGGGTTCATACTTCATTGTAAAAAGCTTTTTGTTGATAAGATGCAGCTGTCAATGACTTTCTGCTATAGACATAGTCAAATCAAACCATGTTAATTCTTACTTTCTCTCATTATTTTCTATGTTCCATCTTTCAATCACTCCATCACTCAACAACTTTAACAAATCTAAAATATCTGAACTGCTTTGTACTGTATTCATGAATTAACAATATTTTTTCACCCAAAAAACCAAAATCAAGATTAACACATTTATTTTTGTACTCAGTTGGATAATTGCAAGGAATCAGCCTCTCCAAAACAAATTGCGTAACTGGCAAGGCTGTCTATCATGACTTCTCCTAAAGCCCGTAAAATGTGAGAACTTTGTGCATTAAATACGGCATTTTACTCAATTAGATTATTGGATTTGTCCATACTCCTAAGACATAATTCCAAAGTTGAAATAGAAGGTACTCCCAGCCCACTTTTTATTAGACAGAAACAAAAATGATATTAGATAATGAGCAATGACTTTTACACGATTGTATGCACACTTGTGTATACGTACACGTTGATGTTCAACAAGTATTTGCCTTAGATAAAGGGGGCATGACTAGTTTCAGGAGGATATATACCTTATACGCACTATCGAGCCAATAATGGACCCCGACATACAAGTAGAACTTTGGAATTGGATTTCTGTTGTAATTTTCACATGGAATAAAGAAACCCCCGATGAGGCAATTAGGTTTTTGTCTTGTTTAGGTTTTAAGGTGTTAGATCATTTGATCACATTGCACAAAAATTCATGTTTATTTTGGTATAAAAACCTACTTTTTATATTTTACATAACCACCATTCAAAAACACTCACATTAAATTATTTATTTTAAAAGTTATTTTAATAAAATATTTATTTTTCATTCACATAACCACTTATTTTTTAACAGTGACATCACTCTCAACACACTAACCGCGAAAAAGTGAGTTAAGAAATGAATAACATATGTCTTTACACATGAACAGTAGTTGTATAAATTTATACTGTTGCTGACTTACTGTACATATGAACAAGATATGCATTATTTTAAACAAACTAGTGCGGGTGATTTTTGGGTTGATAGACCAAAATTTTGCCTTTATGTCATTTTACATTAACTGATGCAAGGGCTCTTATAGTTCTTTTGTTGTAAAAAAATTCCGTACACTATATATATATATAGTTGTACATACCAACCAATATTGAGCTCAAGTAATATTCAGATTAAATTTCAAAACATTTTTAAAAAATCTAATTGGTCTAGAATATAGAAAAATACGCGAACCACGTCATAGATATTACATGTAATGACTAATGAGTATTTTTTTTAAATCATGTTTACTGCATGAAACGAAAATATTATATATGTATCTACTCCATAATTAAAAGTATAAAATATATATACTAAACGTTTTCTATACTATGATTTGTACAAAAATATTTCAACAAAAATATTTTAATACTCTTATCAGTTGTGCAATAGTTTATTTTTTCCAAAACGTCTCACTAATATATTACAATAAAATAATGGAAAAAAATATTTTTAGTTCCATGTTTAATTAATTACTAGTTATATTAAATATCAATATATTCATTGTAATCTTGATTTTTTTTGGCTTGATCTATTAAAATTTTCTATACTCTGGATGATTATATCCTAATATTTATGTATGCATATATATTGGATTTTAATTAAACCAAAAATAATCATTTTAAATTATAATAATTTAAGAAAATTAATAATTTTGTTTTTTCGTTTTCTTGTTAAGTATAAGTAAATATATTAAGTACTTTATTAATTTTTTATATATTATATTTTATGAAATTATACCAAGATAAAATAAGTGCCAAGTTGGAATATAATAAAATAAATAACTTACACGTGAATATGGAAGATAAAATCTAAATATCGATTACTTTTGAGAAAAAAAGAAGAATTAGAGTGTAAAGCATGCAACGTGAGCAATCGCCGTTGTTGAGCCATCAAGTTGTTATATTTCATGCAAGAGCATGCATAAGGAACTAGTCTCTAATAGCTAATTTTCAGCTAATTTTACTTTACTCTACTTCAATCCTTCTACTTAACCTCTTTAATTCCCTTCTCCATTCAAACTGGCTAAAAATAATTAACAATGGTTGACAGGAAATAAAAGAGGCAAAAACAAAAGAGTCTAAATTTGGTAATGGTGAGATATAAATTAAACTTATATTTTATATCATCCAATAAGAGATTGTTACATTAATATTAAGTATTACTCAGATATCTTTCTTCTGAGTAGGCATAATATGGCACGAAATATCAACATGGATAGTGATCTATATTTCTATTTTGGTTCAGAAAACATGGTTTGTCGTCATTTTGGTGATAGCTATTCTTGGCAACAGGGAGTTAGTTAGAGGAGATAGTGAACATGCCGGAAGAAAACTGGCTGTTGATAATAATCTTGGTACGTAATTAACCTTGAAAACTCGGTTAGCCAATTTTGTTTTGAGATTAAATTCTATAAGAATGTGGTATAAAATTCATGTTTTACCATTTTAATCCCAACATGTTATCTTATCTTATATATTGAGATGTTATTACCTACCAATTATCAGCTTATGTTACTCTCCTTCTGAGTAGTACTTATAACTTATTTATGAGTGGTTAGTGACAATGGCTTATAATAATAGTAGATCGACCCCCATTTTATGTGAAAGCAATAAAGATCAACACTCTCTTTGAATGACGATTAGGGTCAAACCGTGAATTTCTTGTCTTCAAATTCGTTGTTCCTATTGTCTAAACATTTTTTTTTTCAATTTCTTGAATATGACATTTCTTAATTACAAGCGTAACCGCTGGGCAAGAGGAAAAACATAATCTAAGAGCGTTGAGTTTTACAACAAGAATGTTCTAAAGCATTGAAGTGTAGCGGTCTTTATGTATATTTTCATAGGAGTGTTCCTTTCTAGAATGAATAACGTGCTTCTTGTCATGGAACTTCCAATCACAAAAAAATATTTGAAGGACAAAATAATTTTAATAAGTTTATGGATACAAATAATTAATATGTTGCTTCTCAAAAAAAAAAAAATGTTAAATTGTGATTAGTGCATAATAAAAGTAGTGTTAGTAATGAATCAATGTAAAATTAAGTGATGTATCTCCCATCTATTATTGATGGTGTGAAATTGGCTGTATTGATATTTTGAAAAAAAATCTTGATTTATCAAACCTTGTTTTTAAATGGAATAAAAATAATGAATTTCATCAACCTTTATCCATTGTTAAATTTGGTAAAACAAAGAATGTGAGTAATAAATATATTTTTAAAAAACGCCCCTGAAATATTGGTTAGCAAAAAAGCCTATTTCAAATTATTATATATGCGATTCTCAAAAAAAAAAAAAAATTATGTTTTTTAAAATTTTTCTGAAATTTATTTACTTATTATTTGAAATTGAAGAAAAAAATTTGTTTCTAAAATAAGTAAAGTTTTGAAAGTTGTATATAAACAAATTAATTATAAAATTAAAAGAAAAAATATATATAATCCTTTTATTACCGTGGCAACTAGAAGTCTAGATTCTAGAACTATATAACATATATATGGTTATTTTGAAGAGGGACTCACACGCCAGGAGCTAGCAAGGCCCAAATTGAAGCTCACTATCACAAGAATGGTTGTACAACTTTTCCAATAAACTTAAACAGGACAAGTTACATGCGGAAATACATTGATTTTTGAAGTGACAGACTCTTGCCCTAAAGAGGATTTTGAAGTTTTGAAGTCTCCATTCTCAAACCGAAATGCACGCCATTGAATATACTGCAATCGTTTAATGAGTTCTTTTTTAGAATTAGAATGACGCTGTTTCTCCTATACTATACTGACCCAAACCGCGGTGTCATTGGGGCTTCTCAATTAGTAACCACTAATTGCCTGCCTAATGTGCTACGAAGTTCTACAAAATATGTAAACACAACTTTTATCACAATTTTGACTTGGTTGCTAGTGAACAGACTTGACAGACGCGTTAGCTAGGTTGGGTCAAGGCCATTTGAGTTCAGGTCATATCAGATTTAGACCATAAACGAGTTCACCCTTTCATTGTAAAATTAATTACCCTTTTATGCTTTTACTTTTTTCTCTATTCATGTTTCATGTCTTCTTCTTACTGCAACCTTTTAATTATTTTATTTGTTTGTTTTTTTCTCCAATCTTAAGCAAAGATGAGCTTCAAAACGAACTTGTATTAATGAAGAAAAAGAAAAAAAAGGAACTTGTCATTGGGATATTCTAATTGGGTTTTTCACCGGGGAAACTAATTTAATTGATTCAACCAACATAGTATAGACTATAGAGAAGAATTTTACAATTATGTCCAAATTTCAAATTTACATTTATCATATTATAAATCTTCTACAAAGATTACCACTAAACAAAGAAATTTATAAATGATGGGAATGTAAATCTCACTATTTGTGAAATTCTTTGTATTTAGCACTTTCTTCATCAAAATACACAAGAATTAAATTCATTACATCATATAATGAAAAAAAGAAAGATAATTACACCAACATTCCTTATGGTATACTGAAATGAAGATCCCCCAAACGTTTTGTTTAAAGAAAATTGCTAAAAGTATTATAAGTTTTACTACATAAAACTTACGAACTGATGTGACAATAAATGTGATTGATGGATTTCAACAACCTTACTTGGATATTTGAATTGTCTCTTTATATTTGGTAACATATCAGTTTGTAAGTTCAATATAGTAAAAATGGTAGTAGTTGTAGCACTACTCTTGTATAAATGACACTCTATGTGAGGTTTCTATAAATACAACAGAATTGTCCATGCCTCCTCAAGGTGTGGAGTGCCATTTACACAACCTGAAGGGAGAAGTGTCATTTCGTGCATAGTTTGGGTAATATATATATTTTTTCAATTATAAAAAAGGACATACTTTGTTAGGAAAGTCAAACATTGATTTATTTGTCACATGAGAAATGCTAACGGGTGTCCTTAGAACAATTATTAACAATCCATTTAAAAAAAGTTTTTATAGGAAAAGAAAAAAAAAAATTAATGTTTTAATTACATTTTTTCATTTTCCATAAAAGTGGTGTCAAAACTTTTTTAAAATAGATTATTAACCATTGCCTTAAGGACACTCGTTAGCATGACCCTTGTTGCATTTATATAAATCTCAAAGAAATGTGTCATTTCATCCAACGTTTGGGGTAGAGTATTATTTTTCTAACAAGGGTGTTTAGAGCTTTTGAGCACTTGACTATTCCCCTAAACATGCATAGTCATCTTGTCCTATATACACCACATAATTACAAGTAGACCTGGTAAACAGGTTGGATAAGATCAAGTTTGGATTTGATTAATTGGGTTATGGGTTAGATCGGGTTCAGTTACTAGGGTAAAAATTCTTGGGCTAGTTTTTGCTGCTGGGTTTTATATGTTGGTCAAGGCTAGCCTAAGGCCTAGGCAACTTAGGCCTCGGCCTAAGGCCCCGCGACAACAAGAAAATTCCCTAGGAAAAAAGGCCCCATCTTGCATTGTAAAAGATCCAAAATTTTATTAAAATATAAATTTTATTAAATGATTGTGCACTTTTTTTCTTTTTTAAATGAGTGATGTTAAAGGTACCATAAATTTTATTATAGGCTTACATATTGACATGTCACCAATTTCCTAAACAAGTAAATTCAACACACATTAATTAAGTTGTTGAAGTTCATCAATTACAGTGTCATTATCATCTTTAGTATTTTTATTTTTAATGTCTAACAAGGCTTCCAAAATAGGAGAGCAATAGAAATTTAATCCAATTGAAGCCGTAACATCTTTATAAAAAAATGTTGCAAGTGTGTTAGATTATCAATGATGATTTATTTCCCCTAATAGTTTGAGACTTTATAAATTAATCACCTACAAAGTCACACATCAAATAATATCTATCTATTTATTTCTCTTAAAAAGAAGATATAAAATTAAAATTTAGATTACAACTTTAGTTAATTATGCATAGCCATGTATCCAACTTAAAGTAAGTTTAATACATACATACATACATACATACATATATATATATATATATATATATATATATATATATATATATATATATATATTGTTGTTGTGTTTTTCATATTTTGTCCGTGTTTACTTGACCTTGTGATACTTCGTTGTTGTGTTGATCTCACTGTCGTTGGCGCCACCGCCATTGTAAAAAGTCTCAGATCCGAACAGTAAGGCTCGTGAAGCTAGGAGAGCGTGAGGGCATGAGAGGAATAGGGTTGATGAACGGTATGCATTATGAAATGCAACGGTTGTGAGAAAAACATGATAATTGAGTGTTATAACTAAGATAGATATTGATAGGATGTGGAGATTCGACTCCTCTGTTAGCTCTAAGACTGGTTGTCCTCCTGATATTGTAAATGAAGAAGACCTCACTGTTGGAGAAAGTGAGTACCCAGATTTTAGAAAATGAAATATTCCTAATGTTTCTACTAAATCTGTTTATGATCTTAATTAGACTGAAAAAAGTATTTTCTCTGAATATAGAGCTAAAACTGTTGAACAAACCTTTTCTATTTCCAAAACTCATGAAAAATGTTGTTTATTTTCCAAGAAAAATATTAACGAATTTTTGTCCAAGAAAAATCTTAAATATTTACACATTGGTTTGGTTCAAGTTGCTGTTAAATCTTTAACGAGAAAAGGAATTGATGCTCCTGTGCTTATGTGTTTACGTGATGCTAAATTTAAGAAATTTAATGATAGCATTCTTGACATGATTACTTCTTCTTTGTATGATGGTCCTGTTTACTTTGATTGTTATCCTGATCTTGCTCTTGCTTTAGATGATTCTAATATTATTAAAGCTTTAACTTTGAATATATTGACATCTGGTTATGATATGGATGATGGTAGTAGACCTTTTACTCTTATTTATCGAATTTTTTATAGATTGCTTGATTCCCAGCTAACTCCTTGGTCTAAAGGACGTGATCCTGCTGGAAAAACTATGTTGATTCAATGTTCCACCCCTAATGCTAAGATCCAAGTCCCTAAAATGATTCAATGACAAGATATTACTCTTCCCAAAGAATGAACTTTGGAACAAGTTGCACCACCTGTTAAACCTGTTTTTGATGAACTTGATCTTACTAAAATTGCACAATATACTGATGGAACTGTTAAAATATTTTTTGATGATACCAAATGTTTTCCTACTCACAAACCTTTAAGAATCAATGAAGGAAGAAAGTCCTTTGCTGAATCTGAAAGTTTTGTTAAAAGAAATTCCGATGTTGACGAATTTTTGAAAAAGAATTTTGAACCACTTGATTTAAAGCTAAAAGGAGTTGCTAGCAACAATTCCCAGGTTAGCAATACTTATTATTCAACTAAACCTGAGTTTCTCTCAAAAGATGATCAAGAAGAAGAAGAAGATGCAAAATCTAAGGCTCCTTCTGGATCTGATTTTCCATCTATTGAACCTCTTCCTCCTTTCAAACATCTGCGTGTGATAAATTTGATAGATATGGATTTTGAAACCCCTGCTTTTCAAATTGATATGGTTGCTTTAAGTAATAAATTCTTTTCTAAAGCAAAACGTGATAAAAGAAAGTATTACCAAAGTACTTTTGCTCAGTCTAAAAAAGACAGAATCAAAAGGAAATGGAGAGAAAAAATGAATTTGTTAAAACAACATATTTTGTTTTTTTGACTATCTTGAGAATTATTATGTTTCAAGAAATGAGGTTCATACCAATTACTTAAACGTAATAAAAAAATTTGCTTTTGTTAAACATGATAAAACTATTGTTAAATCCAGTCATCCACCACTTGAAACTGTTTTGATTACTTGCAAAAATGATAAAGAAAGCACTGAGGTGAAAGCCTCCCCTTTCAAAATTGCTGATGATAAAACTTCTATTTTTGCCATTATTGAACAAAACAATTTTACTAATGAATCTTTGCATATTATTGGTCAACAGCTTGACCGTATTGAAAAAAAAATTGATGAAAAACCTGCTGTTTCAAAGCCTGAGAAACCTTTGATCGATTTACCCAGTCAAAGAAAAAATATTGATTTCAAAACTTCTCAGAATAAGACTTTTGATTTAGTTAATTCCCAAGGATCAACTGTTGAAAAGATTGAAAAAAATGCTTACTGATTTAAAAGTTAAAACCGAGCAAACTTCAACTTCTAGAAGCGCTGCTTGTGCTATTTCAACAATTGAGAAAGAAATTGTTTCTGATGATGACACAAATTCTGACTCAATATCTTCTAAATCTTATTATTAAAGTAACTTCTCCAACATTCAGCAAGAGTATAGGGATGTTTATGTGAAACATAAGCATTTCCTTCATACCATTGACCTTGGTGAGTATATCCATTAATGAGAACAAGATGCTTGGAAGGTTGAACAGTCATCCAATTATTCTTTTCCCATTTGGGCAAAGTACTCCAACATCGGATTGAAACATAAGGGGTAGCTGCAACATCTGCAACAGCCTTTTGGATAATATCAGGAAACTGGATAATTTGATCATGATTCGTTAATTTGATGAGTCTAACAAAACTAAATTCAAACATTTGAGAAAGCCAGAAGGGATCATTATCAGATCCATCTTCATAATTAATCAAAAGGCCAAGGAAAGGATGAGTTTTTTCATGTACTCGGAGACTGCTCCCAAAGTATTTTTCCCATTTCTTTTTCATGTAGCCTCTATTGGGGCCATCAGGTTCAACAATGGTAGGAGCAATTGAAACAAGGGTTTTGAAATATTTTAACCAAAGATCAAGATCTTTAGTCATGGCCTTGCTCTCAAAAATACAAGATTGTTCTTCTAGAGGCAAGTTGGCAACAACACTTTTAAGCAAAGATTGGTTTTTTAGACTCAATTTAGCATAATCAGTACCCATTATAATCTTTCTATCCATTGAATGGATTTCCTCTTTGCCAAAGAGTTGACTAATCAAGTTTGACTCATGATGGTTTTGAGCGTTAATAAGGCAATTAAAGAGTTGGTCGGCAAAGGCTGCATTTTCGATAGTAGGGTCAACAATTTGGGTAGTAAGGTTAACAAGGTAAATTTCAAGAGCTCTCATGGTTTTGTTGAATAGTTTGTGGTGGTTTGAAGAATGGGAAGCTTGAAGGTTGTTAAGAATGAATTTAATAGAATCTGGTAATTCACTATAGACTCCATTATGGAATTGTAAATCTTTGTTCAATACTTCTTGTAAGGTTAATATGATATCACCATTGGAATATATCACCTCTGCCGGGACAAATTCCTGAAGGGATGTTGCATCATTGGATTATATATATATATTGTAGTTCTTTTTGTTAAAATTTATGCTTTAACTTTGATATTTGATCCTTTATATGATATTAACCTTAGTTTAGTTAGTATTATTAATCAATTTATGTATTTAATGCATCAAATTAGACTTAATTTAATTTATATTAAATAATTTTAATTAATTAGTGTTTACATATAAAAGCCTCACAAATTTTTTTTTTTTGATTTACACCTCAAATTATGTTGGGCCGACGTGATGTTGGTGAGGTTGTGATAAAACAACATAAGAGGGTCTGAAATTGGCTTTGATTGGGTCATAATATGTCCCAACATTTTTTATCTTTTCGTTTTTGAGAAAGATACATCCCAACATTTGGAGCCAATGAAGTGGTCATTCTAGTGCTTTTTTTTTTGATACCAAAGAAAGGAAGATACAAAGTTTATCAAGGATACAAAATAGCTAGGTCATCCCAGCTTTGGTGAATTGGCATTCTACTTGCCAACTTTGCAGCAGTATATACTGAATCAAGAATAACATTGGGGACAACTAACAGATTACAAAATAGTCATTTTCAATACAAAATTTCCAGATCAGCAACCAAAGTCTTCTCTTGCCAAGCTGGTTTCTTTTTGTTGTTGATGATTTGGACTAGATTGTTGTTGTTGGTCAAAAAAAGAATCCATTGGAATCCATAGTTTCCACCTTTGGTGACTGCCTCCATTAAAGCCTCATTTACAACCCCATTTGTTGAACTTGCTTTGCTGCTAGCTACACCATAAAACTTGATAACTCTCTGAAGGTCCTTAGCTTCATAAGCCCAAGCACTCCTTTTGGCTTTTCTCTTTCTAACGCCTACAACCTTAATTAGCAGCTGCTAGTTTCCTGCAATTGTGTTGGGTTCAGTACTTGATCTTCTGCATCTATTGTTTGAACCAAATTGGTGCATTTTCTATACCTATTCCAAGGTACTCATTTATCATTAAATTAATGTTTCTTAATGTTAGAAATACTGAATAATTGTATTGTATTTCTCAACTAAAGAATATACATGTGTGCTTTTATATAAGAGGCATAAGAGTGCAGTATAAGTAAATATGTAGTACAAGAATGTGTGCTATACAAGTAATCTAATTGGGCCTAAAGCCCATAATACTATACACGTTAATAGCCCCCCTAAAATTCAAGGTGGATGTGAGACTAACTTGAGGTTGTCAACTAAAGTACGAAGGCGTCCCTTAGGATGTGACTTGGTAGAGATATCTGCAAGTTGATCTGTAAAAGAGACTAAGATCAGCTTGAGAGCACCAAGGACAAGATGATAACGGATAAAATGATGATCGATCTCAATGTGTTTAGTCCGTTCATGGAAGACATCATTGTGAGCAATATGAATGGCATTCTTGTTGTCATAATAAAGAGGAGTATGAGAGAATTTAGACACACCTAAGTCTTTGAGAAGCCATCGTAGCCAAAGAAGCTCAGATGTGGTATCAGCAAGGGCACGATATTTTGCTTCAGTATTAGAGCGAGTTGCATGAGTTTGTTTCTTGCTTTGTTAAGAAATCAAAAAAGAACTAAGAAGAAAACAATAACCAGTGGTGGACCTGAGATTAGTGGGATTTCCTGCCTAATCAGCATCAGAAAATGTACAGAGAACAAGAGGAAACTGAGCAGAGTAGAAAAGACTACAGAAGAGAGTGCCCTTTAGGTACCAAAGAATACGCAAAACAACAGCATAATGAGTCGATCATGGAGCAGAGAGATACTGGCTCACCTGGTGAACAACATAAGAAATGTCTGGATGAGTAACAGTGAGATAAACTAGGCTGCCAACTAAGCGTCTGTAAAGAGAGGGATTAGACAATGGTTTCCCTCTTGAGGGAGTCAAATGTGCACTAAGCTCAACTGGAGTGTTAACAGTCTTGCTATCAGTAAGTCCAGCTCGAGACAAGAGTTCAGAGGCATACTTGGCTTGAGTAATGTAAAGTCCATCTATAGAATGAGTGATTTCAAGACCCAAGAAGTAGCTGAGATGTCAAAGATATTTCATCTCAAATTGCTGACTAAGAAAATCCTTGAGTTCTTGAATGCCACTGAGGTCATCACCAGTTATGATCATATCATCCACATACAAGAGAAGTGTGTCTTTGTCAGTGCGACAAAGAAATAAGGCAGAATCATAATGACTGGCCATGTAACCTAAGCGAGAGATAGTAGAGCTGAATTTGGCAAACCAAGCTCGTGGAGCTTGTTTAAGGCCATAAAGTACACGCCGAAGGTGACAAACCTTGTTTGCTTCAATAGAGAGACCAGGAGGAGGTTGCATATAAACTTTTTCACTTAAGTTCCCATTAAGGAATGCATTTTTGACATCCATCTGGAAAAGGTCCCATTTATTGGCAGCAGCAACAACTGAGAGGGCACAAACAGATAAGATACAAGCAACCGAAGCAAAGGTTTCTTCATAATCAATCCCATACTCCTGTGTAAAACTTTTTGAAACAAGACGAGCTTTGTAGCGGTCAATGGACCCATCAGAGCGAGTCTTAATTTTGTAAATCCACTTACAACCATCATAGATTTCCCAGGTGGGAGAGTGACCAAGTCCCAAGTATAGTTTTTAGATAATGCATCAAGTTTCTCTTTCATTGCAATCTGCCATAAAGGGTCAGTGGAAGCCTCATGATAGGTGTGAGGCTCATGTAGTGTAGCAAGGATAATGTAACAATGATAGTCAAGTAAATGTGCAGAATGGATCTTACCCAAGTTGAGTGACGAGGTGGAATGTCTTGAGCAAGATCTTTAGGCAGAGTAGGAGCAGGGGACCCAAGCTCATGGTTGGGTAGCTCGTTTTCAACTGGTTCAGCTTCCACCTATTCATTAAAGGGAGAACTAGGAAAGGGATCAATGATATCTGGTGGTTAGACAGAAAAGTCTACAGGAGAATCAGGAGCAGTTTCAAGAGGATCAGGACTAGCTATAGAAGGAATATATGCCTCATCTGGAAATAGATCTAAGACAGAGGAGGAAGACAGAGAAGCACGAAAGTGAGAGAGCTCGACAAAGAGGCGATGTTCCCAAAAGACAACATTGCGGGAGATACGAAGACGATGAGATATCGGATCATAACACCGATACCCTTTTTGAGTTTCTCCATAGCCAAGAAAACAACAAAGCCTTGATCTAGGCTCAAGTTTGTTATGCTCATGTGGTTGAAGAAGAACAAAACAAGCAGAACTGAAGGAGCGAACGTGGTGATAGTCTGGAGGTGACCCAAAAAGGCCCTCATATGGAGTTTGATTTTGGATGACAGGACTGGGAATGCAATTAATAACATGAACAGCATGAAGAGCAGCTTCACTCCAAAAAGGAGTAGAAACTTTGGCAGAGAGAAGGAAAGCACGAATAGTGTCAAGAATATGATGAAGTTTTTGTTTGGCTCTTCCATTTTGCTGAGAGGTACCTAGACAAGTTAGTTGATGAACAGTGCCATACGAATGCAAAACAACTTGGAAAGCATGTTGAGTGTACTCAAGAGTATTATCAGATCGAAAAATTTTGATACGTTTGGAAAATTGGGTTTCAACCATTTTTGCAAAATTAGAATATACTTACAATAATTCCGAACGATGTTTCATATTAAAAATCTAGCTATAGCGAGAGTAATCATCAACAAAGACAACAAAATACCGAGATCCACTAATACTAGAGACAGAAGAAGGTCCCCAAACATCATAATGAATAAGGTCAAAGATATCAGTGGATATTGATGCACTTGTATTGAAAGACAAAGCTGGTTGTTTTCCTAATTGACATGAAACACAATCAAAATTTTCTATAGACACTAAACCTAACAAACCTCTAGAAGCCAGTTGTTGTACTCGAGAAGAAGATGCGTGGCCAAGTCGAGCATGCCAAAGTGCAAGGGAACGAATAGAAGAAACTACAACAGCTGCTGCAATAGAAACAGGAGCAACAAATGGAAAGCGAAGGCTGTCCACGAGAAACATACGCCCAACTCTGGGACTGGTCCAAAGCTCCTGTCTCGTCCTTGGATCTTGCACAATATACCTAGAGTTATCAAATATAATGCGATAACCAAACTCAGCTAATTGTCCCAGAGAAAACAAATTGTAAGAAAGGTCAGGAACATTAAAGACCACAGGAACTGAGAGGTTGGAGGTCGAAACGAAACCTATATTATGACCAGACATTGAGGAACTATTTGCTGTGTGAATATTAAGAGGGTGTGGTGCAGGTTTAAGTTCAGAAAATAAGGATGAGTGAGGTGTCATGTGATTGCAACAAGTAGAATCCATAAGCCAAGAGGAAGGAGACATATCAGATAAAGCTGAGAGAGAAGAGGAATAAGATGCATTACCAACCATACGAATGACATTGGCGATGATGTTTTTAAGGTCATCTGTGGACATGGCGAAAGTGCGATCTGAAGACTTAGACTGTGCAGAGACGGAAGCCATTGGTTGGACACTCTCAGTGTTAGCAACAGTAGCAGCAGAAAGTGAAATAATTGATTTGTTGCAATGATAGCAAGTTTCAATATTGTGGCCAAAACGTTTGCAAAAATTGCAAAAACGTTTACTGGATTGTCGGCGACGATTATTACAAGACCTATCCTTATTCATTATTTAGAAGCAAAATATGCAAAAATAGACTGCAAAAATGAAATCTAAGCGAAAAACTGGGTAAGGAGCACCTGGACTGCAAAAGTCAACTCTGGTCAAAGTCAACGGCCAACCCTGGTCAAAGTCAACTCTGGAGTCAACGGTCAACAGAGGAAGGTCAATGGATGACATCAGCAAGCTGACTGTGGATGACGTTAGCGAATGGTAGGATGCTGACATTAGCTAAGGCTGACGTGGCTAACAGTTGGCACGTGAGGCGCGTGGTGCGCGTGAGGTGCGTGAGGCAGCGTAGACGGCGCGTGAGGCGCGTGACACGGGGCAGGGTATTCTAGCAGCGCGTGGGAGCGCGTGACCAATCCGATGAAGCCGATGCTTTTCTGAAGTTGTAGATCAGAGAAAGATGATTCCGAAGGTTATAGAGGCTACAATATTGGAGCAACCATGGTGGTGCGTGGGGCGCATGTATGATTTTGCTAATACTTTGACTAGCACCCGGCGGCACGTGGAGACTCCGATGACTGTCAGGATTCCACCAAGGAGTAGATTGGCAAAGGACGATCTTAGTGGTACCTACAAAAAGTTGATCAGAGCAGGATTCGCAGTGGTGTGAAAAAGGCAGTGGTCTGTGTGAAACTCCTCAACGGCAGCTGCGACAAGTCCGAAACCCAAGGACGATGTCTAGAAGACGTCAGAGGTTCAACGGTGAAAGGTTGTGACAGTTGTTGTGATGGCAAAAGCGAGAATGGAGTAACACTAATAAAGACAATACTGCTAAGGAAAATGTCAAAGCAATGACTCTGATACCATGTTAGAAATACTGAATAATTGTATTGTATTTCTCAACTAAACAATATACATGTGTGCCTTTAGCCTTTATATAGGAGACATAAGAGTGCAGTACAAGTAAATGTACAATACAAGAATGTATGCTATACAAGTAATTTAGTTGGGTCTAAAGCCCATAACACTATACACGTTAACACTTAAAAAAGGAAAAAATGTTAACCACATTCAAAATATAAATTATGCATAATTATAATTTACTTGTCCATTAGAAAGTTATATATGCATGCATTATAAAACACAAACATGAAAAAAAAGAAAAAGAAAGAAAGATATGAATGTTCATAAAATATGTCAGGAGTTTCATAATTTAATTGACACTTTCTACCGTGTCTAATGAAGATACCCAGAGTTTAAATCCTCCCCCAACAATCAAATTATCGACAAAAAAAAAAATGTACATAAAATTCTAATGTGACACAGACTCATTATATATTATACAAGACACAATTAACCACTTTGTTTAATTACTACCTAGCATGGGGAGCTATATCTGATTCATACTCCAAATGGGTCATTTTGGAAAGAATTCTCATAGTTGTTTTATTCCCCTCAGTTTCCATCCTTTGAGTTCTTCCCCAAGCCATCTCTAGTGCCAAACATTCCTTCAATTCTGCCAACACATGATTCATGTCTGGCCTTTGGATAGCTAATGATGGTATACATGACATGGCTATCTCTATAGCTTTCCAAGCAGAATTAGTGTTGAATTCCCCTTCTAATCTTGGATCAACAATGTTTTGAACATCACCCCTTTCAATCAAAGGATTAACCCAGTCAAGTATGTGATTGTTGCTCACAGGGCCTCTAAGTATTGCAGGGCGGCCAGTGATTAGCTCAAACAAAATAATCCCAAAGCTATAGACATCACTTTTCTTATTGAAGTTTCCAGTTGCTTGAAATCTGTAAATAAAACACAAGTGATTAGATAAATACAAGAAATCCATAGCTTGATTTAATTCTGCTGGTTATTTCTACCATTATATCCTATTTGCACTCAATCATTAATAGCAGTTGGAATCCGGATGCTTTGGACAACTCCCACTAGTTAAGAAAGTGATATGTTCATCCAAATATTGATAAGATGTACTTGAAAAAAAAAAAAAAAAACAAAAAATTTGACAAATTCTGTGCAATTAAGAGAAGTTGTAAATTTTACAAATTTTGGGTGCGGTGAGAACTAGGAATTCAATGTGGTGATCCTTACGGGCAGAACAATTTTAAGTAGTAAAATTTTAGATAAAAAGCTTAGTTTGTTGCAAATTCCATTAGTAGGTCTAAATGCTTACCCAGGATCAAGGTATCCCAATGTGCCAGCTGGGCGAGTTGACACATGAGAGTCACTTTCAGTTGCAAAGGCTCTAGACAGCCCAAAATCAGCTATCTTGGCTTGCATGTGTTCATTTAATAAAATGTTGGAGGGTTTCAAATCTCTATGGATTATAGGTGGCTTGCATCCATTATGTAGATACTCCAACCCTACAGCTCCATCAGAAAACCATTGTAAACTTTTATTCAAGAAAAAAAAAAATCAATTATAAAAATATTGATGATTAAAAATCATGTAATTGATTAATTTGCAAACCATGTGCTGCATCCACTGCAATATGAAGTCTCTCATTCCATGTCAAGACATTTGTGTTTGTAACTGCAGTCAAAACATATCAATTTTTCTCTTTCAGCTGAATTGTTATTGAAAATAGCTCTGGTTTTGCAATCATTCATAAGACATACACATTCCTAAACCCAATTATAGGAAACAGCAACAGCACTACAGTTATATAAAGCTTAGATTGGCTAGTTGGCACCTCAACCTTCTGCTTTTTGGTCTGTTTTAATTTGGTCTGATGTTTCAAATAGGTGTATTATGAAAAGAGTAACTGTCTCTGGATAGTTCTCAGGCTTTTCTCCCCTTTTTTTTTTGAATCTTTTTTCTGCCTCCCCACATTCTACTATATTTAGATAGCACCATATTGGCTTCACTAAGGCGCAAGACTTAGTTAGAGTTTCATGCTAAGAGCAAGCAAAATGGGACTACCTGTGCATTTGGTATGAGTTGTACTTTGTAAGCGGGCTTGCCCCATACTTAATCATGTTTTTGATTTGATAAAGGTTACTTATAGTGAGTCAAAGAATGAAGCTCCTTTGAAGAAAAATGGTAAATACCTGATAAATGTTGGTGCAGATTGCCATTAGCCATGTACTCATATATGAGTGCCTTCTCTTTCCCCTCATCACAGTATCCAACAAGAGAAACCAAGTTTCTATGATGAACTATCATCAAGAGTTGTGCCTATATTTCAAACAGTTCTACAAATTAGTTGAATGAAAATCTTTTAGCTGCATGCCTTGTGTCATCACAGCTTCAATTTAAAATAAAATTTTCAAACTAATTGAAAAGACTAGCAGCACCTAACCTCTGCTTGAAATTCCTTATAGCCTTGGTATGATGAAGTAGAGAGGAGCTTAACAGCAACTTGAGTTTCATCTTTCAGTTTTCCTAGGTACACTTTTCCAAATCCTCCTTCCCCAATGATGGTTTTGAAGTTGTTAGTTATGCTCACAACCTCAGAGTAGCTATACTTTTGATTCTGTGATTTGATACTGGATTTGGTAACCTTACCTACAGGAAGGGCTATTTTTTATAATTGTAACATGTAGAGTTATATTAAAAAATATTGTGGGTTGTGTGGGAATATGTACAGTTTATGTTCTAATTCTCTCATGTTTGTGTCCTCAAATCTAGGTCATCTTAAACAGAATCATTACTAGGATTAAATCCGAAGTCCACCTATCCTAGACACAGGGTGCAAATAAACTCTCGGGAATGTGTAACCAAATCCACCTTGTAAGGACACAAGGAAAAGGGCTAGGTCATCTCAAATATGTAATTATTATTGCAGAGAATGAGTGCATTTACCACTCGTTCACATGTTAAAGTGTCCCTGGATGCATTCAATTGTCAATCAATTGCTTAATATGCTTTCATGATCGTGTGCTTGGTCACAACGGCCTCTGGTGAAAATTAATTAGTGTTTTCTATATTTTCTTTGATTCTATAATTTATTTTCATAATTTTCATTATGGCTTGGGTGTACCACAGGAAAAATAGGACTAGCTAGGATTGGGTACTACATCTCTTGTAAACAACCTCACCTCAGCGAATTGTGATGACAATTTCAAAAGTAGAAAATAAAGAACTACCTCCATGTCTTTTCATTCTATAGATAGCCAGAGCACTAAAGATAAATAGAAGGACCAGGACTGCTGCTATTGATGATGCAATAACTGGAATAACGAACACCTTTTTCTTCTTTCTGTTGCATGGATCTGACAGACAAAGATCTGGATTTTTGCCAAAACTTGCATAAAGTGCATCAGGGAAATATGCCATTGTAAGTATATTATCAAACATGGATGGTGTTGTCATCATGAAATACAAATTAACATTGGAATATAAAAGAAATTGTATTACAAATCAGTGAACAAGTGAACATATACTTTTTTTAGTATTTAGCATGTACAGAAGCTACATGTAAAAGAGAAAATATAAAAATCAAAAGAAAATGACAAAATGAAACTAAAATTTTTAAGAAAATGAAATATTGGAAGAAGGAAAATAAGCTAACCTCAAGACCAATTTCCCATCCCTAGACATTCTCTGAAGAACCTCAGGAACAGAACCTGTGAGCTTGTTCCCACTTAAATTACTGCAAAGATAGTGTTAGGTAGATCACTTCAATTTCCTTTCCCAAAATTAACGTTTACAATACTAAGATCAAAGAACAACAACTTACAGGGTGTTCAAATTCTGCAATTGTGCCAAAAATTCTGGCAGTGACCCAGTTAAGTCATTGTATGACAAATCCCTGAAAAAGGAATTAGGAAGGATTTAACTAAACATATCCATAATTGTTATGCTAAATAATTGTTTTAATTTTTTGATGGCTTGATATTCAACATTTGCAAATAAATCACTTTCCAAGTGAATATTCCTGGGATCAAATCCCAAAAATACACTCTTCAAGCTTTAACACCATCAGCAATTAAGGATCCCTCATCCATGAGCCAATTGGTAATCTCAAGCTGGCAGATGGTATTGCTGGACCAGCCGATGTCAAGCTAGCATTATTTTATAGTAACTGAATGCCACATATCAATCACAAATAAAATTAAGACTCACAAGGACTGCAATACTTTCAAATTGGAGAATGAAGCTGCAATCACGCCTGTCAAATTGCTTGAGCTCAGGTTCCTGTTTGTCATTATGAAAGAAGGAAAAGCTGTCGCCAAGATTTGAAAAATAATTTTCTATTTAAACAAAATTATTCTCATGCAATTAGTTGACACCCACCAACCAGGGGAGGCAGTATGTGTTTGAATGTCAAAATTCATTCATTCAGTTAAATATTAGAAAGCATGACAGAACTTCTTCTTTTTTCCTCCTCTTTGATTACATATGAAAGGAGCATGTTCCATTGTACCATTTCCTATAATGAAGCATCACATTCATCTTAAGTACAATGAGGATCCATTTTATGTGATGCCTCCAAGTTAATGAGAATCTTTTCCCATTAGATGATATTTTGATTGAAATTCCAGAACAAACCACTATAAGGATATGGTAAATTTAATTATTTAACCAATTCTTCTAACAACCACAACACAAGTGTTGATGTTTTGGAAGTGCACTTACAGTGAGATGATCCTTGGAGGATTTTTGTCACTGCAGCTCAAACCATCCCACGAGAATTCACTTGGGACACATGGATCGCCTTGCCAGTTTTTAGTCACTCTGTACCGTTCCTTGATTTCCATGATAGCTTCAACTATTTTTTTTAATTGGGAAAAAAAATTCATAGATGATCATTCAAAAAGAAAGTCGGAGAGAGAGGTGGGTGAATTCAAAATAAAAAATGAAACAGAAATATGAAATGTGATAGTCAGATCCAAAATTAGCAGCCTTTTTTTTTTTTTGTTGAGTAAATATGCAGCAGTTGAACAAATATGCCTCTGTCTGATTATGATCTTCTTGAATGTAGCATGTATGATGTTCAAAGTAAACTACCTACTATTGCAAATTCCATGATGACCAATAACATTGCAACTCATGATATCATGTCATTTCATCAAAAAATTGAAATAACTTGAAGATTTCTTTTGCAGCTAATTAATGAACATGTATGGCCATATTCTATTTTGGCATGGATAGATTAAAAAAGATATGGGAGTTACAAAGACTACATTGACAATGATAGATATATAACTATTTACATATAAAGTGTGGTGGCTCTGAACAAAATTGCAGAACAAAAACTTGTCAACTTAAACTACTACACTTAAAAGGTTCATTTCTAATTTGGCAACAAACTAAGGCACATCTTGCGAACTCTTCTTAATGGAACACAAGTCTATATCAAACCTTCCTAATCTTAGAAATTATCATCACTTTTAAAGCTAGCATGTTCCATTTATAAAAGGCTCCCTCTTGTTTAAGTATTGAAATGAGACCATCAGCTATCTAGAAGTCATATTGTTCAGCAGTTGGAAGTGTCTCAAATTCATATAAGGGAGCCACAAACTGACCATAAGCCTTACAAGGAAGATAGAAAAGAGAAGAAAGCATACCATCATCTGTTGCAGTTGGTTTATTTGGCAGCTCTTTTAACACGGCAGTCTCAACAGCATTGAGGATTGGAGGAAGCTTAGTCCCCTCAGCTGCATAAATTGAAAAGTGAAGCCGCTCTCCACTAATTGGTGGATCATTTTGGACTATGGTTTGTGGGTTTAGATAATCAAGTTTAATAGACTCTGTCAGGTAGCGCTCGCCGTTCAAATTAATTTTCAATTTCCTCTGCTGGCCAGCTTCAAGCTTCTCAATCTCAGCAAAGTGAAAGTAAACGTAACATTTTGAAAGAGAATCTGGCGGATTCCAGTAAAAGTTCAAGGGAATGCTAGCGTTCTGTGTTTTGGCAGCAGTCTTCAACACTACGTCTGGTATGTTATAAGCATTATCTGTGCTCTGGGAATATATGGTTGAGTCTGTGGTGATTGGAATCCAATTATCATCATACTGAAATCCCCAGTAGCGATCATAGACATCATCTGGATACCTAATTGGGAGAATTCTTTTTCAGATTGTGTTGCAGCCAGATGATACTGGAACAAACTGACATATTAATGTACTAATATGTATTTGAGTGCTTTTATAATTGATGCACGTGAAAAAGGTAACTTGAAAATTAGAAATACTGTTGCCATGGAAAAAAAACTATAAGATGCAACTGGATGATGAGCTCATTTTCTAACCATATTAAGGTTTTAGAACAGATAATCGTAAAGATAATAATCCCGATTGAGGTCAGAGTAGTCATAAAATGAAAGGCATGCCATAGTATTCTCCATATGCAATGGAATAAGTTATAGCCATGTCATTGAAGATTAATATTAAGTGTGAGAAAGAAATACTGTTGTAGGAAGTAAAGAAAAATGAACATGATGCAAATATGAGATCCTGGACTTGGTTGGACAAATTAATTTTTAGCTCAGAATGGCATAACTGATTCACCTGAATATTGATTCAGTTGTACTGCCGATGTCATATCTCCTTATGTTTGCAAGTGCCCTGCCATCAGTTTGATAAATGAAATTGTCCAAATGCCGTAGTTCCAATGCCGAAATGTAGGGTATCCCATTTCCAGTGTTTGCTAGACACACTTCTATGAAATCCGTCAAGGGAACATGAATAACATCATAAAATGCATCTGCTACATCCACTGTTAGCCATACATTAACCCCAAGATGTAGGTCAAATACAGGGGTCTCGTTTTTGCCATCGTAATTCCCATAAAAGAATCTTGCCCTGATCATATAATTATTGTTTTTGCCTTGTTCCGGTCTCAGGGTGTAACAATTCCTTTTTCCTTGAGGAAAACTTCTCAATTTCTTTAGATACTGTGGAAGATTTCCAGATGAATCATAGGGTATCGTATTAACTATTCCATTATCTATCAATTCTTTATCTGACTTGTAAGAAATTCCCGTGTCCTTGTCAATGTAATCTTCATCACCACCACAGTCAATGCTAATGAAACCTTGAAATTTTGCAAAAACAGAGAGGAAACTAGACATAAGCAATCGACATGGGCTCCTCAAATAAGGTTCCACTATGAGTTTCAGAACACCCCTTATTTTTCAGCAACAAAACAGGCACCAAAATTCTTAAGACCTAAGCTATCAAACAGCTTAAGCTCCAAATATAGTTGAGTCCTTGTTGATTTAACACCTACCTTTTTGTTACCTTGTGAATTCCCATGCTATTACAAAACAGTATGTCCAGGCTAAACCGTTGGTTTTTGCTTTATATGAAAGTTTCAGATATTAACCTTTTTTTTTTTGGGAGGGGGAATTAACCTCTTTTTTTCTTTTTTTTTTAATATCAAATTTGTAGTGTTTACTAATTAAAAGACACAAGTGAATAGAATTCAAATATTTACTGGGAAGTACAATTTTCTGGATAAAGTTGGTTACAAACTTGATTGTAACTTGTAATTTAAGGTTACAACTTTTTTCTTTATCTTTTTATTAAATATGAATTTTGTTACATCTACTATTGAATTATATTTTCTTCTTATATACTTTATACTTACAAAATTTTCAGAAAATTTAAAGTTCAATAGTTAGATTATTAATCAATTGTTTAAATTGCATATTTTTGTAGTATAAAATTATGCAAAAAATAATAAATGACAAAAATAGACTTTTAATTCATATATTTTGAAACAATTCTCAATTTGACCCTTAAATTGATTTTGCACCTACTTTAGATCTTAAAATCAAAAAATTGTTTATATTTTGATCTCTATCATTAACCCACTAACAAGAAAGTGCTACGTGACAGACGAAATGTCTTATTTGCAAAGTAATAGCTATCATGACTAATAAAATAATGGTAGAATATTTTAGTTGGCAATTTTTTAGATAACACATCAACATTTTAATTTTTTTTAAAAGTCCTGTCAAAAAATTTATTAAAAAAAATTATAGTTTTAAAAAATCCTTAAATCTAATTTAATTAAATTATTTCTTAGAAAAACAAAAATCATTATCTTTTTTATTCTTTTTCTTTTTTCTTTTACTTTTTCCTCATCAGTCATCAAATTTTTTTTTTTTTTAAAAAAAAATCTCTACACTTTATCTATTTCTAATTCTCTCTCTCAGCTCTCTCTTCACCCTCTGTGGATGGAATCTCTCTCTGATCTCAAATTCTCTCTCTCCACTGTAGCTCCATGGCCGGAGCTCACAAGCTCGGCCTTCTTCTCCACCATGCACCGCTGACTAACTCAAACTTTCTCTAATCTCAAAATCTCATCTCCCCTCAAAACCTTACACCCGATCTGACCATGCATCGTGGTAGTGGCTTCTCTCTCGACCAACGGTGAGTAGATGAAGGGGGCTGATCTTCGAGGTTTTTATCATGGAGGCCATAGGGTCTTGATGCGGAAAATTTTAGAGTCTTGCCGGTGGGTGTTGTGAAAAACGGATCGTTGGTTGGTGGTTGTGGTGTTGTGAACCCCAAGTGGGGGTGGTTGTGGATTAGTTTGGATTCACTAGTTGTGGTGGGTTTGTTGTTGGTGTGGGTCGATTGGTGTTTTTGTGTTTGGTCTTTCTTTGGTTAGTTGGGTTCGTTGATGATTTTGGCTTGGGTTGATTGGATTGGGTTTTCTCTGAGGTTTGTAGTGGATCTGATGGTGCTGTCAATTGGTTTGTGTTGAATTTGGGTTTTCTCTGAGGTTTGATGATTTCTCTGAAATTTGATGATTTTGGGCGATTGGGTTGTGTTGATGGTGTTGGGTGATTGTGATGAATTTGGGTTTGATGATTGGATTGAGTTCATTGTTCTTCATTCTTGTTAGTATTTAATTTAATTTTTCCTCTTTTTTTCGTTTGTGTTCTTGTGATTTTGGATTGAGTAATTGTTGTTGGGAAGAACAAGTTGTGATATTATTACGAAAAAATAATGAAAAGTAAAAATAAAATTAAAATTTTAAAATAAAATTTTTTTTTTAATAAATTTTTTGACATGACCTAAAAAAAAAAGATGAGGATGTGTCATCTAAAAAACGTTAACTTAATTAGTGAGTGTTTGCATCCACGTTTGTATTTGTAAGGTTGTGTTTTCAGATTAAATTTTTTTTTTTTTTCCAGCATGCATGAACAGTAATCACACTGTTTATGCACATAGATTCACGGTACAAGAGACAAAGAGCTCAGGCACTGTCATGAGACTCACAAACACTTTATTAAAAAAAAAATAGGTCCTACGATATTATTCACACATTTACAAATTATTTTGTTATAGTGTTTTCAGTTTTTAGCAATAAGTTCTATCCAAACAGATCTTTAGTGTACAAATAGGACACTTTGTATGTCACGTAGGATTTTTTTGTTAGTGGATTAATGGTAGGGATCCAAACAGAAACGATTTTCTGATTATAGGGCCTAAAATAGGTGCAAAATTAATTTTGGAACCAAAATAAGAATTGACCCAAAATATAGAGACCAAAAGTGTATTTTCACCAAAATAAGTTTTGGATTATACAGTAAATAACATTCAATTGATACAAAATTTTATATGAGTGTTAATAAAAAAACTTGTAATCCAAAGTTAGATTTTTAAAATAAGTAACCATACAATTTTTTTTTTTTTTTAATGAAACTTTTAGCTAGTCAAGTTTATAACCAAACTTTGTCCCTCTTCTAAATAGCGTCCTTATGTGTAACAAATTTACACCATTTGATGACCAATGTCAGTGACTAGTCAAAGACAAAAGAGAGACCATAGTGGACTATTGTGCACCTAAAATCACTTTGGGGGAGAGAAGCAAAGATTGCTATGTAAAAAAATAAATTATGAGATGGTTGAAGTTTACCAATCATATTTATATTACGTCAATTTATAATTTTTATCGTTTATATAGTAAAACTTATAATTCCTTAAACATTTTCTAAGAATTATTAAAGACAATAAAATCATGTTTAAGAAAGAAAAAAATTTCAATTTGAAATTAGGAAATAAATGGAAGTTTGTTATCATTTTTAGATTTCACCATCAACTTCCTATATTAATTGTACAAGTTAACAAATGCCCTAAAAGCATTAGTTTAGAAAATATATTTAGAAACTTTTGATGGGGAAAAGAAAAAAAGCAATTGATTATTTTAATTTTTGCAAGCTTTTTATATTTTTCATGAAAATAATATCAAAACTTCCCTAAAGTAGTCTATTAACAAATTGTCTAAGGCCATCCGTTGACAGGACTCTAATTAATTATTCAATGTTATTTATGTGGCAGCAAGCAGCCTTGTCTATTGATTCATGTATGAGGTTTTGTTTTGTACAAGTCTGTTAATGACTTTTATGTTGAGCAAAAGAAAGAAGGAAAAACACATTTGTTGTAAAATAGAGGAAATATATATAGGCAAGAGAATAAAATATGAGGGAGATATTATATCTAAATTGCTATTGTCTAGTGGTCATCCACCACAAAATATCATTTCTGAAAGTGATATACACATATTTCTCTTTTGCTCTTGATGTTTCTCTAATATTTTCAATGCATTACAATGGGCGCAAATGCTCAAATATATAGGCGAATGATGAAATGCTGAAGTAGCTAGACAAGATCCCCTAAAGTAGGGGCTCCTACTTAATGTGATGGACTTACGTCCATCACCCATGAAATTTCGGTCATACTTCAAGAGGGTAAAATTTAAAATTTCAAACCAGAGGAAGACACTTTAAATTTTGATTAAATAACAAGTGAATTAGTTATAATTTGTCCTTAAACTTTTAAAGTGAAATGAATAGATCCCCAATTTTCACAATAAATTGGGCATTGGGCCATTTGCTTGGGTCCAATAGGTATCCCATTGAAAGCCCAATATTAAAGGGAATTGAGTCCACCGCAGCAGAAAGAGAGACTCTTCTCTAAAAAAATAAAAAATAAAACTAACTTGAAGACACCAAAATCTATAGTACACATCAACCTATACACAAACTTTGATACCAAAATGAGGAAAAAAATCTCAAATTCCAGTTAAAGAAATAGAGAGAGATTGGAGGAATAGTGAGCCATACAAAACAGAAGTAGAGGCGAGACATAAAAAGTTAAAAACATAGTCCCGGACCTCCCGGTCTTTGTATCCCAGTCGAATGTACAACTATTCCCTTTGGTGGGGAAATTTTTAGATGGGGACAATTTTTTTGTCTTAAAAAAGAAGAAGATTAAATTGGCTTTTAAAGGTATTTCGATTGTCTTAGTCACTATTTTTTATTTAAAAACAAAAATGACATGATAGTGTTTGATTGGAGAATGTAAATGAAGACTTTTACTTATCAAATTTAATTTTTAGACTTAAAAACAAAAGACACTAAAAGATGGACAAAATTTGACTCTAAACTTGTTTGGAGTCTTATTTTTCATGTTTATTTTTTTGGTAGAAAGAGTCTTATATTTCCACTTACACTAAAAAGATGATATGTCTCTCTCTCATATGCTACCTATAAGACTGTTAAAAAAGCACATATGATGCATGTATGATTAAGTAAACATGGACATTATATATGACAAGAATACACATTATCTTTCTAGCGTGGATTGAAACCTAAGGCCCTAAATATGTTTGGATCCAAATTTTGCCCGTAATAAAAAAAATTTAATCATAAACCACTTAAAAATTTTAACCATTAAATTAATACTCAGGTCTAAATTTATTGGTAATATTGGCAAACACAGTTACTTTCTCCTACTTGATTTTTTTTTTCTTAAAGAAAAGTTAAGTCATTTATGGTTGAGAGTTCAGACTTTCAAGTCAACTCGAGATTACTTGGATATATGTATAAATAAACTACATGGTTTATTTCTTAACTCTAAAAATCAAGGCAATAAAATCAAGCTGAAGAGGATTTTTTTTTTCAATTTGAAATTAGGAAATAAAAGAAAGCTTGTTTATAGCCAGTTTTAGATTTCATTCAATAATCAAATTTCAATAAGGTGTAACACAAAGGTATATCACAAACTCGAGTCCAAATTTTCTGTCCCACCTTTTCCTGCTCCACTCTATACTCTACCAATAAAATTTGTCTTGTGTTCACCTAATTAATTAAATACTACTATTAATTAATAATGGTAGCATTAATAAGTCAATAATGATAATATTTAATTAATTAGATGAACACGTGGTAAGTTTTTATTGATGGAGTATAGAGTGGAGCAGGAAAAGTATGACAGAAGATTTGAACTCCACAAACTCCACTTAAAAGTCATGATAACTTTTAAAAGAAGATAAAAAAAATATACTACACACAACAAATTTCTTGACCCAACATTATTTGTATAGTTGTAAGTAGCCATTGTCTATTAATTGATGTGTGGGACCTTGTTTCTTTCTAAAAGCATTTACATCAGTTTGTCTAAAATTTTTTATCAATTTTAACATAAGAATCAATTTTTTCCATTTTCCACTATTGTTTACAAAAACATTAACATTAGATTATCTATTATACAATCTATTTTTTTCTTTAAATAATAATTTCTTATTCTTTTTTTATTATATTTCCCACCCTAATCGAAACACTTTTTCTGCCTCTTCAATTAAAATCCTTCTCCTCTTAGCTCTCTCTCATTCTTTGTCATTTCTTCTTCTTCTCCTACCCACATCAAAACTCTCTCTCTCTCTTCTCAAAGCTTCTCCTCTCAGCTCTCTTTTACTCTCTATTTCTTCTTTAGGTTGCAGTGTTGGGTTTTAGTGGTGGATGGGCAGTGAAATTTTTAATTTTAGATCTCTGTTGGGTTTGATTTGGGTTGTTGTTGTTGTTGTTCTTCTTCTTTTGTGTTGCTAATTAGATTTGATTTTGTGTTTGGGTTGATGGGTTTGAGCTACTGTTGAGTTTGATTTGGGTTTTCCGGTTGGTGGGTCAATCGGGTTTTGTGATAGGATAATCTGAATTGTGACTTGTAGTGGTGGTGGCTGGGTTTATTTGAGAGTAGTGAAAAGAAGAGAGGAAGAGAGAGATGAGATAATGGGAAATTAATAAAATGTTAGGATATAAAGCAACTTTAATCATGTATATTTACATGATTACTATAACAAAAATATAAATTTACGGTGTTTTAAAAGTTGTTGGTTGTTTTTGGAAGAAAAATGTGTAAAATTGATAATTTTTTTCTATAATACAATCACTAATGTGAATGTTGTAAATGTCTAATAATGAATTTCTTAGTAAGAAAAAAAAAAATCAGAACTCCTTGACTAAGGTCACATTCTATACATAGCGTGCATGTTTTGATGAGAAATCTAGGAGAAAAAAAATGCCTATTTTTTTTTTTTTACATCATAGGGGAATATAATAAACAACACTTCATTTAGATTGCCTATATTTATATTTTACGAGATGAGATGAATAACAAACACCCCCTCCGCGTAAAATATATATTATACAGGGAAAGGGAAGTTTTTGAGCTTGTCTAAGAAGTGGAGTAATTTTGATCATAGGAATACAGCTTCTAAGAAGAACAAAGCTCGAGGAAAAAGAAGGTTGTATTAAGTATAAAAGCACTGCAAACTTTTCTATAACAAATAGTCCCCATGAATTGCTGGCTCCATTGTAAGAGACTAAAGAGTCCAAGAAAAAGCATGCATATATGCACAACAACTTGGCAAGCACACCAAAGAAAGATTGGGAAGAACCGAAGAAGAAGACGAAGATAGAAATGTTGGTTGACCAAAATTCGAAGTGCTTACCGGGAATTTCATCTAGTTTTCTTCCAGCGTTCTGATTATTTCCTGCAGCTAGTATTGAGTTGCCAAGAAAAGTTATGGCTAAAACAAAGAGGAGCCGTGCTTTTAGATTTGATGCGCCATTCATTTTGGTCTTTCGCAGCAACTTTTTGTTCATGCTAGTATATATGTTACATACACCAGAATGACTGATACTTTAAGGCAGCGAGTGCTATATATATATATATATATAGAACTGGCAAATGACTTACTCTCGTTTATTGCCAAAATTTGACTCATTCTTTGTTATCAGTTAAAACTACTGTTAAACCATAGAGTTTTTCTTCCATCTCATCACGTGGTGACTCAAAAGAATATCTTAGTGTAATTTTAGTCATATAACTTACTAGATAGTCATATGATTTAGTGAATTGTGCACGTGAACAGTCTTATAAATAGCTACGTAATGGGTGTTCAAAGAAAAAACTTTGTGCATTATTAAATAAAATTTTCGTTTAATTTATTCTTGTTACTGTAGGTGGGGGCAAGAGGAATTGAAACTTATGAATCGTTTCATGATTATTTTTCCTTACCATAAGGTTAAGAGTTTTTATTTTTATTTTCACTAAGAGTAGGGATCGAGAAATTAGTGGTGGTCTTTTCTTCTTCTATTTTTATTTTTATTTTTATTTTATTTTTTTAATGTAGAAGGAATTCAAAGTATGTACAGTTTTTAGACCTCTTAACACAAACAGATTAACCTAGTTATTTAGCTAAGTGATTAACTTAGGTAAATTATGCAGATCTAGATTAACACATATAAATCATATTATTAACAAGTGTGAAAAATAAAAAACACAACGATATAATAACCTAGGAAAATCAAACTGGTAAAAAACCTGGAGAGGATTTAACTTAGCTATATCCACTATGAAATAATTGAAGTTTACACAATAGCGACTTAGACCACTAACATCCTATTACTACATCGAGTAGGAAACTTACTACCACGACTAAGTGACAGCTCCGAGTCCACAGATTACTTCTTTCTTAGATTCACAGCAAGTACAAACATTTTTGCTTGTGTATCTTTAAGCTCTTTATACAGCAACTGAAGCGATCATCAAACTCTCGACATCAATCACGATCTTGATAACCCTAAGTATATGTGAAGGCAAACACCTCTAGATCTCACAAGAGACTCACATACACAGCATAAATAAAACTGCAACAATTTTTAAAACGTGGCTAGGGTTTTCCCTTTTATACCTAGGGAAAAATATAAAACCCTATAAATCAAACGGCCTTGGACTGAGTTGAAAAAATTCTGCAGAAAAACAATCTACACGAGCTTCGATCGATCGAGTTTAATTTTCGATCGATCGAGCAAGGCAGATTTACATAGTAAATTCTGCAATGCACTCGATTCTAATTTTACAAATAAACATACTTTGAGCAAGTCTAAAAACAAGACTAAATGTTTTGATCATGATTTGTCAACATTACACAATGAAGTTCTAATACATTTAAACCTAAAGTCTTAGAACCCAAAAAAGTAAGATCCCTTATTTGAAAATAAAAAATCTTACCAATTAAGTTAACAGAAACTCACAGTAGAAAACCTTACCATTTATCCAAATGACACTAGTAACACTGATTACTTATTTGCATTAATTTAATGACATAACAAATTAAATCTTGTAATTTTCAAACTAACAAATTAACTTTGAAATTTTGAAAAGTTATAAATTAAACCCTCAATCTATATTAAACTCCAAGACAATATTGTTAAGGACATATTTTATGTAGTTGACTAATCTTTTGACAAAATACATTTTACCTATAATTGGGTAGATCTAGGATGTGTTTTATACTTCAAAGAACATGTTGTTCAAGTCTAGTATTAAAGTCATGAAGATTGGACCAAGAAACAAGTGAAGAAAATGTGTTCACTAAAGCTGGACAGATAGCTTGACACTTGCGGACACCTGTGGATAGATAGCTTCATAGCTGCTCGACAGATAACTATCTATCGAGGTTTACTGAGGCTTGACACCTGCTATCTATCGAGGTATCTATCGAGGTTACAGAAATCAGAATTTTCATATCTGATTCTCGGCCTATGCTTTTGTATTTGTGTAGGGTTTCTTTTCTAACAACCCTAGACATATATAAGGTTTATTTTAGAGGCCGTCACATAAGAGAATACAAGGAGAACATATGCAAAAGGTGATCGAGGCTTTATTCTCTAAAAAAGAAGCTACTGCATCTTTTACGCCTTAGGATTTTGTAACAAACTGCTTCTTGATCTTCATTGTTGATGAAGTGAAGAACTTTGCAGCCAACATTCTTTCTTCCTCAAATTAGTGAGTGAGTCACGTATTGAGATTTGTGCAAAGGAGTTAATCACGTACTGAGATTCGTGCAAAGGAGTTAATCATGTATTGGGATCTGTGCATCAAAGGGTGGCGTTCATATATTGAAGAGTTTAGAGGTTCTAAAGCGGTAGAAGGTTTCTGCTGTGAGTTCATCTACGGGGATTGTAGAGTATAGGGACAAATGTTTTGTACTAGATTTGAAACTTCTCTTTACTATAGTGGATTGCTTTTTGGAAAGGTTTCCCCCTAGGTTTTTTACTATGAAACCGGTTGGTTTCATTAGTTTTCCTAGGTCATTATATCTTATCTTATTTACTTTTCCGCTGCACTTATATTTGACATGATATTGATGTTTGTTTGTTTGTTTTAATAAGTTTTATGCATAATAAATCTAATTAACAACTTGAGTTTAAAACTTGTTAATTCTATCAACTGGGGTCTAAATTTCTCAATAAATATCATTCTACTTAAATGGATTGAAGTTAATTTGTTATTTTTTTAAAGTATAGAGTTAAAATTAAAATTTCCCTTTACTCTCTTTTTAAAAAATGTTAAGAAAAAAACTACCTTTAGTTTTTTTATATTTACTATAGAGCGTGCCAATTGTGAATCATTCATAAGGGATTAAGATCTAAAATTTTTAGGGTAGCTTTACTGGGAGACTTATAAAATCTTAAACATTCATTTAAAAAAAAATAAATTAAATTTTCCTATATCAACATAGTTTAAATAGATATCAAAATAGTGACTGTTAAAGTCTATTTCAAGATGGATGGAATGGAAATTTTTTGGGAACCCCATTGTGGAATTACCCTAAAAGCTCTAGGGATTTATCTTGTATTGATAGTAGTTTTTTATTTTGGGGTGAAATAGTGCACAAAACACTCCTGTGGTTTTTCAGTAAAACGCAAAACCCAACCCTTGAGTTTTTTAGTATAACACCAAATCCCACTATGATGTTGTTTTGTGTGTAAACTGCTAATTTTATAATTCTTAACCCCTTAGAACTTTAGAGTATAACACAAAACCCTAATGCAGTATTGTTTCTTGTAAAATTATAGCTCTAAATATAAATATGCGTCATCATATGAGTAACACACTTTTTATTTTAATGGATGTTTAACGATAAACATAAAGCAATATTACATGGAGTTAAGTTTTTCATTTAAAACCTCAAAGGGTTTCGTGTTATAGCAAGAAACCAATTGGGGGGTATTTTGCATTTCTTTTGACTCGTTTTTTTATTCTTTTTAAAAAGTGCATTCCAAGTCATAACTCAACATTTAATATTCATAATCTGTGCTAATAGAGAAGCCATGACTGTTAATAAAACAAGAAATTGAACAAAGTTTTCCTTCAAGCACATTAAGTAGTGGTTTATAAGATAATTTATGTGTATTTATATTATTTAAACAAGTCATATCACTAGCTTGCCATATAAATACAAGTTCAAGCAAATAATTTTTTAATTTATTGTGTGTGGTAGGTTGAAGGAACTTTCTTCAAACTAATTTTATTCAAAGAAAATTATTATCCAATTATAATTCAAACTTTCTTCCTTGGGATGAATATGAACATTTAGATGAATGTTATTTACAGTCCGATTTGGTCAGTCCCTCGTATAAGCCACGGCAGACTGATAAAATCGTATGCCTAATAAATTTGAATGAAGAGTCCTCCCAACAAAGTAGGTAGACCAAAATCAAAGCCGACTCTCATACAGTAAAATGCTACCTGGACATGATTTAGGTTATTGGCTGAAATGAAATCTAAGGCAGGTTCCGTGAACAGAACTTTGGTTCTGGTCCTTCTGGACATAAAAAGTCTTTTAACTCTTTTAGGTAAGTCAACAGTCAACGCGACTTAAATGAAATTTTGAGCCTGTCTGTTTCGTTGTGGTCACTGGTCATATTGTCTACGCGTTTGTTTGACGGAAAACGTTTTCCAAAAAAAGTATTTGTTTTTTTTTTTTTGGGTTAAGAAATTGACTCGTTTTGCTTGTGTTATGGTTTGATTGCGACTTTGGAATAAGTTTTTTTTTTAATTTTTTTTTAAAATTTCTGTTATTTGACTAGTAGGAAAAATTAAAATCAATAATATTTGTTGTAATTTCAATAATTATATGATTAAAAACTTTCATTTACAAAAATATATCTCAAATATGAAAATATAGCTCAAATTTGGGAATGTAGGACAAGGTAGTCAGTTTCGTACAGTACTGGCCGATACGGCTGATATTTTCAGTTCTAGTGCTTGAAACAGTACAGAAACATCCTCATTTCGTACCGGTTTAAATATCGGCAGTATCGGTAGCGTTTCGGCTGTACCGGCAAAAATACCGAATTTTGGTCGGAAAATGAATACTGGTCCGAAACAAAAACACAAATTTCTTTGTAATTTTTCACTCACTTAAGATAATTTCTCAACAAATTTCACAATCTAATGTATCTCTCTCGTATCTCAGTCTCTTTTCTGCTTAGCTTCCCATTTTTCTCCGTGATCTTTGCAACGTCTATTTTCTTCTAGTCATATTCTTCTTCTTCTTCTTCGCTTTTTTATGTCTTCACTGTTTCTCAAAGAGTTTTGTTTTGGGTACCCACGTGATGACTAACCAAAGGTAAGTAGACAACACTTGCTTTTTGAAATTTGAAATGAGATAAGACTCACTGGAGGTAAACATGTGAAGGAGATAAAATCAAGATAAAAAAAAAGAAAGATAAATTGTAAAGGTAAAAGAGAATGAGTGGAGGTGAAAAAAAAGTGAGTTAAAAACAATTTGTTGGCATATGGTAGTTAAAAATTGAGATACGTGTACCAAAACAAAAATAGAAATGCAATCTTTTCTTACAACATTTTCACAAGTTTTAAGTTTCAAGTTGTTACGGGTTTTTATTGGTGGGGTAAAAAATTCATTTTAGAGGTAGGAACAAATGAGAATCAATAACAAATAGCCACCTATAATTATTGTAAAAATGTTGAGAAAATATTATGGATGTCGCACATCTAAAAAAATTAATGTTAAAAATATTACAAATTTTAATGTATAACTATTAAAATTAAAGTATTACTAATAAAATATGATTTTAATTTTATTTATTATGTTTTTAATTCACATTTACCAATCACATTAATTGTCATATCAATTTGTATATAACTATAATAAAATTTGTAATGTTTTTATTATTTTCCAAAAAATATTTAGTGTATATATATATATATATATAGAGCAGTAATTCCAAAACAGTACACCGGCATTAACCAATACCAAAACAGTACACCGGCATTAACCGGCATTAATTTGATAAAATTGGCTTCTTGAATTGATTAATTTGATCATTTTAATGTGTTCTCTATCTTGTTTAATGATTAATTGGTCAATTTCTTGAAAATTGTGCAAGTGGTTTTTCATAATTTTGGAGTTTTAATATAAACTCTATGCTCAAGCCAATTTTGTGATTTTAAAGTTACATTGAACTTATTCTCACGGCATTAGGGCATGCATCATTTGCTTACATTGTTCATGCATCATATAGATTGTTATTTTTTATATTGTTTTGTACTAACTTGCAGTCTGCCCTTGGTTTTCTCTTGTTTTCTTTTTTGTTACTTTCTGTTTGTCTGTTCTTTCCTTAGCATCATGCCTAGGAAAACTAGAGCCAACAAGACATCCTCCTTTTTTTCTTCTCCATCCTTTGAGGGTGAGAGATTCTTGAGTGAGAAACACCAAGCGACTTTTGAGACACGTAATCTCAAGAAGAACATTTAGGCTGAGAGAAAGGTTCTTTTAAATGAGCTAGATTTCGAGATTAGGAGGAACTTTGAGCGTAGGGGTTGGTTACCTTTAGATATTCCTCATCCCCCTTCGGCTACCTTGATCAGAGAGTTCTACTCGAACCTCTCTGTCCACTCCTATGATTCCAACACTCTTGTGAGGAGTTGGATTCGTGGTGATGAGTACACCATTACCCCTTCGGTAGTGGCTGCTGCTCTTGGGGTCCCTCTTGTTCAGCATCTTGTCTACCCTTATGATGAGTCTCCTCCCCTAGATGACATCATGTTTTACATCACTGGGTCTTCTTTCCAGTGGGGTTCTGGTCCTCTAATTACTACTGCTGAGCTCACTGAGGTTCATTATCTTTTCTTTTAGATTGCTTGTCATTACTTGTGGCCTATATCTCATCTACACATTATCCCTATTGAGAGATGTGCGTTTCTGTATGCTCTTGTTACTGATGCTCCTATCAGTTTTCCTCATCTGTTTATTCGTTCTTTGAACGAGGTTCATCAGAGTAGTTCTATTGCTCATGCTCTTTTCTTCCCCGTTTTTATTCACTAGATTCTCTTACATCTTGGTTTAGAGGAGTTTCTTGCGTCTGAGCCTATTCATATTATCACTCCTATAGATGCCACCTTTCTTAGGCAGAAGGCCGCTCAGTTGAGAGCAAGCTCTAAACATCGTATGGTTGACTCTTTTGGTGTCGTACCTCCTCCTCCTCCCTCCTCTATAGGTGATACTTCTGCTAAGGCATCTGTCGATCTTGATGCTACTGCTGCTGCTGATGTTCTTCCGCCTTTTACTTTGAATGATTCAGACATTCATCGTATGTTGGAGACTATCATGACCGTTCAAGCGACTCATGGTCAGCTTTTGGTGGACATGTTTGTGTTTTGTCACAGATTGCCAAATGAGAAGTTTGTTAGGTTCTAAGACCTTTAGGTTTAAATGTATTAGAACGCTAATTTGTAATGTTGGCAAACCATGATCAAAATGTTTTAGTCTTGTTTAGACTACTCAAAGTATGTGTCTTTTATGTAAAGTTGGAATTGAGTTGCTGCAGAATTTACTGTGCAATTCTGCTTGACTCGATTGATCTAGAATTAGACTCGACCAATTGAAAGTCGTGCATATTGTTTTTCCTGCAGAATTTTCCAACTTAGCCCAAACCTGTTTTACGTGTAGGGTTTTATGTTTTGCCCTAGGTATAAAAGGGAAAACCCTAGCCATGTTTTTAGTAGTTATTAATGCTGTGTGTGTGAATCTTCTGTGAGATCTAGAGGTGTTTGCCTCCACACATAGTTAGGGTTATCAAGGATCAAGACTATGTCAAGAACTTGATGATCGTTTCAGTTGCAGATTCAAGAGCTTAAAGATATACAAGCAAGAGTGCTTGTGGTTGTTGGGAATCTTAGAAGTAAGTAGTCTGTGGACTCAGAGCTATCACGTGGTCGTAATAGTAAGTTTCCTACTCGAGGTAGCAATAGGATGCTAGTGGTTTAAGTTGCTATTGTGTAAACTTCAATTCTTTCATAATGGATTCAGTTTTACCTTAAGAATAGCTAGGTTAAATCCTCCCCAGGTTTTTTACTAGTTTGGTCTTCTTGGGTCATCATATCATTGTGTTCTTTATATTTCCGCTGCTTTGTATGATATGATTTATATGTGTTAACCTAGATCTGCATAATTTACCTAAGTTAATCACTTGGCTAAATAATTAGGTTAATTTGGTTTGTTTTAAGGGGTCTAAAAATGTACAGTTTTAATGCATAATAAATTTTCTAAATAATCCTTATACTTATCAAACACACATGTCACATATCCCTTACCTAAAAACAAAAGACGTGAGAAATCAATATATATATAAAAGCAGAGACCTCATGCGAGAGAGCATGAGGTCTTGCCATGTGGCGTACTCTATAAAGAGAATTGAGATACCATTAAGCCATATTAGAAATAAGAACAAATTTAAAATAGAGACTCTTTATTTCTTTTGATTCAATGTTTCAAGACTAATATATATATTTTTTCCATTTTTTATTCAATGTTTTAAAAATACTATTTATTTCATTTGATTCAATGTTTCAAGACCTTCCATCTTTTACATACACAAAAAATTCTTTACATTTCCATTCATCATTTTCACTTTTACTCCTTTATATACACATGTCCATAGTCTTTCAAATCATCCTATCTCAAATATACTTAGACAAAAAATGATGTCATTTAGCTTCAACCTTTCAATGACACCTACTTAACTCCAACGTTACAGCATCATTTGATCGTAACCCCTATGAATAGGCTATGACCAAGGAAGAGGGTTTGCGTTTTTTATTTAGTGACGGTAGCTTACGGTTTTGATGTTCCAGTCAGACATAGTAGATTTTGTGAAGCTGATGATTCGCTTGGAGTCTTTGGGTATTTGAGATTTTGGTTTAGGAAAGTTATTAATGTATTTTATTTTAGAACTAAAGAAAAAGAAAATGGAACATTCTAATTAATTATTTATGAAGTTAGCTTCTTTTTTTATTTATTTTTTAAAAATTTTGTGTTAGAATTCATAATTTGTAGGTTTCTTTGTATGTAGCCATAGTAAGAAAAACAAAAATCAATGGTGACTTAAAAGTATTTTTCTCCTTTTTTTTAAAAGATATAGAAACCTAATTGAAGCCAATTAAATTTTGATAAATGAATGTGTTTTTAGCAAATTTCTCTTAGTTTAATCACGTTCTCTTTATGTTGATACTTACAAATGATTTCCTTAATTCCATTGAGATAATTAATTGGGTGTTTATGATCAAGGTCTCCATATTTGGTTGTGAGAATAGAGTGATTGAGAAAGTGTTTCAGAGGTTTCTTAAATTTATGTAATTATAGGATATAAAAATAATTTATATTTTAAATTCTTATTTGTAGATTTCAAAATCATTTAATCAGTTTGAAAAATAAAATCTACTATTAATGGTAAATATTATAATATATTATAATCTTACAATGTTATACAATTTTTAAAATAAATTATGAATTAAAAAAAATCAAGTTTCAAAGTATTTAACAATATTATGGGAAAACATAAATATTATACAATAAAATAAGTATTAAGTATTATATGTAGATTTTAATATATATATATATAAAATAATTTCAAATGAAATAGTAAAGTAGTCCGCACATCGTGCGGGATATCATCTAGTTTGTATAAGAGGAGCTCAAGTGTCCACGTTCTCGTTCTTGTCACCTAAATAAAAGACCAAAACTTATTACTAACAAATTCTTCCTAAGTATTTAAACTTATACACAACCTAACTCTCAAACTCAAAAAAATCTTAATTCCCATCTCAAAAGGTTCCCATAGCACAAGATATATTCATCAAATACATTATGTACCAAACCATAGAGAAACCAAGGCATACAAAATTTATCTATGACCCAAACCTATCAAAATATGAGCATACTAATTTATAGCTCAAAACACTCACCCTAACTTTAATTAAATACTTAAAGTTAGGTATATCATTTACTATTCACTACTTATTTCAGCAACATATACCTCATTTATAAAATACAAATGAGCTATCCAATCACATCCAATTTTCATAAAATTTTACAGAGCCACTCCTCTGGATGTCTTGTAGATACCATATCAATTTCAAAGTCAAAGAATAAAACTATGATTTAATAAAAATCATACAAGATAACATACTCAAATCTGTCATAACAAAATTTCATGCAACCTAGAAATTAAACCATTATTTATATATTGATCCAATTGCAGTGAGGCCACTTCCATTACAACCATGTGTGTCTTAGAATTCGTAAGAACTACTCCTAGCATCCAGATTCATAGAATATGATTTAATGTAGCTTTTTCACGTTGTAAACACTAAATTTGTCACAGTGACAGCTTTAACATATTTTCTCACAAAATTATCAATTAATTACAATCGGCCTTCATTTCGTGTGGGTTTTTTTATACCTATACTGTACATGTTTGAATACATTAATAGGCATCTAATTGACCATAATATCTTCAATCTTTCAAATTGCAAACACAAAACCACAATTTCTAGCTTCTAACAAACAAATTAGAGAATGCTATTTCAAGAAAAAAGGAAGAGATTGTTTTTTCCGAAGATTCGGATTCTAACTCCTCATCCTCTGCTTCTGATAATTTTTTTTCTTCAAATGAACTGAAATTAAAAGATTTATTGGAAAACCCAATCCCATGTCTTTTATAAAAAACTAGTATTCAAAACCTACTACTCCTGATATGCAGTTCGAAGAAAGATTTTTCCAAACCCAGTTTTCAGTTTTTGTTGATAAGCTTTATGAATGGAACATTGATGGCTTACCTGAACAAGAAATTATTAAAAAAATGAGTCATATGTCTATGGTTGCTAATGCTTATATTACCAACCATAATCTTGACCATTCTGAAATTGTTGATCTTCTTACTACCGGTTTTTTTGGAACCCTTCACGGTTGGTGGGAAAAATATCTTACTGTAGAGTCTAGAGAATCCATCAAAAAGGCCGTTAAAAAAGATGATAATTGATGATGCAAAGAATAATCAGTAGGCTGGATGCTTCGGACTTGAGAAGACCACTGGTTCTTTCGGCAACCTGAACAAAGAAAGAAAAGCAAATCAAAGGTGACCGGGGTTGCCGGCCGAAAACCCTCCGATGGTAAAGTTAGTTTTCCTCTCCATATTATGAGTTCCAACTTTTCTGGAGTAAAAATTCCACCTACCTTGGGTTTGTCTGAGACAGCCTTTATATAATGTTCTCATGGGCAGTTATCAAAATATAAACTTCTCCTGGCTTCAAGGAGAGATGGGGCTCGTAACTTGCACAACCGTTTGGAGGTTATGCTCTTGTTTCACAACGGATACCTGGCGGTTATGCGTGGGATAAGGGACTTTCATCTTACTCGGAGATTTTTTCTAAGTATGATGCCTTCGTCTTGGAGTTCCTTGGTCGAGTGCGCCTGTTAACTCCAAGTGTAACATCCTAGTCCGCTGGTCTGTGTGTGGACGAGTCCTCAAAGGGTAGTTAATGCGCATCCCACGGACGAGAGATCTCGCTTCACTACCACCCTCTGGACGTCCTGGTCTGCTACCCTCGTCTTGAGGATAACTTCTGGACGTCTGTATCTGGGGTGATGGCCGTCCAGGGACGGTTTGAGTGTTTTATCCCACATCAGTTGCCCCTCGTCCAGGAGTTATGCGATGTATCAACAGATTTCACAACGCACCACGTGTCGTTCACCTATAGGGGGTCAGCTAACTAGTTTATTCCTTCGAGGCACGCGACACGTGTCGCCTCCTGATTGGGTCCGTCGTTACAGTTACCGAGACTTTTCTGCTTATAAATAGTGGTTTCTCGCTCATGCCCCTCTCACTTTTTCAAATTTTCTGCTTTGACACTCTCGTCCGTCGCCTCGTCTAAGAATATCCTCAGCGTCCTTAGTTTCTCTCGTCTAGAGCCAGGTAATCTTTCTACACTTTCTTTAGTTTTCCTTTTCAAGTGTTTAGGACGTTTTCAATGGCCTCCTGCTCGTCTAGCGACAGTGTGGTCAGGGCCATAGACGAGTACCATGACGACTCTGATTGTGACACCTCTAGGGACGCCAGTAGTAGTAGTGGTCACACAACCGAGGAATACACATCTGGTGTTCCCGGAATCCCTGTAGATGCTTTTCAAGAAAGTATTAGGACGAGGACAGCCTCAGGGGCTGATACCTCGACGAGCTCCCCACCGTCCTCACCTTTAGACGAACAGGAAACCGTATACAGTTGTGCTTTAGAGATTCCTTCAAGGACGGACGAGAGGAGGTTAGATTCCCTTAGGACCTGGTTTCAAATTCCTGATGATTTAAACCCTAGGCTAGCTGCCCCAGGTGAATGGTGTTGTCAGCCTTACTTTGGAATAGGTGTTTATGAAGCCTATTTGTTAGGGGGGCTCAGACTTCCTTTAAATGCCTTTGCTAGGGAACTACTCACTAGGCTGGGCTTGGGAGTGTGTCAGCTTAACCCCAACGCATGGAGACTAATTGTCTCCATGCAAGTCTTATGGATGGAGGTATTTGACGGGGACCGTCCTATCACCGTGGACGAGTTCTTGTATTGCTATAAACCCTCCGAGATAAATCAATCTCGAGGCTTTCATCAGTTCACAGCCAGGGGCAATGACTGTAGACTGATTAAGTCCTTGCCCTCGTCTGACAGAAACTGGAAGACAGAATTTTTCTTCGTCTCTGGTTTCTGGGCGGGGCATCCCGTCGAGGTTGGTAGAGACTCATTTGCTCCGTATACTGGAGAAATAGGGAACCTTCGTCCAGAAGGTATGTCACGCTCTTTTTTGTTTCTTTTGTATTATACTTTCTATTTGGACGATGGTCTGACCTTTATTTTTTTTTTTATTTTTTTTTTCAGCCGTTGGACGACCTTCCCTGAGCAAGTTCCATCGTGACCGCGTCCACAGGGCCCGTCTGCATCCTGAACGAGATTTTCACTCGTTAGTGACCCTTAAGCGTCTACACGAGTGGGGACTTGGCCCTGAACCGTCCGTCGAAGCTCTAGCACACGAGTTAACTACCCGTAGACGTGAGTGCTCCTCTATTTTTTCCATTTTTGTTTATGATCACTATTTGTATTTATTTATATATTTTTATTATTATTATTTTTTTTTTTTTGGGAATGGCAACCATGAAAGGAAACAAGGGGAAGGAGGTTGTCAGCGAGGCAGCCAGAACTGAGCCTCGTCCTACTTCTGGGGAGAAGAGGAAAAGCCTATCCAAACACGTGGACTTGGCTAGCCTGCCGAGCCGTCGAGGAAAGAAGGCTAAGTCCGGGCCGTCCAGGACTGAACTTCCTCCACAGCCTCCCGTCCTGGTTGACGTTGATTCGTCCATGCCCCTCAGCACCACTCCGTCCAAGTCTCCCATCCTTGAGCCGTCCCAGCCTCCCCAAAGAACTTCGACCAATTTATTGGAGAACGAGGACCTGGCTTGGGAACGGTTCCAAGAGGCTGTGAAGGGAGAGGACGTAGCTGCGTGCTACGACATGTCCTTGAAAGAGTTCGAGCATTCTGGCGTCCATGATCTCTTCAAGGTGAGCAACTTTGCCTCGTCCTGACTTGTTTAGTTGACCCAATACTATTGCTACCATTTGAACTTTCTATTCTTTTATGCAGGCAATGTCCAAGTTCATAGCTGCGTCCAGGCAGGCCACAGAGATGGACAAAACGAGGATCCTTCTAGAGAAAATGATAGAAGAGATCAAAAATGACTGCAGGACGTGGGCGGAGGTGGCGAACAAAGCCAAGGACGAGGCTGAGGGGTTGAGGACTTTGGTTGGAGAGCTGAAGTCTGACGCTGCCAGGAAGGACGAGCGTCTTGAACTTCTTCAGAAGGAAAACGAAGAGCTGAATCTACTCCTGAAGAAGGCTAAAGACGAGGCAGTGGAGGAGTTCAAGGTGTCCAAAGAATTTACTGACCTGATGGATACTAACTACGCAGCTGGGTTTGAGGACTTCAGAATGGACGCTATGGACAACTTTCCTGAGGTTGATTTTAGCACCATTAAGCTAAACCTTGCTGCTGCTACAAGTTCTCTCGTCCATACAGGCTCAGACGATGTCAACGTCGAGGACGACGCCTCCACCAGACCACCCCAGGACGACCCTAACGTTGATGCCCCTTCTCCTTGAAGAAGTTGTTATTGCTATTTAGCTTTCTTCTTTTCTGTTCACTTTTTTTTTTTTCATTTAAAATGTATTCGAGAACTTTTTTATTTTTATTTTATGTCAAGTACAATTTCCTCGTCTAGAGTGTTCTAGACGAGCTTATGAACAATATTTATCACTGTTTATTTTATAAGGGTTTTTGGACGGTGGCCGTCTACCCTTTTCAAGTTAAAGGATATTTTCTTTGTTTGTCACCACTTATGTCATTGTCCTTTAAATTATGCTCCAAGTGTTGAATGACCATCTACCAACTTTTTATGGACGACCCACTTAGGACTGGTGGTGATTGCATTATTCTGGCCTGTCCTTTAGGCCACTATTATTCACCCTCTTGAAAGCAATTTATAATGTTTACACTTTCTCGTCTTGTCGAGTGCTTGCTTATCTCTTAAGGCTTACTTTTTTCCTTAGACGAGTGGGCCTTGGCCCAAGGAAAACTTAGGATGAGCAGTTAGCCACTTTCTATCCTCTTTTTCCCTTTTTTTTTTTTTTTTTTTTTTAAGGAAAACTTTGGACGAGAAGGCCTTGGCATTTTTCCCTCTGCTTTGTCCTCACCCTTTTTTTTTAAAGGAAGTTTGGACGAGCATGCCTTAGCATTTTTTTTCTTTGCTTATCCCCATTTAAAGGAAATCTTAGACGAGTTTGTCTTCGTCCCAAGATTTTATTTAAGCATTTTTTCTTCGTCCGCGGACATTATCAGGGAAACTGGAATTCAAACGCACAAGAAATCCACACCATATCATTACATGAACATTGTTCACAGATTTGGCACACGCCTATAAGCTAGCGCCTTATTATGATATCAAGTACATAGCATCGTCTTTCATAAGCCGGTACATAAGTAGTGCAAAAGCTTAGGAACTAGTGCACTATTATTCATAACACACCACAATAATAGTAAAAGCACAAGCAAACATAAGCAAACACGCAAATCACAACTGTAATTTTGCCACTGTCTTCCCTCGTCCCCGTTCGTCACTGATAGTACCTTCGCAGATGTTCCACGTTCCAAGGATGCTCCAACTTTCGCCCGTCCAGGGCTTCCAGGTAGTAGGACCCCTGCCTTTTGCAGTTGATCACCCTGTAGGGTCCTTCCTAATTGGGTCCTAGCTTTCCATGAGCTGGGTTCCTGGTCGCCAGGGAGACCCTTTTGAGGACAAGGTCCCCAACATTGAACCGCCTGGGTTTTACCATAGCGTCATGCTGTCTGGCCATGAGATTTTTGTACCTTGCCATTCTTTGCTCCGCATCCATTCTTACCTCATCAATAAGATCGAGGTCAAGGCGCAGTTGTTCCCCGTTGTCTTTCTCCTTGTACTTCATCACTCGGTGACTTGCCATATGGACCTCCGCTGGTATAACAGCTTCGCTCCCGTAGGCTAGTTTGAAAGGGGTTTCCCCTGTCGGAGTTCGTGCGGTCGTCCTATAGGCCCATAGAACACCTGGCAGCTCGTCTGGCCATATCCCTTTTGCCCCCTCAAGCCGAGTCTTGATGATTTTCAGCAGGGATCGGTTTGCCACTTCTGCTTGTCCATTTGCCTGTGGATGGGAGGGTGAAGAGTAGTGGTTCTTGACTCCAAAATGGTTGCAGAAATCCCTGAAAGGTGCGTTGTCGAACTGACGCCCGTTGTCAGATACCAATACCCTGGGTACTCCAAACCTGCATAGGATATTCTTCCATACAAAATTCTTCACGTTCTGCTGAGTGATTGCTGCAAGAGGCTCGGCTTCTACCCACTTGGTAAAATAGTCTATTCCTACCACCAAAAACTTCATCTGTCGGATTCCTACGGGGAAAGGGCCCAGGATATCCAGCCCCCATTGTGCAAAGGGCCATGGGGCCGTCATTGGGGTCTGGTATTCCGACGGCTGTCTAGGCACATTGCTGTAACGTTGACATTGGTCACATACCCTGACATAGGTCTTAACGTCTGCCTGCATTGTTGGCCAATAGTAGCCGGCACGGACGACCTTATGGACAAGGGACCTTGCCCCTGAATGATTTCCACACGATCCTTCATGAACTTCCCTTAGAACATAGTTTGACTCGTCTGGAGCCAAACATCTTAAATAGGGTTGGGAAAAGCCTCGTTTGTATAACACTTCATTAATGAGAACATATTTGGCCGACCTGACCCTTAGCTTTCTTGCCTCGTCTTTGTCTTCTGGAAGCCTCCCATCCTTAAGGTAGATTATTATTGGACTCATCCAATTCTCTTCTCCTTCTATCTGCTGTATGTCAGGGATGTCTATGCTCGGCATGTACTGGACGTCGTCTAACGCGTCTATGACCCCTGCCGAGGCGGCTTTCGCCAAGGCGTCTGCTTCTGCATTTTCCTCCCTGGGAAGTTGAATAAAACTTATGGCTGAAAATTTTCGGGCAAGGCGTTTCACTTTGTCAAGATACTTCTTCATCCGATCCTCCTTGACGTCACACATCCCATTTATTTGGTTCATTACCAGCTGAGAATCTCCTCTGATTGTTAACGACTCGGCTCCTAAGGACTTGGCTAATTCCAACCCTTTGAGTAGAGCCTCGTACTCAGCCTCGTTGTTGGTAGTTGGATATTGCAGGCGGGCAGCATATTCCAGCTTGTCACCTTCAGGGGACTTCAATACAACTCCAACCCCTCCTGCATGCAGTGTGGACGATCCATCTACATTTACCACCCACGTTGCATTTCCTTCTTCCGTGCTTAGGTCGTCCTGACTGGGGGTGAATTCTGCGATGAAATCTGCCAAAGCTTGCGCTTTTATTGTGTTCCTCGGGAGGTACTTGACATCAAACTCGCTGAGCTCAACCGCCCACTGTATCAGCCGCCCCGCAGCTTCCAACCTGCTCATCGCCTTTTTTATGGGGTGGTCTGTCAGGACGTTGATGACATGTGCCTGAAAATAATGCCTCAGCTTCCTAGAAGCCGTGATCAATGCGAAGGCTAATTTCTCCATCATTGGGTATCGTCCTTCCGCTCCTCTCATCGCGTGGCTTGTATAATAGACCGGCTTCTGAACTCTCCCCTCTTCTCTGACCAATGCTGAGCTTACTGCATGTGGGGACACTGCCAAATACAAGTACAACTCTTCCCCAGGTTCAGACGGACTCAATAATGGGGCCGTCATTAGGTATGTTTTCAAGTCTTGGAAAGCCTTTTGACACTCATCCGTCCATTCAAAAGCCTTCCTAAGAATTTTAAAGAAAGGTAAACATTTGTCAGTAGCTTTCGACACAAACCTGTTGAGGGCGGCAACTCGTCCTGTGAGGGACTGGACTTCCTTGATGTTTCTCGGCGGCTCCATATTCAATATCGCCTGGATTTTATCCGGATTCGCCTCAATTCCTCTGTGCGAGACCATAAACCCCAAGAACTTACCCGACGAAACCCCAAAAGCACACTTGCTCGGATTTAACTTCATGTGGTACCGTCGCAACGTGTCAAAAGTCTCTTAAAGGTCGTCAAGATGTTTATCCTCGTCCTGGCTCTTCACCAGCATGTCGTCCACGTAAACCTCCACATTTCGCCCGATTTGAGGACGGAACATATGGTTAACCAGTCTTTGGTAAGTTGCCCCAGCGTTCTTCAAACCAAAAGGCATAACCTTGTAGCAATACAAACCTTGGCTCGTGACGAATGAGGTCTTCTCCTGATCTGCTTCATTCATCTGAATCTGGTTATACCCCGAGAAAGCGTCCATGAAGCTAAGTATCCTGTGACCTGCTGTTGAGTCCACTAACTGGTCAATGCGCGGCAATGGGTAGCTATCTTTGGGGCAAGCTTTGTTCAAGTCAGTGAAGTCCACGCACATACGCCACTTGCCATTGGCCTTCTTGACCATGACTACGTTCGCCAACCAGTCCGGGTAATGAACTTCTCTGATGAACTTCGCGGCGACCAACTTCTGCACTTCTTCCTTGATGGCATTGTCTCGCTCGGGAGCAAAAACTCTTCTCTTCTGACGTACTGGTTTCGAATAGGGGCATACGCTCAGGCTATGGGTAATGACACTCGGATCAATGCCAGGCATATCCTCATGGCTCCATGCAAAGACATCGAGGTTTTTCTTCAGAAACCGAATTAAAACGCGCTTTGCCCCTTCTTCCATGTTTGCCCCAACTCGGGTATACTTCTCTGGCTGTTCATCGTCCAAAGGGACGTCCTCCAATGCTTCAGTGGGCTCAGCCGCGACCCTTCTTCCGTCTATACTCATCGTTTGCATGTGCCCGTCCATTCCCAGCATGGCCAAGTAACATTCTCTGGCAGCCAGCTGGTCTCCCTGTACCTGGCCTACTCCATGTTCAGTTAGGAATTTGACGGACAGGTGGTAGGTAGAGGTTACCGCCTTCCAGCTGTTTAAAGTTGGCCTTCCAATAATCGCGTTGTATGACGACGCGCAATCAACAACAAGGAAATTCACCTCCTTGGTTATTTGCTGCGGATACGTCCCAACAACCACTGGCAACACGATGGTGCCCACAGGTTGCACCTTCATTCCTCTGAATCCTACCAACGGCGAGTTCACTGGTCGAAGCCGATCTCGTCCTAGCTTCATTTGTTGGAATGCGGGGTAGTAGAGAATGTCTGCAGAGCTACCATTGTCTATCAGAACCCTCCTGGTTGTGTAATCAGAGATGAGTAGAGTGATGACTATCGCGTCATCATGTGGGTGGTGAACTCGTCCTGCCTCTTCGTCCGTGAAAGTGACAGCCTGTTGGTCTACCTCCCTCGTCTTGGTAGGTCGTCCAGACTGTTGGATATTCTGCACCACCCTGAGGTATGTCTTCCTTGACTTGGACGACTGTGCTGTAGAGCTTCCCCCTATAATTACCCTGATTTCTCCCAGTGGGGGGCGCGACGATTCTTCCACCTTGGCCTTCATTTTCTCATCTCTCTGGTCTCGTCCAAGGAAGTTCCTCAACTTTCCCTGTCTAATGAGATTTTCTATCTGCTGTTTCAAGTCAAAGCACTCGTCTGTATCATGCCCGTGGTCCCGGTGAAAACGACAGTACTTGCTCCTATTCCGTTTGTTGGGGTCTCCCTTCATTTTGTCCGGCCACTTCAAGGACGGATCATCCTTGATTTGCATAAGGACCTGCTCTAATGGCATAGCCAGGGGCGTGTATTGCTGATTCCTTGCAGAGGAACTGGCCTTCTTAATATCTTTATCCTTTCTCTCGTCCACCCGAACTTTCTTTGGACGAGGTCCCTGATCGGGATGGCGATGGTAACCCGATTCTGAGTGCTCTGCGCGTTTTCTCTTCTTGGCTATGATGGCGTCTTCAGCATTCATAAAATTCTGGGCCGAATGGACAAGCTCGGCCATAGTCTGCGGTTCCTGCTCGTAGAGCTTATGAATGAACAAGTCCGAATTGACCCCGTTGTGGAAAGCGGCCAGCAGCAACTTGTCATCCATCTCATCCACCGTTAAGGCTTCCCTGTTAAACCGGGTGATGAAGGACCGCAAACTCTCATTGTCCCCCTGCTCTATAGTCAGCAGGCTGGAGGAGGAACGTTTGTGACGCTGTCCTCCAATAAAGTTGTTGACGAACAACTTACTCAGTTCTTCAAATGACCCTACTGAGTTTGGGGGGATCTTACTGAACCACACTCGCGCTGGCCCTTGAGCGTAGTGGGAAAAGCTCTGCACATGATTTCGTCTGGAACCCCCTGCAGGTGCATGGTCGTCTTGAAGGTTGCAATGTGATCGCAAGGGTCGCGATTTCCATCGTATGAGTCCAAAGAGGGCATTTTGAATTTCGGGGGTAGCGGATGACTGTTGACGGAAGCTGTGAAAGGGGAGTCTGTTCGGTGGACCATATCATCTACTGGGTTTGTTCGCTTCATATTTTCCCTCATTTCCTCCATGGCTTTCCTCATCTGGTCAATTTCCCTTTCCAAGTGCGGTACCCTTCTTGAAGTGGTACCCCTTGTTTGGTCTTCGGACTCTACATTTTCCCCTCCTTCTTCCTGACTTAGGGCCCTTCCCTCTGTTCGTCCTTGACGCTGTCTCCTGAGGTTGATCTCCCTATTCAACTCCTGGTTTTGACGTGTCAGTTCTGCCATAGCGGCGGCCATGGATTGTATGTGTTGAACAGACGGTGGCTGCACTACGGGCGCTGATCTGCGATCGCGAAGGGGATTACTGGAAGCATCCCTACTCTCCTGGTGGCCTGGGCTGGTAGCCCTTGATCTTGTTCGAACCATTCAGCCTTTTGTCTGAGATAGAGTAACTTGCCTGACTTGTTCCCACAGACGGCGCCAACTGATGATGCAAAGAATAATCAGTAGGCTGGATGCTTCGGACTTGAGAAGACCACTGGTTCTTTCGGCAACCTGAACAAAGAAAGAAAAGCAAATCAAAGGTGACCGGGGTTGCCGGCCGAAAACCCTCCGATGGTAAAGTTAGTTTTCCTCTCCATATTATGAGTTCCAACTTTTCTGGAGTAAAAATTCCACCTACCTTGGGTTTGTCTGAGACAGCCTTTATATAATGTTCTCATGGGCAGTTATCAAAATATAAACTTCTCCTGGCTTCAAGGAGAGATGGGGCTCGTAACTTGCACAACCGTTTGGAGGTTATGCTCTTGTTTCACAACGGATACCTGGCGGTTATGCGTGGGATAAGGGACTTTCATCTTACTCGGAGATTTTTTCTAAGTATGATGCCTTCGTCTTGGAGTTCCTTGGTCGAGTGCGCCTGTTAACTCCAAGTGTAACATCCTAGTCCGCTGGTCTGTGTGTGGACGAGTCCTCAAAGGGTAGTTAATGCGCATCCCACGGACGAGAGATCTCGCTTCACTACCACCCTCTGGACGTCCTGGTCTGCTACCCTCGTCTTGAGGATAACTTCTGGACGTCTGTATCTGGGGTGATGGCCGTCCAGGGACGGTTTGAGTGTTTTATCCCACATCAATAATGATTTACCCATTTTTGATGAAAGAATTGGCCAAGGTATTCCTGATAGAGTCAATACTTTAATTTATACTATAATTAAACATTTTGTTGGAACTCCTAATATTTCTTCTCGTATCAGTGACTATCTCAACAATTTACGTTGTCCTACTATTTCTAATTATAGATGGTTCCAAGATGTTTTTATTTCTAGAGTAATGCTTTAGAAGACTGATTGAAACCCTATTGGAAAGAGAAGTTTATTGCTGGCCTACCTCATTTCTTTGCTCAGAAGGTAAAAGAAGAACTAACTGATAAAAATGGTACTATTAATTATTACAATTTAACATACAGTGATGTTTTTAGCACAATTAAAAAACTTGGTATTAACATGTGTAATGACGAAAAAATGTTAAAATAACAGTTAAAAAATAGTAAAAATGCTAAATATGAAATGGGTAATTTCTTTGAACAATATGGTTTACCCCCCATTTCCCCTTCTAGGCAAAAAGGGAATAAGAAACATGATAAAGTCCATAAAGATTACAAATATAAGAAATATAGAAGACGTTCTACTAAACCTAATAATTTTTATGATATAAAGAAAATTGTCTGTAAGAAACATGATAAGCAGAAATCTGGTAAAGGAAGCTATTTCAATTGTGGAAAATTTGGTCACTTTAGTAAAGACTCAAACAAAAACTTGGAAAATTGAAGAATAAGCTTAATATGTTAGATATCAATGACAATGATAAAGAGGATCTGTTTCGGATCCTTGAATCAAGATCTTCTGCTTCATCTGATTCATCAGAAGATGATTTCTCTCCTCAACTGATTTTGACTATCTCTCTAACAGTGAAACTTCTGATTCCCCTAACATTAAATTGGTTGTAGAGACTTTTGTTGCAATACTATTAATGTTCTCTCCAAAGGTTGCAAAACAATTAATGTTTTAACCAAAGGAGAAGAACAAGAAAATTTGCTAATAAATTTGATAAGCCAAATTGATAATCTTGAGTTAAAAGAAGAATATCTTAAAAAGCTCAAGAAAACCCTGGTTAAGGATGAAAATGATAAAAAGATGAAATCAAAGATAAGTCTTGATGAAACTTTGGAAAGATTTAATAAAAAGAAATCCAAAGAGATAACTGTAAATTATTTACAACATGAAATTACTATTATTAACAAAGAAATCAATGAGCTAAAAAATGATTTAAAAAATGTTAAAAATGATAACTTTGACTTAAAACAAGAAATTTTACTTTTAAATATTGATAAACAACTTGACATTGAACAATTTGATAGTGAGCTATGAGCAAAGAGATGAAGATGACTCTAGCCAACAAGCTCCTCTTTCTAATACTGCTCTTATTGATAATAGACTCAATCTTCTTAATAGATTGATCCCTCCAAAATGGTTTTCAAAAGTTAAAATTGTTGTCTACCATGAATATGAATTCAATGTTATTGCCGTAATTAACTCTGGTGCTGATATGAATTGCATTCAAGAAGGAATAATTCCTTCCAAATTTTATGAAAAACCCATTGAGAAACTATTTTTTGCTAATGGTACTCAAATGAAAATCAAATATAAATTAAATAATGCTAATGTATGCCATGACAATGTTTGTTTTAAAATTCCTTTTGTTCTTGTTAAAAACATGACTGACAAAGTGATTTTGGGTATTCCCTTCACAAATTCTTTATATCCATTTCTTACTGAACATGATGGTATCAATACTGGCCCTTTTGGGCAGAAAGTCAAATTTAAATTTGCTTCAAGATTTGAAATGATACTGATGCTTCTTTAAACCTGATTCATGCTAAAGCCAAACATCTAAAGTTTCTTAAGCAAGAGGTTAGATATAAGAAGATTGCTGAACAACTTTCCGATAAATTATTACAATCCAAAATTGATAGCTTTCATAAAATATTGATCAATGATGTTTGTTCTGATATCCCTAATGCCTTTTGGCATAGGAAAAGACATATTGTTAATTTGCCCTACGTTAAAGATTTTAATGAAAAAAACATTCCTACTAAGGCTCGCCCCATTCAAATGAATGCTGAAACTGTTGAATTTTGTAAAAAGGAAATTCATGATTTGCTTGAGAAAAAGCTGATTAGGAATAGTAAGTTCCCTTGGTTTTGTGCTACTTTCTACGTTAAAAAATAAATAAAAAATGCTGAAATTGAAAGAGGGACTCCTCACTTAGTTATTAATTACAAGCCTCTGAATAAAGTATTAGAATGGATTAGGTATCCTATCCCTAACAAGAATGACCTAGTACATAGGCTAAGTGATGCTGTCGTATTTCTAAATTCGATATGAAATCTGGGTTCTGGCAAGTCCAAATTAGTGAAGCTGATAAGTACAAAGCTGCTTTCACCACTCCTTTTGGACATTATGAGTGGAATGTTATGCTTTTTGGTCTCAAGAATGCCCCTAGTGAATTCCAAAACATTATGAATGATATCTTCAACTCCTTTAGTCATTTCACCATTGTTTACATTGATGATGTTCTTGTCTACTCCAAATCCATTGATGAACATTGGAAACATTTTTATTCATTCCTTGATACCATTAAACGCAATGGTCTTGTTGTCTCTGCTAAGAAAATCAAGCTATTTCAAACAAAGGTCCGTTTCCTTGGCTATGACATTTCTGAAGGACAAATTCGTCCCATTGACAGAGCCATTTAGTTTGCTGATAAGTTTCCCGATGTCATTATTGATAAAATGCAACTACAAAGATTCCTTGGGTCTCTAAACTACATTGTAGACTTCTATAAAGACTTGAGGAAACAATGTAAACCTCTATTTGATTGGTTACAAAATAATCCTCCACCTTGGACTGACATTCATACTTCTCTTGTCAAACAAATCAAGTCCCATTTTAAAACTTTGCCTTGTCTTGGTATTTTTACTATTAATGCTTTCAAAATCGTTGAAACCGATGCCTCTGACATTGGTTATGGAGGTATTCTGGAATAATGCACAAATAAATTATAGGCGTAAATGCACTTTTAGTCCTTACATTTTTTATTTTTTTCCATTTTGGTCTCTACATTTTCATTTTACCACTTTTAGTCCTTAAGCCAATTAGTGCGTTCTATTTTGGTCCTTATCATCACTGACTTAACGGAAAAATCCTACGTGGTAAATGGAGTGCACTGTTTGCACAGTAAATGCTGATGTGTCTATTATAATAATATTAAAAAATGCTAATTCAACATCCACGTCAGTGTCCACGTCAGCATCTAATTTAAAAAAAATTAAATTTATCAATTTCAAAATAAAAAAATTATAAAAAATAATTAAAAACAAAAAAATAATGTAATTTAGATTTATTTTGTTGGGGCTGAAACGAACGCACGAGACCCAGTCCTGGTATGCCTGGAGGTCAGAGATAGTGAACTTGCATTCTCTGAGGGTGTTCCAAAGCTTGATCGTGCGGTCACGGGAAGTTGAGACGATTTGATGGTTGTCGATTGAGAAAGCGACAGAGAGGACGTCTTTGGTGTGGCCGACGAAGCAATGGGAGGAGACGTCGACCTGGAGGTCCCAGAGGTGGAGCTCACTGTCCCAAGAGCCAGAGAGAGCGAATTGGCTGTCGGAGGAGAGAACCAAGTCTTCGACGAAGTGGGAGTGGCCCGTTAGCCTACGGCGAGGGACACCGTAGGTCTTGTCTTCCTTGGTGAGGTTCTAGAGGCTGATGGATTTGTCGCATGAGGTAGTGACAATGATGTCACTATTGTTGGTGCACATAGTGGGTGATCGATTTCTCTCATCTCCAATGAAATTTGCTCCCACAAGTGCTTGTCTTTCTCATCTCACTCTCTCTTTATTTAGGTTGAGTCTGCTATATTTCTTTTGGATTTTTGATAAATTTGAAAAGGGATAATATGGGTTTGTGGAAGGAATTTTTTTAGATTTGGGTGGCGGTGGTCAGTTGGGCTCACAGGTGGTGGGTAGATCTGGATTTTTTGGCCATTGGTGGGGTTTGAAGGTGATGGATCGGTGGAGCATTTTCTTGGTCTATTGTTGTGTTTGGTTGAGTTTTGATGTTTGGTGTTTGGTTGGTTGGGTCCGGTAGAGATGTTTTAGCGTTTTGGTTGAGATGTGTTTTTGTATTTTTGTGATTGTTGGGTTTTGGTCTCATTTGAAGATTGATGTGTGTTTTGCATGTTTGGATGCTAAGAAAATGCAAGAAGATTGAGAAACAAAAATATTGATTTTTATAATTTTCTGGGCAACAAGTTATTTGAGGAAGAACATGAACCATTTTAGGGAAGAAAGGAAGAACATGAACCATTTTGGGCTTGATTTTTTGTTTTTAATTTTTTTAATTTAGTTAAAATTAATAATTTTTTTTAATTTAAATGCTGATGTGGCAATTTTTTAATGCCAAAATAGATTTTTTAATTATTATTTTAATGTACTGTCAGCCACGTCAGCTTTTCTGTTAGTCGGGTGATGGTAATGACTTAAATGTCACGCGTTAATTGGTTTAGAGACTAAAAGTAGTAAAATGAAAATGTAGGGACCAAAATGGAAAAAAGCCAAAATATAGGGACTAAAAGTGCATTTATGTCTAAATTATAGTACTATTAAAAAAGAAATTTTATCTGTAGTATTATATATTTCCAAATTTCAAAGTGATTTGCTAAATCAAAAGTTTTTGTTATGAATTGATTGCAAAAGTGCTAAATATGTTATAGAAAAAGATGTTGAAAATATTGCTTCAAAACATATTTTTGCTCAATGGCAAGCTATTTTAAGTGTTTTTGATTTTGATATTGAATATATTAGAGGTTCTCAAAATACTATCTATGATTTCCTTATCTGTGAATTCCTGTGGTGCTGAAATGGCAAGTAGAAGGTCCAAAGACAAACACCCTACAACAAATACTACTAAACAACTTGTCAAACAAGAACCTGCTTCCCCTGTTGCCATTGCTAACCGATTTAAATAAGAGTAAAATCAATCGAACCGTAATTTTATTTGGGGTCTAAACAAGCTCTTGTGTTTTAACACAATTCCGAGCTTTCATATTTGAACAAAAGCATTCTAAGATTATGTTTCTCAAAAAGAAAAAAAGAAAAAAAGAAGAAGAGAGTATTCTAAGATTAAATAATTTTGTTATACATTTATTTATATTCCAAAGCATGCAAATATCTAGATTTAAGAAATCAAACTAAAGAAAACATGGATTAAAGCATGTTGATATTTAGATCCAAGAAATTATAGTAAGAAAAACGTAGATTAAGCATGTAAATGCATATATGGGTAGCATGTCATCTAAGTTTATTGAAAATTCAAGCATGTGGACACATGGATTTGATGACATGAGAAATGGGTAGGCACATAATCCAAACAAGCATGCAGAGGATGGCTACATAAGCATATGAGAACATGCAAACCAATACAATCTTCTAACATAATTTTCGATTTTCAACTCAGAATTCAGAACACATGGATTATAAAGCCAATTTAACATTTGAATTAAAATTTTAACTCAAAGGAGCATACCTATATTTAAAATCCAACCAAACATGCATACTCGTGTAGAAATAATAATCAGTCAAAGTGTGCAAAAGTTGGTCAAACCCTGATCTAACTCTATCAAACTTTAGATCTGTTTTTTTTTTTTTAAAGCAGTATTTGACCAAGTGGTTTAGTTAGAGATGAATTCAAGGTGTTGATTTTTGTTTCAGGTGAAATTAGGGCTTTATCAAATTTTTTTGTTTTTCCTGATTAATGCAAAGTCCTCTTTATTAATCCTAACACCTAAGCAATAGTATGCCTCTCCAGTCTCCATAAGCCACCATCGCTTAGCCATTGTGAATCACAACTTCAATTACTATTAACTAGATAATTTCCCGCGCGATGTGCAGATACTTGGTAATTTCATTTGAAAATAATTTTAAATTTTTTAAGACCCATATATAGTAATCATTATGTTATATAGTATTAATTATGTTTCCCATAATATTGTTGAATGCTTTGAAACTTAATTTTCTTAATTCATATTTTATAATTTTAATTTTTCCTTATCCTAAAAGTAGTTTCTGACTATTGAGTGGATTTTCTTTACTAATATATATATATATTGTAATTACACAGTTATTAGAAATTTCTAGGAGTTTACACCATATTATAAATTTAATATTTAAAATAATAAAATAACATCTAGATAAAAGTTAAACTTTATTTCTAAAACTAAACACTTCCTCAACCACTTCATTCTCACCACCAAATCCCAAGACCCCAATCTCAAACACTTTGTTCGTAATCTAAATGAAACAAAATTATTTGTATAGCAACATATAGAGAACGTAATCAAATAAAGAAAAATTGGCTAAATACACTTCCATTTATCAATATTTAATCGCCTCTAATATGGTTTTATATTCTTTAAAACAAACAAAAAACAAAGAGAATTCTAAAATTCAAGAAAAGTCTAAGTTAAAAATGGGAGAACTAATCTTGTATTATTAATTATACACATGAGCTTGGTCTTTATATAGAGAAGTAGAGCACGCTAATTAACTTACAATCATACATCAAAACCATAACAACAAATTAAATCATTTGAAACTAATCTTAACAGACCACAACAATTATAATTTACAACACTAACAAACGTAATCAAAAAAATATAGGTGGAAAAGTATTATACGTGAAAGATACATGAGAAAGAACATAAAAATTATGTGAAGAACTACCTAATTGTAACTTTCATGGAGAGAACTAACAATATGATCGTGATTTGTACATCGTTTCACACTATTCCTAAATAGCTGCAACTAAATATAGGGTTGCAACTAAAGTTGAGATAATCTTGATTCACTACAAAGAAAACTCCATGATAATCATCATTTTTTTACTTTTATGGTTGAGGCTTATACCAATACCACACTAAATAGTAGTAAAAAAAAAAAAAGACAAAAAAACCAAGAAATTGTGAGGTCTAGAACAAAATAAAAAAGCACCTAACCTATGGCATGAAGATGAAAGACCATAGGTAGCTGTATATAAAGTAGTAGAAGTGCAAGAGATGAAAAGGGGTGAGTGAAAAAACGAAAATTTTTGTACTTTGTGAGAGAGAGGAAAGTCTTGAAACAATGAACTCAAGAAAATAAAGAGTCTTTATCTTTTAAATTTTGAGCTTTCATCACTTTTTTCTTTTGTTGCATCATTTGTGTAAATCACTAATAATTGGCATCGGGAGATTCTTGATTAAATCTTACAAAGTTTGTATTTTGTCACTAAGATTTTTCGTAAGTATTTGGATTTATATTATATTTCAATGATGTGACAGTTTTTTTTGTAAATATTTTTATTTTTTATTTTTGTTAATTTTGAAATAATGCAGCAAAAGAATTAATATAGCTTATTGGATTATGTATATATATTTTTTCTTCCATACCTTTTTGTCATCTGAAGGTGCATCAAAACTCTTAGCAACTATGTACTTTTCAAAACCATCATTTAGATTGAATTCATTCAAATGAAGCAAGAAAATTCATTTTTTCCTTTTAATTTTTTTTTAAAATCACGTGGGATTCCTTCTCCAATATCAATAGTTTTACAATAATTTAAATAAGTTGTACCTCAGTTTATTTTTCAGCAAGATCTCTTGTAGATTTATTTAAGATTTTCTTAGCATCTCAATCAAATATCACAAAATTTGTTTTGTCAGTTGCATCGAAAACTTGAATTTGAGTCCTGTATCTAAAGTAGCTTGCAATTGTGTGTGTGTGTGTATATATATATATAGTAGTTATAGTGAGATAAATATATTATAAATATTTGGAGAGTATGTAGTTAATGTGAGTGCCTCTAACTTAGGGATAAAAAGATTTGTTTTTGTTTCACATTTTGCACACCAAAATGATCCTGCTTGTGATTTGACATTCCTTTCACAAAGTACATAGAAAATGTAATACCAATCTATTATTGTATCAATATTACTTATTGTTGAAACACCCTAGCAGTTCACATCTTGCAATGAATTTTGAAATTAATATGTATTATTTTTTTAATGTAAATAATATGATGTATTATTTTTTTTTTATGTAAATGATGAATATAATTTGAAATGATTAACAAACCTGTTTCATAGGATCTCATTCAATGCATTTTATCTTTACTATTGTTTTCATATTATTTAAAGATAAATCCTCCTATGCAAATTGTTTTGCATGTATTTTTGGTATTTCTTATATAGGATCATGTTTTTTACCATTCCTATCATTGAATTTTTTTAAAAGAAAATATTAAGTTAATGGCATTTTGTGAGATAGTATATGCTATTTATTATACTTTTTGTTCTTATAAATTTTAGAAATATGCACTTGTCAATTATTTCAACAACCTAAGGGATCTCAAGATTTATATATAATTATGTTGCACTGGTCCATGATAGAGAATTTGTCTGCATAAATTGCATTGAACATTATTAATAGACAAAAGCATATTGAATTGAAATTGGGGGAAAATGGAGACATGATTTCATGAGAATGAGATTTTCTAGAAGCATCATCTTTATGTAGGGGAGGAAGAAGAGAGTATGTAAGAGGGTAAGAGTTTTTACTTTGATTTACATGTAGGAAAGGTCAAACTTTGGTCATAATATATAAGGTAATAACTGGGCTTGAGTTTTTTTATAAGGTTTGGTCTACTTTTAAAAGATAGTCCATTTTGTAGTGAATAACTTTTGGCCTAATTGTCAAGAATAGCTCATATTTGATATAATAGTAAAAAAAAGTTATTATAATCTATTGGGTAGCAGTAAAAAACACTTAATAAAGAGGTAAAAAAATACTAAATTTATATAATAGTAAAAATAAGTTACTATGATCTATTGAGTAACAGTAAAAAATAACTTAACGATAAGAGGTAAAAAATGTTAAATAAAATATTAGAGTACCATGCAGCAGAATCTCATACACTCTCACATGAAGTCTCTGCTTTTATATATATATATATATATATATATATATATATTGATTGATTGCATTACAACTCTTTTTAAAATTCTTATGGGTAAGATACATAGTTAATTTTTTTTAAAAAAAACTCCATTTAACTTAAAACTACCATGTTTTATCAGACGTTAAAATTATTAATATTTCTCGAATTATATATAAATCTATATAGGCTTCCTATATAGCATCCTCCATTGATTTACTTCAATTCCAAGTTACATATTTTTCTTTGATCGAGTCAATTTATTCTATTGGCTTCACATTAAATTTCGCATCAAAATTTGGAATAATTTTTCTCTCAAAGTTTGAGCGAAATATTTTGCATATAACTGTCATTATTTACGTTGTTTTCACAAAAGAATAGTAAAGTAATTTAAACACCATATACTCTAATATCTATGACGCTTTGCCAACCAATATCATCATTCAAAAACTTTAAAACTGTTTATTTGAAATTATATACTACTATTTGTAAGGTTGAAATTTATCAACCATTGTGTTGACTTTATTTTGTGCTAATTTGCTTGTAATTCAGCACTTAAAAACCTTGTATTTAGGTGGGATTCATGTAAGGGTAGCGTGTGAAGAAATGCTCAAGAATGTGCAGCAAAGCAGGGACTCGCAGCTGGATCTCGCGGGTGGCTCGCGGCTTGCAAGCCGCCAGATGATGCACACGAGTGAAGCATGCTAAGAAGTTGAACAGTCATGCCAGCTGTAGCATTACAGGACAGAATATCCAGTCTGGCCATTCTGTTTGCTCGTGGCTTGAACTTGTGACTCAGTTAAGTCGCGAGGCCAAGCCACCAGCTAGCCCTGTTTGGGAAAATCTGTCTCTTCACATTCCTTTCTCATCCCAGTATAAATACCTCTTATACCCACGAAATGTAAAGAGCTTCCAGAGAGAATTTTGAGAGAGAAACCCTAGAGAAAAACAAGATTGACTCATCCACAATCTTCATATAGAAACTCTTCAAATTCCTCTACTCTTTTCCTCTCCATTGTTATATCTTTGAGAAGTACATTACCAAATCCTTTTCTCACCATACTCATATCTGTGAGAAGACTGTTTGGTGCTTTGAGAAGCAGTTAAGAAGGGACCAATTTCATATTGGTTGATGTTATGGGCTGTAGTGGAATCCAGTAAGCTAAAGAAGAAATAGGGTCGGTGCAATCTTGTTGGAGTAGGAGCTTGGAGGGCTTAGGTACACTAGGTAGATTAGGCTTGGAGGGTCTTCTGTTATCCATGTATCCCAATTACATTTTTTAGTGAATTATTGACCGCTTGGAGGGCGGCGGAGAAGTTTTACGCCGAGGGCTTCGATTTCCTCTTCGATAACACATTGTTGTGTTGTCCTTGTGTTTACATCTTTCTTTCCTTAATTTTTGCCATTTAATTTCTGTTGTGGATATGATATTATCTGGTTTAGATTGTTTATCAATTCTGTGTTAAGCTTATGTTCATATTCTGCACATTAATTGTTTGATATTAAGCTTGAATTGGTAATTTGTTAATTGGGATCTAAACGTTCATAGTGTTTTACACGCTATTTGAACTTTCACTATTTGTGGTTCATTCATCCTCATATGTTTACTTGATATTTATTGCACTCTAATGAGTATGTGTGGCTTTTGTGAGAAAATCAATTGTTAACATAATAATTTTTTAAAATCTTTTGACCCTTGCCAAACGACATTATTGAGACTGCAAATCACATTATTTTAGCTTGTTTGGGTGTTTGGTTTGTGTTTTTAAACAATAATTTTCAATTTTTAAACAACATTACACATATTTTCACACAATTTTTTACTCACACGTATTGCTACAAATATTTTCAAACAACAATTTTCAATTTTTAAACACATGTATCAAACAGGTCCTTACAAATTCTAAAATTCAAAATAATTAAAAAAAATAATAATTTAAGATTGTTTACACACTCCAAAATTCAAAATAATTAGATTGCTTATATGCATTTTCTTTTCATAAATTAATATTAAAATAATTTGTACTCCATATACTCTAATATATATGACGCTTTGCCAACCAAAATCATCATTCAAAATTTTTGAAATGGTTTCTTTCATATTATATATTATAATTTGTGGTTCATTCATCCGCACATGTTTACGTGATATTTATCGCACATGTTCACATGGTCTAGTCATCAGAGCTACTAGTGCTAGACCTCTGGCACAGGTAATTTGGTCACCAAAGCCATTGGTCTAGTCACTGGTGACTTTGGTGATTTGCATTGAATAATTTTACATGTTACATCAAACACTTGAAAATATTTTACTAAAAAAAATTTATTACAAAACAAATGGAGCATAAAACACATTTATTTGATCAAATCAAAAAACAATATAATTATAGCAGTAAAAAATATATAATTAATAACGAAGTAAAAAACCAATGAAAGCCACTTTAATGGATGCACAAATTTGATTCATTACTCTGTTATGATCCCTATGCAGCCACTCTAGCATTGATGCTTTCTACTTACCAGTTATATCAGTGGCAAGTTTGCCATTGCAAAACCTGCCAGTAGGCTGGTGATTGACAAAGTCTCTTCCATATGGAGGGTAATTGGCCTTGAAAAGAGTGGAGAGCACTTGATTCTTGCCCATTTCCGAATCTTGCTAGTGCAAATGAGACCAACAAAAGCAGTGCACTTCTGAAGTGGGTATTCATCTTTCACAACAATGGTGTTCTGAGGCTTTGAGCTGAGACTTGAACCTTATATGAAGTATGAAACGGACCCCATTGAAGTTGGTCTTGAAGAAAGAGGATGGAAGTTGAATTAATAGTCATTAAATGAGAAGCCTCGAGTGGCTTAACTTTTCTTGATGGATGTGACTTACCTCTAAATTTTTTATTATTCATTTATTCTTTGTTGAGTGGACATGCATTAAGATTTTTCTCTGTAGCTCACACGTTAGGAGAAATCACAAATAGTGAGTTCATCTTCTTCATTAAGGCAAAGGTAGTTGGGAAGATAGTTGGTGGCATTATGAGTTTAAAGGCATCAGAAAGTTGCATATGCTAGAGTTATTTCGGTGGTTGCAGTTACAAAACCAGCTGATTGGTGACTACTGGTTTGAAGTGTAGGGTATAGGTGGCCCTAATTCTAATTAACAGTATTCTTAAATGAAAGATGTGAAATTATGCAATATTGGTAAGATTGAATATCTATGTAATTTTTTCAATGATAGTTGGGAAAATTTCGACCTCAAGAGTTGTTGAAGATGTAGAAAATCAAAGAGAATCAATGTGAATCCTCAAGCTCAGTAATTTTGGAAAGTGAAATTAATGTAGATCAAAACTTGGCCACATCAAGAATTTGAAGAACTTGAACCTTGAAAGAAGAGGAGTTAAAGTAATTTGTGATGTGGGATTGAAAGGGACTGTAATTATTATTTTTTGTTGTTCTTTCTGCTGAGATGTACTTTAAACCATGGTCACAGATGGACCAATCATAGCTACAATTGTTTCAGATCAAAGCTTCCATAGCTGCCTTTGTGGTTTATATATATAGCTTCCACAGCTACACTTTTGTCTTATAGCTTACAAACTTGTTAATTAGGATTACCCTCGTGCTACCCAAAGAGAAAAGAGACAAAAGGAAAAATACCAATTTCAAATATTAATAACAGGTTACTGAGAGTTTTATAGTTCAATTAATATCCCTTACCATTTTTAAGTAAAGATATCTAGCATTTGAATCCCTTTCCTATAAATACTGAATTTTCTAGCATTTGAATCCCTTTCTTGTAACTACTGAATTTGTTGGGTCCCAAATAAAATTATCAACAATATTAGCAATCCAAAATAACAATCGTACACAAGAACACAAAAATTTACATGAAAATCCTTTTTTCTTGAAAGGAAAAACCCCGAGACAAACTCCGAATAATTTCACTATTATCAAATCAATTACAATAATTCTTATGTATGCCTTATGGCTAAAGAAAGAAAAAAATCTCTCTTATTTTTTTTTGCTCTCACACACAAATTATCTTTCTCAAAAGCGGTAACATTTTGCTCTCTCCTTTTTATTTTCTTTTCCACGCACAGCTCTCTTTCTTGGTTGTCTTCTTTCTCTAAATGGCTCCCTCTTGGCTGCTCTCTCTTTTTTCTTGTATGACTTCCTCTTTCTTTTCTTTCTCAATATACAGCACACACTTATTCAACAAAAATTATATTTATATATAACTTAGCCGCACACCACAATCCCAATACAAGTCAAATAAAGGAGTCTTTCAACTATTAGCCACAGATTCTTATTTAACATAGGATTAGTTCTTTTGCTTTCCTAGGAGTTCACTGACTCCTGATTCTGCTTGAAGTAGAATTCTTGATACAAGCCCATAGAATGAGCTATCACATGGGCTGGACCCACAACAATCTCCCCCTCCAGCCCATTGAGAAAGAAGATCTTCAATCTAGCTCTTCAGTTCGAATCCATGTTGGTCAAGCCGACTTTAAGCTTGACCTTCTTCATTATTTTCACCAGCACTGAGAACACCTCATTAACATCAATACCTTTCATTCTCAATGAATTAATCTTATCTTGGATTTCTTTAATCCAATCACTTGGCTCCCCCTTATTAGAAGCCCAATTATTCTTGAAGTTAACAATTCGATGTTCTCCAGTAGTCCTCTTCTCGTGAGGTTCATCAATCTCTAGTGGAAGATAGTGCTCCCCCTACTCAAGACCTCCATGGTCTTTCACTTCATCATCATCCCATGTAGCCTTAGCATCTTCAAATTCTTCATCACCTACCACCTCCTCTTCTGAAGCACTATTAGGCAATGAGAATTTCACCCTCTTGGTTTCAACACCATTAATCCCAACACTCATCTTTGGAGTCTTCTCAAAATTTTTTAATCACATTGAACTTCTTCTTACAGATCTTCACATGAGTCCTGTACATACCGCAACATGCATGTCCTCTTGCAACAACCAATGGCTCTTTCGTAAGTTTTCATCTTCCATTACCAAGGTAGTTACAATAACCCGCTTGATCCATAGCCAATGTAGAAAACACATTCATCCTTAAATTTGGAACATGTCGCACATCCTTCAACATCATAGTGCTACCAACATTGGTTTCAATGCACACATCACCAATTCCCACAATTTTTGAGTAACTAGAAAACCCATCTTCACTGTACCAAAGTCTCCTGTTTTGTACATAGTAAACAACCCCTTCGTAGGGATAATATGATAGGGGCTGTAGAATCAACAACCCACTTAGCATCTTTATTAGCAATATGCTCACACTTTTGCTCTTCAATAAAGAGCACCATAACATCCTCAGCAATTACAACAACTGTAGTACTTTTCTCACTATCATTCTTTTCATATTTTCCTTTATTTTGTTCCTTATTCCAATGCCAACAATTTCTTCTTAAATGACCCTTTTTCCCACAATGGAAGCATTCTCTTGTTTCCTTGAATTGAGATCTATTTCTTAATTGTGACCTACCATTGAATTTTCGATTATTAGGTCATCTTCTTCTACCTTTGCTCTTGTTCTTCGTGACAAAAGCTTGATCTTGTGTATTGTCTATATTCGCATCTCTCCTACAAACCTCTTCACTTAAAATCAAATCTCGAATATCATCATATTTGAGTTTGCTTTTCCCTACATAATTGATAGACACACTTTGATATTTTGAAATAAGATGTTTAGGATTCAAATCATCCCTTTCCCTTATACCTAAAGATGCATCAGTGTAAACATTTTAAAAAAAGAACAAAATTTAGGAAAATTTTAGATATATGACCTGAATGTTGATGAATCAAGTCTAGGGGGATAACCATACTTTGTACACTCAATACATGCATCATTTAATATTCTTGGATCCAATTGTGTTGTGTATGGGTCCTTTGTTCTTATCCATTGGCAATACAGGTTAAACCCTTTAAGACCATAGGTTGAGCCTCAAAGCTTTCAATTAAATGAATGATGTTTCCATTGATGGCAACATGCATAACATTGATTGGCATCACATCAACATAATAAATAAAATTTTCAATTATAATTTTATTTTGTGTTAGAAAGTCAACACATTAGTTTGGAAGGCATAATTCAAAAATATATTAACAAATTTTTAAAATTTAAATGTTAAATTACATTGTGCTTATCATAATGAAATATTGAAATTCCATTTTTAACAGTAGTTTCTCATGATTTGTAATATTTTACATGTAAAAGTTTTTATCAACAAATAAATATAATCAATTATAAAATGATTCAAGTGTTTTTTGAGAATTCAAAGCTGAATTAAGGACAACTCTATTACATGCTCACTAAATCAATGATTTAATTCTTATAATTGAGAATTTACTGGAACATATAAAATATCAAATCGATAATGATGTTCAATTGTAAAAGCATCTTGTTGATGAAAAAAAAAAACTTTAGATGGTTTAAACAACATAACAGGACCGAAATCCTAAGCTTTTAACTCTGGGTCTTGAGAAAGAAAACAACCAACATATCATAACTCACAATTCATTTGCATTCTCTTTAAGAGGAGGTTTTAATAAGAAAAATTTTCTTATTTTATTAGTACAGATGATTTTTTTTGGAAGGCGGCTACACATACCAACCCTAGATATAGGTTAGGTGGTCACTCTAAAATTTTGGATTTTTTTGAGTTAACTTTCATTTTTGAGTGTTTTTTCTACTAATATATATAATCCTTTTATAGTTCAATTTTAAAATCATCTTCTTGATGAAAAAAAAAAAAAAAATTCTTTAGGTGGTTTTTTTTTTTTGATATGATTCTTTAGGTGGTATATCTATCATGAAACTGATGAAAGTCCCAAGCTTTTAACTTTGGGTTTTGAGAAAGCAAACAACTAGCATATCATAACTCACAATTCATTTGCCTTCTCTTTCAAAGGATATTTATTTATTTATTTATTAAAGAAATTTGTTCTAGTACAAATGATTTTTGTTGGAAGGTGGCTACAAGTATCAACCCTAGATATGGGTTAGGTGGTCACTCTAAATTTTTGGATTTTTTTAGTCAACTTTCAATTTTGAGGATCAAAAATAAAAATTTTAAACCCATCAATTTCAAATTTTTCCTACTAATATATATAATCTTTTTATAGCTCTGCCTTTGACCATGGATGATTAATTTGAAAAATCAATTACTATAAGAAAATTGGAAAATAACCTTTCTCATACTATTTCAGTTGAATCTATTATGTTGTTTCACCCTAGAAAAAAGTCCGGTGCACCTCAACATTTATAAAGCTACCGAAATTTTTTTTTAAAAAAATTTCTTTACTTTGCCAAAAAATTTAGTTTGAAAATATACTATAAACATTTTAGATTTTAATTATATGGTTATCAACAATCTTTTTCACTTTTCCACTTTTGAGGCCCTTCATTGCCACTTTTGAACTCAAGTCTTTACTTCAGCCCACAAGTTGCCTTATTAATGAGATCTCGATTTAGTAATTGTGTGATAGTGGCAAATATAAAATGGGCAGCTCACAGGTTCACCAGCCCAGTAGGGCTCTACCTCGAGTTGAATCCATTCAAGTTACAATAATGTTGCGGGCATGACATTTTTTTACAATGAGTTCCACCATTTTTTGAGTGATTGATGTGGATTCAACCTACACTCATGAACTCAGTACTCTTTCTCAACAACTCACAGTTGATTATCTTAGAAGATGTAAAATTTTATTAAGAAAAAAAATTGTGTCCATAGCATTATTATTCAAGTTAGCTTAATTGATAAAATTTTAAATTAGAGATTTAGAATTTGAATCCTACTTATTCTAAAAACTAATTAGTATCTTGGGTTTCATGATAAAGAAAAAATATCATGTAATGAACATTAGGTTGAAATTATATCATATTTATATTATAATAAAAACATTGTATTCAAGTTGTGTACTAGTCTTAGAACCATTAGGGACTATGTTGTACTTAAAAAAAAAATTATGAATAACGATATACATTACCAAAAAAAAAAAAAAAAAAGAAGGAAGAGGAGGGCTGTATCCATCTCTATCCTTTGGGACAAAGACCCCTTTATTGCAATCGGTGCACCTTTAGTGTAATCAAGTGCTTTGGGCATGGTCCAGCCCAGGCCTCACATTAAAAATAAATAAATAAATAAAAAGCAAAAACAAAAACGAAAAACTTTGGGCTAGGATAAAAATTTATAGGCCGAAATTTATTGCTAGGTTACAGTCTGAATCCATTGTTGTAAGTGCTCTTCTTTTTACTCAAAAAGCTTAATGAATAGTGGCCAATAATTTGTAGCTCTATTGATGCTTCTTGTATGTTTTCAACGGGTCCAAGATTCAAACTCCTCCCCTACTTGAGATATATTTAAATAAAATAAAGAGAGCTTGATGAGTGGAGATTATAAAATATAAAACAAGAGAATTTACAGTCTGATATTGGCTTTAATAGGGATTTGATCTGTTCAAAATACAGAGCCACTGTAGTTGACATTCTAGACCATTATAATGTACTCATTATTACATAACAATGTTTCTTAAAAAAACTAAACCCTTAAGCACACACAGAATATAAATTATGCATAATTATAATTTACTTGTCCATTGGAAAACATAGAAACAAATTATAATACACACTCATACTTTCATTGAACAAAAGACAAAACAAGGATATAAGAAAGTTCGTCAAATACTAATGTAATGCCAACTTGTCATATAGCTCAATTGATGACTAATCTTTTATTTGATGACTAATATGCGTCAATTGAGCTTTATAGCTCAATTGACACTTTCTAGTGTTTCAACGAAGATATCCAAGTTCTAATGCTCCCTGTCCCAACTATCAAATATCCAAAAATAAAAATTCTACCTACTATGGGGCACAATATCTGATTCATACTCCAATTGGGTCATTTTGAATGGAGTGTTTGAAGTTGTTAAATTTCCCTCAATTGCCATCTTTTGAGTTCTTTCATGAGTCATCTCCAGAGCTAAACATTCTTTAAGTTCTGCCAACACGTAATCATGTCTGGCCTTTGGATAGCGTATGATGGTATGCATGACATGGCTATCTCTATAGCTTTCCAGGCAGAAGTACTATTGAATTCTCCTTCTAATCTTGGATCAATAATGTTTTGAACATCACCCCTTTCAATCAAAGGATTAACCCAGTCAATTATGTGATTGTTTCTCATAGGGCCTCTTACTATTGCAGCGCGGCCTGTGATTAGCTCAAACAAAATAATTCCAAAGCTATAGACATCACTTTTCTTATTAAAGTTTCCAGATGCTTGGAATCTGCATGTAAAACACATGTGGCTCAATGAAATCAAGAAATTCATAGCTTGATTTAATTCTACTAGTTATTACTTTCATTACTTGAACCTTAAATAATAGACGTTGGCATCTTGATACTTTATATAACTCCCATTGGCGAAGAAAGTGAGTTGTGCTTAAAAAAATATAATACCATGCACTTGTAAAAACTTCAGAATTTTAAAATTTTGTTCAATTAAGAGAAATTTGTGAATTTTATAGTTTTTTGATGCATTGGGTACTTGGATCTTTAAAGGCAGAATATTTTTAAGTAGTGGAAAATTTTATGATGACAGGCTTAGTATGTTGCAGATTCCACTAGAACCTCTATACATAATGGTACCTTAATTCACTCTTAACGCCAAATATATATACACACACACACACACACAAATCTGTAGGCCTAAACACTTACGCTGGATCGAGGTATCCCAATGTGCCAGCGGGGCGAGTTGACACATGAGAGTCATTTTCAGTTGCGAAGGCTCTAGACAGTCCGAAATCAGCTATCTTGGCTTGCATGTGTTCATTTTATAAAATGTTGGAAGGTTTCAAATCTCTATGGATTATAGGTGGCTTACAACCATTATGTAGATACTCCAACCCTGCAAACCCACCAGTAAACCATTGGTAACTTATTCTTAATATATTTATAACCGAAGTCCAACAACATTGAAGATGAATAATCACGTAATTGATTTGTTTACAAACCATGTGCTGCATCCACTGCAATATGAAGTCTCTCATTCCAAGTTAAGACATTTGTGTTTGTCTCTGCAGCCAAAACATATCAATTTCTCTTTAAGCTGGGATGTTATAAAAAATAGCTCTGATTTCACAATTTTGCAAGAAAATTAATAATATTTGTGAGTTTTTAGTCAAACTACACATTCCTAAGCCTAATTATATGAAATAGCAATTGCTCTTTTTTATGTATTTAGCTTAGATTGGCTTGTTGGTACCTCACCCTTCCTCTTTTTTGGTTTTTTTTAATTGTTCTTATGTTTTGTATTGGTGTATCATGAAAATATTAGCTAGGCCTACGGATAGTGGTCATACCCACATTCTAATATGCTTAGATAGTAGTATAGTACCATAGGTACTTCAATAAGGGGCAAGACTTAGTTACAGTTTCATAGGCAGTATTCGTTGTGTTTCATGATAAGATCAGGCAAAATGAGACTGCCCAATGGAAAAGACTTGATACTCATCTGGTATGAACTGCACCTATTTGGTGCACTGCTCAGGCCAACATTCTTTTGATTTGACAGAGGTAACTAATAGTGGAAAAGACTGTTCAGATTCTAATATGCTTAGCTACTACTATAGTTGCTGTTATGGAGCTTGCCCTCTACTAAATCATGTTTTTAATTTGATCAAACCACAAAGGTAACTTACTGTGGGTCATATGATGAAGAGCCTTTGGACACAAATGGTAGATGGTAAATACCTGATAAATGCTGGTGTAGATTGCCATTAGCCATGAAATCATATATAAGTGCCTTCTTTTTACCCTCATCACAGTATCCAACAAGAGGAACCAAGTTTCTATGATGGACTATCATTAAGGGTTGTGCCTGTATTTCAAAACAACGCTCCAATTTAATTGGATGAAAGTATTATAGCTGCATGCTTCATGCCATCATAGTTTCAAAATTAAATTAACATTTTGAAGTTATCAAAAAGATTGGCTGCAATGTTCAATATAACCTCTGCTCGAAATTCATTATAGCCTTGGTTTGATGAAGGAGAGAGCAACTTAACGGCTACTTGAGTTTCATCTTTCAGTTTGCCAAGGTACACTTTTCCAAATCCTCCTTCTCCAGTGATGGTTTTGAAGTTATTAGTTATGCTCACAACCTCTGAGTAGCTATAACGTCGATTCTTTGATTTGATGTTGGATTTGGTAACCATATGTACTGCAAAATTGAAGATTTGCACAATTGAAAAATGCAAAATCTGTTGAAAGTTTTTGGAAGCTTGTGTGGGAATATGTACTTTTTATGCTTTTCTTAATCTCTAATGTTTGTGTACTCAAATCAATATCATCTCACACAGTATTGTTGAGGATTAAATCTAGAGTCCACTATCCTAGACAGGAATGCAACTAAATTCTCGGGCTGGTGTCACCAAATCCATCTGCAGCTACTTTTAGCCATCTTTAGTTATGGTTTCTCCATGATATTTTGTCATTGGTAAAGCTAGAGGAGGTTCTGGATTGTATGCTCATCTATATTTTGCACATCAAGAAGAGTTGTTCAAATTTATAGGGTCAGCATGGGCTCAAGATTGTATGAAGTGATCTCCCCAAGTTTGCTTTCCTTCTCAATTTGAATTCCAAGAATTGAAGAAGACTGAAACAAGACCTTTTACAAAACCGCAGGAGATTGGGATAATATGGTTAATAATCTGTGTGGCACAGTGACTGGATTGTTATTTATTTATTTGGCAATTTTAGGTGACAATAGGTATGGACCAGGTGTGTGGTATTATATATATATAAACTCAGCAGTGTTGTGAAGGAAAGATTCAAGTGTTCTTTAACTATTCTTTTTGTGTAACTTGAGATCCCATGTGACTATTTGAATACTTGACAACCTGCCCATGTATGTAAGTATTACTGTGATTAATATTATCTTTTTGGTCAAGCTAGATAGAGTATCACCACACAGTCCCAGGATGGCAATCCTCAGAAAAATAATCCCACTGACATCATAAAGTTAGGTACAAAACAACTGAAACATGACTCAAGCATGATTCATACCCCTGCATTGCATGAAGAGAATGTGTACACTTACCACTCAGTCACATGTTGAATGGTCCATGTATGTATTCAAAATTTTTTATCAGCTACATTATTAGCGGTCTTGATTTTGTGGTTTGTCACGATAGCCACTAGGGAAAACTAATTAATATTCACAGTATTTTTCTTCAATTTCTATACATTATTTTCATGACTTTCTTAAAGGCTTTGGTGTATCACAGGAAAAATAGGACTACCTGGGACTGGATGCTACATCTCTTGTACCTCACTTCAGTGAATTGTGATAACAATTACAGAATCAGAAAATAAAGAAAGAAGTACCTCCTTGTCTTTTCCTTCTATACATAGCCAGAGCACAAAAGATGAACAGAAGAACCAGGACTGCTGCTATAGATGATGCAACAATTGGAACAACAAATTCCTTTTTCTTTTTCCTCTTGCATGGAACCGACATACAAAGATCTGGATTTTCGCCAACACTTGCATAAAATGCATCAAGGTAATATGCCATAGTAAGTTATTAAACATAGATAGATGGTGCTGTCATCTTGCAATTCAATTGATGTTGGAAATATAGAAGAAATCTGATTTTACATATTAGTGAACAACATATGCTTTTTCTAGTATTTGGCATGTATAAAAAGCAGTTATAATTGTAAAAGAAAGAGAGAGAAAACACAAGAAGGTGAAAAAATGAAATTAGAATATTAAGTAAATAATATATTGGAGGAAGGAAGATAAGCTACCTCAAGACCAATTTCCCATCCCTAAACTTCTGCAGAAGAGCCTCAGGAACTGAACCTGTGAGCTTGTTTCCACTTACATTACTGCAAAGATATTGTTATGCAGATCACCTCAATTTCCTTCACTGGAATTTACATTTTCAATACCAAGATCAAAGCTCAACAACTTACAGTGTGTTCAAATTCGGTAGTTGTGCCAAAAATTCAGGCAGTGGCCCAGTTAAGTCATTGTATGACAAGTCCCTGAAACAGGAGTTAGCAAGATGCACAGATGTTAAGCTAAACAGTTGTTTTTCTTTTCTTGACAACCCGATAATCAACTACATGACTTCCCTGAAACAGGAGTTAGCAAGATGCACAGATGTTAAGCTAAACAATTGTTTTCTTTTCTTGACAACCTGATAATCAACTACATGACTTGCATATAGAATTTCCAAGTAAAAATTCCTGAAATCAAATCCCACAAATACACTCTCCAAGCATTAACACCTTTGGCAATTAAGGGTTCCATTATCCACCTGCCGATTGGTAATCTAAAGCTAGCAGATGGTGTTTCTGGACTTGCTGGTGTCTAGCTATCACTATTGTATAGTATCTGAATGCTAAATATCAATCACAATTCAGATTAAGACTCACAAGGACTGCATTGCTTTGAGATTGGAGAATGAAGTTGCAATCTCCCTTGTCATATTGCTTGAGCTCAAGTTCCTGCTTGTCATAATGAAAGAAGGAAGAGTTATTGCCATTTTTTGAAAGATAATTTGCAATTAAAACAAAATTATTCTTATTTTTAAGGAGGAGATGTGTTTGAACATTCCATCAAAATGAAACAAATTTAGTCAAATATCAGACAGCATGACAGAACCATATTTTTTAGTTGAGTTTGAAAGGAGTCTGTTCCATTGTCACATTTCCTAAAATGATGCATCATATTTTCATATCAGTTAATATGAAAGCCCATTTTATGTGCCTCCAAGTTAAGGAGGATTTTTTTCCCATTAGACAATATATTAATTGAAATATCACAGCATGTGTATTGTGTCAACAGAAGTTTTGATGTTTTGGAAATTCACTTACAATGAGATGATCATTGGATGATTGTTGTCACTGCATTTCAAACCATCCCATGAGTATTCACTTGGGAGACATGGATCACCTTGCCAATTTCTAGTCACATTGTACAGTTTCTTGATGCCCATAATAGCTTCAACTATAGTTTTTTTTTAAGTAAAAAATAAAAAGAAAGTGAGACAGAAAGGCAGGTGAATTCAAAATACAAAATCATACAGAAAGAAGAAAGATGAAAAGTCACAATTATATCCCGACATTTCTAGAAGTTGAAACATATATGACTTTGCTATGATAATGAATTTCTATAGAATGTAGCATTAATAATGTTCAAAGTGAACTACCAACAGTTGCAAATTCTATGGTGGCTAGCAACAATGCAAGTCATGATACCAAGCCATTTCATGAAAACTATGAAATACTTTGAAATTTTCTTTTGCTATTAATTAATGAACTTGTATGATCCTCTTCTCTTTTGGCATGGAGAGATAAAAAAGCATGGGAGAAACACAGATTTCATTGATAGATGAAAAACTATTGACAAGGCGTAAAAGTGTGGCGGCTCTAATAAAAGTTTCATAACAAGGTTTTGTCAACTTAAACCACTGCACTAAAGTTTTTGATTTCTATTTTGGCAACAGACAAAGGCTCATCTGGAAAATATTCTAGATGGAGTAAAGCTCTATATCAAACCTTCCTATGCTTAGAAACTATAATCACATATGGCTATGTCAACTTAAACTAGAATTTTCCATTTAGAAAAGACTCACTTATTAATTACTGAAAGGAACATCACCAATGTTCTAAAGTCTCATTGTATCAGCAATTTAAGTATCTCTTCTTTATATCAGTTAGCAGCAAACTGAGCATAATCTGTCCCCACAAGGAAGATAAAAAAATAGAAGAAAGCATACCATCATCTATGGCAACTGTTTTATTTGGGAGCTCTATTGGCTGAAAAAGCTCAAGAGCATTGAGGATTGGAGGAAGCTTGGTTCCCTCAGCTGCATATATTGAAAAGTGAACCTGCTTTCCACTAATTGGTGGATCATTTTGGATTATGGTTCGTGGGTTCAGATAATCAAGTTTAACAGATTCGGTCAGATTGCACTCATTATTCAAATTAATTGTCAATTCCCTCTGCTGGCCAGCTTTAAGCTTCTCAATCTCAGCAAAGTGAAAATAAGCATAATATTTTGAAAGAGAATCTGGTGGACTCCAGTATACGCTCAGGGGAGTGGTAGCATTCTGTGTTTTGGCAGCAGTTGTCAACACTACGTCTGGTAATTTATAAGGGTTATCGTTGCTTGGGGAATAAATGGTTGAGTTTGTGGCAACCGGGATCCAAATGTTAAATAGTAAAGGGCTTCATATGCGATCATAGACATCATATGGGTACCTAATTGAAATAAAATATTAAATTATTCAGATTGTGCCAGAACAATATGATATTGAACAACATTATTATTATTTTTTTAAGAATTGATGAACATGAAAAGGTAACTGGAAAGTTAAAATACTGTTGTCACGGAAAAATGAATGAAATGTAGCAAGGTGGCGAGCCCACTTATCTTAACATGTAAGTTTGAGAACATATAACAGCATATATGATAATCCTGAGTGGTGTAAGAGTTACCATAAAATTAAAGGCATGCAATAATATTCTTCACATGCAATGGAATAAGTTATAGCCATGCCACTGAAGATGAATATTTAGAGTCAGAAAGCAGTTTCTACCATAACAAGTAATTCTTTTAAGCTCAGAATGGTGTAACTGATTCACCTGAATGCATTTTCAGAATCATTCCTGCCAACATCATATCCCCATATTTTCACAAGTGCCCTGCCTTGAGTTTGGTAAATGGAATTGTCCAAAAGCTGTAGTTCCAAGGATGAAATGAAGGGTACTCCATGGCCAGTGTTTATTAAGCACACATCTATGTAATCAGTCAAGGGAACATGAATAATGTCTTCATAATAATAACGAAATGCATCAGTATTTGTTAAATTCACTGTTCCAGGCATTGACCCCAAGATGTAGGTCGAATACTGGTTGCCGGTTTTCACCATCATAATTCCCATATAAGAATGTTGCCCTGATCAAATAATTATTGTTTTTGCCTTGCTCTGGTCTCAGGGTGTAACAATTCCTTGTTCCCAAAGGAAAACTTCTCAAGTTCTTTGCAAACTGTGGAAGATTTTCCGATAAATCAGGGGATATTGCCCTGACTATTCCAGTATCTATCAATTCTTTATCTGACACATATGAAATATTGGTTCCCATGTCTATGTAATCTTCATCGCTGCCACAGTCAATGCTAATGAAACCTTGAAATTTTGCAAAAAGAAAGAGGGAATCAGACTTAAGTAACGAATAGTCTCTTCAAATAAGGTTCCAATACGAATTTCAGAACACCCCATGTCTTTTTGCAATAAAACTGGCACTAATATTCCTAAGACACAAATTTTCGAACAGCTTAAGGTCCAAAAATTGTTGATTTAACACCTAACTTTTTGCGATCATGCGGTCTTCCACGCTAACAGAAAAATGTATGTGAAAGCCAAAATGTTGGTTTTTTTTTTGTTCCTTTAATGTTTGTGCTTATTCAGAAATTAATTTTTTTTATAATCAAATTGCAGTCTTTACTAAATAAAAGCTATTACACAAATAACATTCAATTATTCATAGAGTACTACAAGTTTCTAGATAGCGTCCTTTTGTTTGACAAATTCACACTGATCAAGGACCCATATCAGACATACAATTAAACAGACAACCTAGACCAAATATCTTGTATAAAACTTAAAAGTTTGATCACCTTCAAAAAGCTGAGGCAATAGGGACCAAGTAAAAAATAAGAACGGAACATTCACATAGCGAATAGCGCATAGAAAAAATAGAGAACCAATCAACCACTGAATAAATCTTGTTAAAGACGTTATGGGTCAAGACTCAAGAGACCCAAACAAATTGGATGTCCATGTAATTGTACAACAAGCAAGTTAAATTGGTGTTAATTTAGAGTTGTCTTGTACATAAACTCTACATTGGGTTCATACTTCATTGTAAAATGCTTTTTGTCGATAAGATGCAGCTGTCAATGACTTTCAGCTATAGACATAGTCAAATCAAACCATGTTAATTCTTACTTTCTCTCATTGTTTTCTATGTTCCTTCTTTCAATCACTCCACTCAACAACTTTAACAAATCTAAAATATCTGAACTGCTTTGTACTGTATTCATGGATAACAATATTTTTCACCAAAAAAAAAAAAATATTAATACATCTATTTTTGTACTCAGTTGGATAATTGCAAGGAATCAGCCTCTCCAAAACAAATTGCTTAACTGGTAAGGCTGTCTATCATGACTTCTCCTAAAGCCCGTTAAAATGTGAGATCTTTGTGCACTAGATACAACCTATCATGACTTCTCCTAAAATCCATAAAATGTGGGAACTTTGTGCACTAAATACAACATTTTACTCAATTAGATTATTGGATTTGTCCAAACTCCTAAGACATAATTCCAAAGTCGAAATAGAAGGTACTCCCAACCCACTTTTTATTAGACAAAAACAAAAATGATATTAGATAATGAACAATGACTTTTACACGATTGTATGCACACTTGTGTATATGTACACGTTGATGTTCAACAAGTATTTGCCTTAGATAAAGGGGGCATGACTAGTTTCAGGAGGATATATACCTTATGTGCACTATCGAGCCAATAATGGACCCCGACATACAAGTAGAACTTTGGAATTGGATTTCTGTTGTAATTTTCACATGGAATAAAGAAACCCCCAATGAGGCAGTTAGGTTTTTGTCTTGTTTAGGTTTTAAGGTGTTAGAACATTTGATCACATTGCACAAAAATTCATGTTTATTTTAGTATAAAAACCTATTTTTTATATTTTACATAACCACCATTCAAAAACACTCACATTAAATTATTTATTTTAAAAGTTATTTTAATAAAATATTAATTTTTCATTCACGTAACCACTTATTTTTTTAACAATGATATCACTCTCACACACTAACCGCAAAAAGGTGAGTTAAGAAATAAATTAACATGTCTTTACATATGAACAGTAACTGTATAAATTTATATTGTTACTGTACATGTGAACAAGATATGCATTATTTAAAACAAAATAGTGTGGGTGATTTTTGGGTTGATAGACCAAAATTTTGCAATTATTTCATTTTACATTAACTGATGCAAGGGCTCTTATTGTTCTTTTGTTGTAAAAAAATTCCGTTGGGCTCATATTCAGATTAAATTTCAAAACTTAAAAAAAAAAATCTAATTGGTCTAGATTACAGAAAAATATGCGAACCCCGTCATATATATTACATGTAATGACTAATGAGTGTTTTTTTTTTAAAATCATGTTTACTGCATGAAACGAAATTATTATATGTGTATCTACTCTATAATTAAAAGTATAAAATATATATACTAAACGTTTTCTATATAATGCTTTGTACTAAAATATCCCAACATAAATATTTTAATAATCTTATCAGTTGTGCAATAGTTTATTTTTTCCAAAATGTCTCACTAATATATTACAATAAAACTATGGAAAAAAAATATTTTTAGTTCCATGTTTAATTAATTAATAGTTATATTAAATATCAATATATTCATTATAATCTTGATTTTTTTTTGGCTTGATCTATTAAAATTTTCTATATTCTGGATGATTATATCCTAATTAATATTTATGTATGTATATATATTGGATTTTAATAAACCAAAAATAATCATTTTAAATTATAATAATTTAAGAAAATATATATATATATTTTTTTTCCATTTTCTTGTTAAGTATAAGTACATGAATGAATATAGTAAACATTATTTTCTTTGTTGGCAACTTATTATTTTGTATGAAAACACAACCAAAAGCTGTAAAAATAAACACTAAATATATTAAGTACTTTATTAGTTTTTATATATTATAGTTTATGAAATTATACCAAGATAAAAAAAGTGCATGTGTTACCAAGTTGGAATATAATAAAAAATATAACTTACACGTGAATATAAAATATATATAAACTCTAAATATCGATTGCTTTTGAGAAAAAAAAGAAGGAAGAATTAAAGTGTAAAGCATGCAACGTAAGCAATCACCGTTGTTGAGCCAACAAGTTGTAATATTTCATGCAAGAGTATGCACAAGGGACTAGTCTCTAATAGCTAATCTTCGGCTAATTTTACTCTACTCTACTCTAGTTTGTTTACTTAACCTCTTTAATTTTCCCCTCCACTCAAACTAGCTATAAAGTAACAATGATTGAGACGAATTAAAAAAGGCAAAGAAAAAAGAGTCTGAATTTAGTAAGGATTGAGTACAAAACTCATATTTTATACCATCCAAAGATTGTCACATTAACATTTTACTTAAAATTCAATACATTTTACTACTCGTAATAACATCTTAATAAAGTCTCAATCTAATTGGATTTATAATGGGTATTATAATTGATTGGACATGGTTATGTTTATTTTTAAATATATAATAAGATGATGTGACATGTTATCATTGGAAGGGTAAAATATAAGTTTTACACTACATCCTTACAGAATTTAATCTCAAATCAAAATTGGCTAACAAAGTTTTCAAGGTTGATTACGTACCTGGATTATTGTCAACAGCCAGTTTTCTTCCGGCATGTTCAATATCTCCTCTAACTAATTCCCCGTTGCCAAGAATAGCTATCACCAAACTGATGACAAACCATGCTTTTTGAACCAAAATCGAATATAGATCACTATCCATGTTGATATTTCTTGCCATATTATGCCTACTCAGAAGGAAGATATTTGAGTAGTACTTATATATTTACGAGTGCATACCAACAATGACTTATCAGCTTATGTTACTCTCCTTCTGAGTAGTACTTATAAATTATTTACGAGTGCTTAGTGACAATGGCTTATATTAATAGCAGACCCCCATTTTATGTGAAAGCAATAAGGATCAACACTCTCTTTGAATGACGATTAGGGTCAAACAGTGAATTTCTTGGCTTCAAATTCGTTGTTCCTATTGTCTAAACATTTTATTTATTTATTTCTTGAGTATGACATTTCTTAATTACAAGCGTAACGGCTGGGCAAGGGGAAAAACATAATCTAAGAGCGTTGAGTTTTACAAGAATGTTCTAAAGCGTTGAAGTGTAGCGGTCTTATTGTATATATATTTTCATAGGAGTGTTCCTTTCTAGAATGAATAACGTACTTTTTGTCATGGACTTATAATAACTTCCAATTACAAAAAAAATTTGAAGGACAAAAGAATTTTAATAAGTTTAAGGATATAAATAATTAAAAGTAGTGTTAGTGATGAATCTATGTAAAATTAAGTGATGTTACTCCCATCCGTCATTGACGGTGTAAAATTGGGTGTATTGATATTTTGAAAAAAAATCTTGATTTATCAAACCTTATTTTTAAATGGAATAAAAATACGAGATTGCATGAATTTCATCAACCTTTTATCCATTGTTAAATTTGGAAAAACAAAGAATGTGAGTAATAAATATATTTTTAAACAACGCCCCTGAAATATTGGTTAGCAAAAAAGCCTCTTTCAAATTATTATATACGCGATTCTCAAAAAAAAATTATGTTTTTTGATTTTTTATTGAAATTTTATTTACTTATTTATTGAAAATTGAAGAAAAAAATTTGTTTCTAAAATAAGTAAAGTTTTAAAAGTTGTGTATAAACAAATTACTTATAAAATTATAAGAAAAAAAAAAATATAATCCTTTTATTACCGTGGTAGCTAGAAGTCTAGAACTACATAACATTGAAGCTCACTATCACAATAATGGCTGTACAACTTTTCCAAGAAACTTAAACAGGACAAGTTACATGCGGAAATACATTGATTTTTGGAGCGACGACTCTTGCCCTAAAGTGGACTTCGAAGTTTGAAGTCTCAAACCGACATGCACGCCATTGAATATATTGCAATCGTTTAATTAGTTCTTTTTTAGAATTAGAATGACGAAGTTTCTCCTATACTATACTGATCTACATGGCGGGGTTATTTGGGCTACTCAACTAGTAACCACTAGTCGCCGACGTTTTTTCATAAATAACTAAAAAATTCAAACAATATTAGTAGTTACCCAACGTTTCAAACAAATTTGGTTTTTAACAAATCGAATTCATTGGACTCGATTTTGGGCTTATAAATCAAGTACTTTGTACTCGATTTCCCTATCGTAGCACCGGCTGGGCTGGACAAGGAGTCCACGTAGGCACAAAAATCGAGTACATTGAACTCGATTTTGTGTCAGGACTCGATTTCCAATTTCCAAGTCTACCACGTTTCACACCAAGGACATGTGCGCACGTGAAATCACTTTAAAGGAAATCGAGTCCAATAGACTCGATTTTGGGTCCCCACCGCTTTTTGGGCACGTGGACATAATTCGAGTAAACTAGACTTGATTTATTTGCCTTTAAAAATCGAGTCTACTGAACTCGATTTCTGTGAATGGTCCCCAGCCCATCCACGTGTCATGTGGGTCTTAACTGGGACCTTTTTCCCCCCCTTTACCCGGCTCACAGATATGTGCTCTCTCATTCTCATATCCTCTTCAGCTGACCCTCAAGTTCTCATATTCCTCAAGCCTCACACAATTTGTCACCTCAAGCTCACACTTACAATGCTCAAGTCTCACACAATTTGTCACATTAACAACAATCTCTCACAGGTAATACAATATTAAAAATATTTTTTATTAGTTAATATTATGATTATTTGCTAGGTTTTTTTTTAAGAAACAATTAGAACGTATTAGGTATTTTTTTTTGTTAGTGAAAATATTGTGATTAATTTATTTGCTAGTATATTGTGATTAGTTTATTTGCTAGTATATTGTGATTAATTGCTAGTTTTTAAAAAAAAATTAATATTATGATTAATTATTGGGAATATTTTTTTTTGTTAGTGTAAATATTGTGATTAAATTATTTGCTAAGTTTTTAAATATATATATATATATATATATATATATATATATATATTGTGATTAATTATTGGGAATATTTGTTTATTTTTTGTTAGTGTAAATATTGTGATTAAACTATTTGCTAAGTTTTTTTTTAATTTAATATTGTGATTAAATTATTGGGAATAATTAGTATTGGGGGAATATTTAGTACCAAATATTGTGATAATTATGTTATTACAACATATTGGGAATATTTTTTTTTGTTAGTGTAAATATTGTGACTAATAATATGCTAGGTTTTTTTTAAAAAAATTAATATCGGGAATATTTAGTACTAAATATTGTGATCAATTGTTAGGAATATTTAGTACTTTTAGGTTTTTGTCATTGGTATGAAATGGATTATGAGTTTGATACCTAAGACACCCATTTGTAGTCTTTTTAGCATAAATTATTTCAAGATATAGTTGTTTAAGATTTGTAACAAAGATTTCAATGGGTAACTAGTTGATATAATACTTTTGTTCATCATATTTTATTTGAATGGGTTTTGAAAGTCATGCCTCTAGAATGATTTGGATGTGAGTATATGCAAATTTGGTTGAGGTTAGTATTGTTGGCATGTCATACACAAAGTTTTGTGATTGATGTTGATTGAGAGTTATAAATTTGTCACTAACACAATTGCAATTGATGATCTATAGGTTGATAATGATCTATATAATATATACTACGGTGGATCCCTTAGCAATGCCAACCCTTATGACGGATTTCCATTTCAAGGTCCGGGTATTCAGTGCTGTTATATGATGATACACCGTAAGTTAAAGACCCTGAGTGATTTGAAAATAAAAATTATGGAAGAGCTGCAACTGAACCCTACTTTGCATGACATTCATATTACTTTCCGTTCTCCACATGAAGTCCTCAATCAATGCATTAATTATAGATATATGGTGATAACAGAAAGACAAACATGTGAAGTTCATGTTTCACAAGATGCCTCAATAGGAACAAGTAGCAAATTTTGAGTTGTACGTCACTTTGGAGCCACGTTCGGAAGTCGGTGCAGAGAATATTGTACAAACAACTACATTTCTACAGTTTGCAGTTCTAGATGATCAATGAACCACGTTGAGAGGCTATACACCCCCTTTTCAAGAGACACCAAGAACAGTTGAGAGCAAACCTGACAATAGATATGAAGATCAATTTTGTACACATCAAGGTGAATCCTCTACACTTCCAGTAGTTGAAGATGAAGACGAACACTGTGTTGGGGAAGATCTTGATGATAGAGATGAGTACGAAGAGAGGATTGAGCGAGGTGACTTTGATAAGGGTGTTGATGACCATGAAATTACTCTCAATCCTAATGTTGATGATATGGATGAATGTGATGAAGATGATGTAGACACTACTCTTAGAGTTCAGCATGTTACAAATGCGACCCCCGTTTATGAACCTCTCGCCTTATCATCTTATGAAAATACTTGGGAAAATATGGTTGATCTTGAAGTTGGTGAGTAAGCATTTGCTTCTTCTTGGAATGCGGACATGAATTTTTGTACGGGGTTGATTTTTGAGAATAAAGAAGCGGTGAAACGTGCATTAACAATTTATGCCGCAAAGCATAACAGAAACTTTCTAACAAGTAGGTCGACCAAAAGTAGACTGTATGTGAAATGCATGGATGGGTTATGCAAGTGGTACGTTGGGGCAGTCATGAAGCCTAAACAGGGAATATGGAGGGTCACATCTTATGGGGGTCTTCACAGTTGTATGACCCTTGGCATGGCTCTTGATGGTAGAATGATCAGTAGTAATTTTCTTGTAGCAGAATTTGTTCCAACATTGCAAGAAAATCACATGGCAACAATTCAACACCTTAGAGATTACATCAAAGGGAAGTATTATGAACATAAGCTTTCTTACTATAAGATATGGGATGCGAAACAAGGGGCTATTGCAAAGATATTCGGCGATTGGGAAAAGTCTTACGAAAGGTTGAAAAAGTTGTTGTTGGCATACTTGGATCAAGAAGCTGGCACTCGGTATTGGTATCTCACTGAACTTGTGATATGTATTTTGGGCTTTCGCTCCTTGCATTGAAGGATTCAGACATTGTAAGCTAGTGATCAGTATTGATGGGACCCATTTGTATGGTAAATATCGAGGGGTGTTGATGATTGCAATGGCCACCGATACCAACAACAAGGTTTTGCCTCTCGCCTTTGCTGTTGTGGACGAAGAGTCAGGGCCTAGTTGGAGGTGGTTTTAGATTGCATCAGGTTTGCACTGGGGGATGTGAAAGCAAATAAGAACATCTACATAATTTCTGACCGACATAAGGGTATTCGAAACACAATTGCAAACTGGCCTAGAGATGATCATGGACGAGTATGAGTATACCACAGATATTGCCTTCGACATGTTGCTGGCAACTTCAACACTCATTTTCAGGACGCCACTTTAAAGTCATTGGCCTTGAAAGTGGGGTATGCTACTCAGGAAGCTAAATTTGAGTTGTACATGCAACCTATCAAGGAAATCGAGATCGAGGCCCTGAGGAAGAAATTAGCCACCGAACAACAGGTAAGTGAACTCGACCCATCCATCATGCCATACACATATCTAATGAAAGAGGATATAGACAAGTGGACCTAGCTACATGATGGTGGATACCGTTATGGGGCTATGACAACCAATGTTTTGGAGTGATTCAATGGAGTACTCAAAGGTGCCTGTAGCCTACCCATTGTTGCACTAGTTGAATTCACTTGGAGCAAACTTGTCGCGTATTTCCATAATCAACACAAAAAAATTACTCATGGTCTCTTGGAGGGCAAGTTGTGGAGTAAATATGCCTTAGAAATCTTTGATGCAAATCTAAAAAAATTTAAAACACACCAAGTAAGGCCGTTTAATAATGTCCATGGTATATATCAAGTAACGACTGTGTACAACGTCCATAACTCTAGAGAGGGACAACATAGTCATGAAATAAACATATTGGCCAGAACATGCGGTTGTGGAAAGTGGCAAAATCGAAAGATCCCTTGTTCACATGCAATTACAATTTTTCATTACTTGGGGCAAGATGCAAGTGCATATATTGACCCATGTTATAGTTTGGAGAACGTCATTCGCGCCTACTCACACCAATTTGTGGTGCCAAAGTCAGAGTTATTGTGGAAGGATGTGGAAGGTCCAAAGTGAGTGCCTGACCCAGGCCTGTTGCGGGCCAAAGGTCGACCTATGAAGTCTAGGATACGGAATGAGATGGATGGGGTCCGGCGAAAACCGGGAAGCCGAAGGCTAGATTCTGACTTGAGGGAGATTCAACAAAAGCAGAGTTGTGGACTGTGTCATCAACATGGGCATAATCGTAGAAGATGTCCGCTTTTCCATGGGGATTCGACAAGCAATACTGACCCAACCTAGGTAAGTGATGCTTTTATATAAAATTTCATGATTGTATCAATTAGCCAAGTTACGTAGATTACTACCGTTGTTTTGGCTTTTGGTTTCTAACGAAAATATTTCAATTTTTGTCAGGTATGCAGATACTCGATTTTGGAATGGCATTGTAGATGTAAATTGTGGTTCTCTTTATTGTGTATTCGAACTTAATACTGGGTTGTATCGGCACAATTATTATTTTCTTTTATCACTGAATGCCCTTGTAATCGAAGTATTATGTATCCAATGTACTTGTTTCTATATTGTGATATTATGAATGGTTAATTTTATCTTTCAATTAGTTGTTAATTATTTCTATTAGCTGTTACACTTATCTGTGTTGGTGCTTCCTGTTGAGATTATAAGTCCTTTTTTTGTTTTTTTGATAAGTAACTATAAATCTTTTTTCATTAGCTGCTCTACTCATATGCATTGGTGCTTCTTGTTAAGATCTTCTCCATCTTAACTTTTTACTCATGAGCTTTCAACATTGGACTGGCGTAGCATGGGCAACTTACAATTAACTTGTCTGAGGTACGATTTCATTACAATATTATGACTAGATGGCTTTTTCAATCCTTTCCTTTTGCATTTTCTTCCTCATCTGTATAGCTTTGGATTCTTTTATCACCTTCTTTTCGTCAAGTCTTACCTTATTTTTACTCTACATGACATTGTTCACTTACTTTTTATAGTTTTTAGTCTTGTTAAGCTAATGGTGGCATTACTTGTGAGGAAGGAAAAGAACCAATAAAGTGGTTTTCTAAAGGTTTTGCTTATGCTTCAGTTGACATACTGAATAGAGAGAGCAAAATATCGTGTTTCTGCATTACAAGGAAGAAAAAGGGGAAAAACAAAAAAAAAAGGAAAAACAAAAAACTTGAAAATCGACTTCATAGTGATCAAGTTTGTCCCTACTCTCTGCCTGAAAACTCGAATTGTGGAAAGTCAAGTACTCAATGTAGAACTCGAGTCCACAAGACTCGATTTATAAGTCCACATAAATTGAGTTTTATGAACTCGATTTATAGGTTTTATTTTTTTTGGGGGGGGGGGGGGGGGGGGGGGTGGTTTCCTATCAGGCCCTTGTGTGATAGTGATACACCCATTGCAGTCTCCTAAGCCTAGCAACATCATAACCAAAACATTATTAATGCAACTGCAACATGCATAGAAATTTCAAAGACAACTTGGAAAATACTACAGACTAAACGATAATGAAATTTCAAAATTTTGGACCTATGTTCTAAGCGCCTTTAAAAAAAAAAATTGTTTGGCATAATTATATTTCAACTCAACTCCAAGCGTTGGTTGGCCAACATGAGACCATATTTATTTATGAATTTATTGTTTTCTTTACCCCTCTAGCCAGAGAAAGCACATCGTTAATGTTATAGAAACAACCTTTTTCTCAACAAATTTTACAATTACCGGACTAGGATTCACCACTTTTTCTTGGTCACTCAGTAGCCCCATTCAACATTTGTGAAAAATTTGTGACAAACTACTGAAAAATGCCTGTTTTTGCCCAACCAGGTAATGATATTTCTCAAACATGGCTAGGATTTTTTGTAAACAAAATGGCATAACCTTCACTGATATGTGATTACAAATAGAACATGTTTTCACTAGTTCATCATGTACTAAATTAATATTGTGATTTGCCACAAGTTCATAAGCCATAAGATTGATAGCAAATTTGACATCTTGTTACAGTTGGGATTTTCCTCTTGCCTTCTGCCTTTGCAGATGATTTTGAAGCATCAACTTTGTCAGTTGGAGCAATCTTTGATCCTTTGCCACACCCTTTACGTGCAAATTTCAGTGCCAAGTATTATGATCAACAGTCCCCATTAAATAGTAACATTCAGGTACATGAAGCTTTCCTCCTTTAAGGCTCTTCTTTTCCTCCTTCAGATGTATAGAGAGTCGATGTTGCAAACATGATTCATCAAGAGGAATCCCGGATAAAATCATTCTGTTAACATGTCAGATACAAATTAACCAAGTTAATGCAAGCATTAAATTATTGGTCCATTGGTCCATATTGATAAGCCTTACAAATCTCGCAAGAAAAATATTAGAGTAATTACTCAAAGACAGACCAACAAGCATTCCTCATGAGTATCACTGAACAAATTCCAACTCTCCATTCGCTTTAATGCCTCTATGGCCTCTCTTATGACTTTCATCATATTCATCACCTTCAAAAGACTGGAGCTCATTTTTCAAATCCCGCATTCTCTCGTCAAGTTCTGGAATCATAATATTGAAATGTATGATTCACAAGCCATAATTCAAAAGAATAAGAAAGAAAACAGCCATGTCACACCATAATTGTTATATTCAATCACCACAAACATTATATCAAGAGGTATACTAAAAAGCATTTGGATCACCAAGCTGTCAAACCTTAAATGTTTTGACAAGTGAAGTAAAAGAAATACATGTTTTTGTCGTTCCCATATGTCATGTATCAGAGATATTAAAACCACACATGATTTTTGCTTTCCAAAACTACTTCTCAGAAGTGCTAAAATTGCATGTAAAAAATATGTGTGTGTGTGTGTGTGTGTGTGGGTTCATACCCCCCTAAACCATTCTATCTCAAAGAACAAGACTACCTTCACAGAGAGCAAGCTTAGTCTTTCTTCCCTTGCAATGCTTAAAAGCAAAAAGCTCATATATGTCAATCTCTGCCAGAAGATGCATTTATCAATGGCCTGGTGTTCTTTCTGCAATATTTACATGCACAATCAAAAGAATAAGACTGTGGAAGTCTCACAATTCATGTAAAGTACTGATGTGAAATGCAAGAACAAAAAAATCTTAACATTAATGATTAATTCTTTTATTCACCAAAAAGCAGATACATTACCAAATATGGAAAACTTTTCCTGAATTGCGTCTTGTAAGCGATCCTCAGCCTCATCTTCAGAAATTTCTACATACCATAAGAAAAGCCAAAATTAATTACAAATAAAGAACTTGTGTAAAGAGCTAAAAATGCATTATCCAACTATGCACTAAGGTCAATGCTTAAGAAGTCCGCATAATGTACCCACCAACTCCTTATTGGTTGAAATGATTTTAAGGGATCCACAAAGCAGTCAAAAGACAATGCGAAACATAACTACACAATATAGCATCTTATTGTGTAGCTATACTAAACACCATTCCAACAGAATAACAGCATGCACAGTAAATATGAAAGTACCTAACAATGCTCTATAAGGTTTCTGCAACATGGTGAAATACCATTTATTTTGCATGGAAAATACATACAAGAAAACAACCCAATATGATCATGGCCACATATAAACCAACATAAATTAAAATGTCCAAGTGATTGAAAGAGTGCAAAGAAAATTTATTTTAATTTAGGTTAATTTAGTTTTTTTAGAAGTAAATTGTGTTTTTTACTATTGGTCCATTGGATTTTCTTTTAGGTCTTATTAGCTAATTAGTTTATAGGTATTTTCTTTCTAAACAAAAAAAAAAAGTTTATTTGTATTTTACTCAGTTTCCTAGAATCAAGGTTGTTTTCATGATTTAATAATTAGATTTTGCGACCCAATTTTTTTTTTTAAAATATAAGTAATGAAAATTTTATTCAACTTGCATAAAAGAGTCACCCAAGTATGCAAGAAGTAAACTAGGGACAAGTACAATCAAACACACAAATTACAAGCATCCATCAAAGGATGAACCAAAAATATTTAATGACTTCCTACAATTGACATCCAATTCAATAGCGTTTTGAAATAGAAAAGTTTTAAGTATGGTATTGTCCTTTCAAAATCTTAAAAGCTTTGGTTATTTCTCTCCCGCCAAATGCACCATATCAAACAATGAGTGGCAGCCACCCAAATAGCACAATTACAATGACGCCCAAACTTTCCTAGCCAACAAACTAAAAGCTCAACTACCATCTTCGGCATTACTCAATGAATACCAAACAAGGTGAACGCCATAGCCCACAATTCAATAGCAATAGGACAATGGTTTAGGAGATGGTCTACTGATTCCCCATTTCCATTACACATAAAAGCACCAATCTAAAATCCAAATTCTTTGTTTTTGTAGATTATCAGTTGACAAAATATTCCCCAAAGTTGAAATCCAAACAAAAAAAAAGCAACTCTAGAAGAAACCTTAGGCTTCCAGTCAAAACCCAGTAATACAAACTAACCTCAAAACCCCTACTCTTAGCAGGCATCCAGCAAACCTTATCCTTCCCAACTCCCCTCAAAGAGAGGATTTGGGTTTAATTCCAGCAGTCTATTTAAGTGTCCTATTGTAGTCTAATGGGACAAGCTTATGATGAACAAAATATCAGATGGAAGTTGCCCAATGGATTGATGCTGACTCAGGTGCTATTTCCTAGGTTTTCTATCACATTTGGTTTGGTTCTCAGTAATGCTAGGTGCTGATTTCCTAGGTTTATTTTAGTTTTCTGCTCTTGTTGATTTTGTTCTACATCAATTTTGGTATCAAGGCTCATTGTTCTACTGTACATCGCCGAGGCTGGGGAAGAACATTTTCATTTTTGCTCAAAACATTCTAACATTGAATTGTGGTATCAACACCATGACTGAGGAACCCACAAAAAAAATAAAATTAATTAATTGATTAATTAAAATGGAATTCTGTCAAACCAAAAGGGAAATGCACACATATCAGCACATACAAATGAATAAGCTCTGAAAAGATTTATCAGTAGTACCTGAAACTGCACCAATTTTTTTTTCAACATTTGGTAAACTTAATTCAGTGCGCACTCCTTCTCCACCAACAGCAGGTCCCCATGACCAAGGGCCTGCACTTAAATCAATAAACGCCCACCTGATGCAGTATATATGAATATTATGCATTGGTGTTTCAATTATCTATCTGGGTGCAGGTTAGTTTGAGAGTGAGAGAGAGATATTGAACCTGTCTTTTCCAATCCATGTATCAGTGAGACATTCCACATGAAGATCACCAAGATTCTCAGATTTTAATCCCTTTCCATAAAGGAGCTTCATGTCTTCATTCTTCCCTTTCAACAACTTGAAATGAAGGAATTGAAATCCATTAGTTAAATAGTTGACCTTTGACGGCTTTCTTCAGTAACACTTCATTGGTATGCATATATATATATATATATATATATAGAGAGAGAGAGAGAGAGAGAGAGAGAGAGAGAATCCATATAGTATACCTGTAAAACTTTTCCCTGAATAATATCAGCAGTGTCCTTCCCCTGATTCAGCCTCTCAACATTATTCAGCGCATCTAGGCAAAGGTTGTACCATTCCACCTGAAATTACAAATGAACCCCAATAGCACCTAAACTATAATAATAGATAAAAAGAAGGCTCAACAAAAATAAAAAATAAAAAATAATGATAATAATAATAATAATTTTGACAGGTAAGAATAATTTTATTGAAAAGAGTCTACTTCATGAAAAAAGAAACAAAGTAGTCTAAAGTATTACAAAAGGAGGCTCAATAATTGCAAGAAATTTATGATTGAAATTTTTTGAAGGAAGCATATCTCTGACAATAATTTTACCAGGGATTTTTGACAAATATGGACATCCACAGGAAATTGTACCTTATAATTCTGATCAGCTTTGGAGGCCAACAAGTTATACAAGTATAACCAAACGGGCCCAATAATATCCCTCTTCTAAACATAAATCTTAACATGTTTACATTGCAGTTTCCTTCATTTTGAAAAGATGCATTTATCTTTCCACCTTTGAATACATCCTAATTTTTCTATTTCAAATACTAACAACATACTAAACGATAGTACTTCCCAGGAATGTAATTATATTAACATTCACTTTTTCAACATTTTAAGCAAAAACTATACTAACCGTGTCTGTATCTTCAGTTACAGTCCAGGCAAACTTTGCCATTGGATGCTTCTCATACAAAGGTCTCTTAATCTTATCGAGAGCTGTAAATAATTTAATATTTAGAATAATTTGATTATAAGAAAAATATACTAGTAATTGAATAAGAATTTTATTATGTCCTGAATATTAAAAAAGTAGAAATTAGAAAGGAAATTCTCATACCAAGAAAAGTGTCTGGAACATTGTCTGACTGAATAATTTTTGTTTGCAAATCCTTGTTCTGTACAATAAAAATTCAGTCAGTGCTGGTTCTATAGACAAAATGAAGGCAGCATAGAAGTTTTTAGCACCAGCAAGAGATACTTCAAACCCAGCATACTAACTAGAGACAGTAATTATATCTTATGAAAAATGTAAAACTCGAAAATTTATAACACATATTTGAGGAATAACAAAGGAACTCAAAAGGCAAACAAAGAAACTAAAAAGAAAAAGAAAATACCTCTTTAAGAAAGTCTATTTCTGATTGGGATAAACCTCTCCTGCAGCAATTTTATAAAAAAAATACAATTAAAAGCTAAACCAAATGCAAGATAAAGTTAATTAAATCAAACTAAAGAAAGTGCAATAATGTCTTTATAAGCTGAAAGAAGAATGCACTTTAAGACAAACAGAAAGATTTAATCAAGCTGTAAGATAATGCCAGAAATTTCCTGAAGTTTAACATCAACATTATTACAATATTACATACAATCAGACGAGTATAATAACAGGGATGAAATGTGACAAAAAGATGGTGAATTTGTGGATGATGTTTTATTACACTGCCAAATTGTAAAGGGTGTATGATTCATCATGTGTTCAGAGTGATCTGGGAACTGCTTGATGGTTCTTGAGCTACTTGTCAGCTGTACAAAAGTTCAAGAAACTAAGCAATTTCAAGAAACTAAGGACAGCTTCCTGCATGGAAAACTGCCTTGTAAGTTTTCACTGTTATGACTGACTATATTAATTGGACCTCTGTTTTCCTTCTTTTTTTGAATTTTCTATCTCCTTCGTGGTCACGCCACACAAAAACATTTGACATTGTAGAGCTCACTAAAGTATACATTTTCAGATTTGCAAAATAAAAAAGACTATATTTTTAATCTATGTTCTTCCAATTAAAAAATGTTCCCTTCAATTTTCAACATTGTTTCAAATTTTCAATCCATCTTTCTGTCCAAATCTGTCTAAATTAAGGTGACAGTGTCAATCATGTGCAAATCACAAGTCTAACCTCGCTGACACTAGCTATTTAATCAAAAGAATTTTAAGTTCAATCGATTAGCCAACAACTTCACAAGCAATTTATATACTTAACAATTGCTTTTAGGAAATTAACATAAATGTGGTAAGCATATTTTTTAGCACTAGAGGACAAGTTATATCTAAGAATAATAATTTTAATTAAATACACAATAAGTGGGAAAATAAATAATGAATATTACCAACATACTCACCGGTATCCATATTTAGCTCTTTTTACATCACGTTTAGGATTAAAAATGAATATGTATATGCATTTTGAAGTTGAAGATATTCAACAAGGCTACTGAAAAGAACATCCATCATATCCACATCCACTTGCCAAAGAGCACCCTCATCAGTCCTGTAAGCAATGAGTTAAGAGAATTACTAGAGGGAGAAAAATAGATGAATCATAAATGCCAGACAAACAAGATATATATGATCATGTAAGTTTCCTTTCGATGATTAAAGTAAATAATGAATTAAAAAAAATGTAGAAGGAGGAAGTTGATAATTATACCCAAATGTGGCACTTGATTAACTAATTAAGCTTATATCAGTGAAGATAATGAATAAGTGATTTACCTATTACTAGAAACATCATCTCTGTGGCTGAAAACATTGATGGCTTGCTCAAAAATGGAGGTAACCTTTTCACCCATTTGTATTGCATGCACAAAAAAACTGCACAAGCACATTCTTCATCGTTACCATCTTATAATTGCAACATTCATTGTTAAAATTTCCAATGAAATAAAGGAAGGAAATTAACAAAAAAAAATGCCAAGCCCATATTCCTAAAATGAACAAGCAGACAAAATTACAAAGGAACTTACTTGTAGTTTATGTTACTAACAATAGGAAGATGATGACGTTGCCCTTTATCTACGCTAATTTTGTAAAATGGAGAGAGAACTGCTCCAATTTTTGGAATGCGTGTATGTTCAAAGATGTGATCAATTTTTGTGAACCACCGCTCAAGTTCTTCAGGGTGAAGCTTGAAATCTAAAGAATATTGGCATAAAGAAACAAATAAGGAAACCATCAAACCAAATTTCTAAAAATTAAAACCAAAAATTCAGCCAGTGTATGAATATAATAAACAGTATATTTATATACCTTGGTTTCCTTTTCCTTCAAATCCAACAAAAATGAAATTCACAGGAACTGGAAGATACATGGAACCAACTTGCAAAAGCTTTAGATAGTTTGCAATATTACCTGTAAAACAAGCCAGAAAATATTGTAACAGCTCAGTACTTATCATTATCAAATTGATGCTAGAGACATAGCTTTGTTTGGAAACAAGGAGACTAGAATTAAAAAAATGAAATCTAAGGGTACAAAGACTTGTTCAGCTTCATGTGTAGAGCAAACAAAATAAGCTGCAGAGGCCTTGAGCATCCTATATAATATTTTTAACAACCCCAAGTTATGATACGCTGCTTTTAAATAAGCAAAGGAAGCACGAGGGAAATCAACTTTTGACACCATAAAATTTGCCATTTGCAGTTTTCACTTAGAATTCTTTTATGATGGATCAAATCAAACTAACATATCATCATTCCAACATTGATCATTTGATTTGAAATTTGAAATTTTCCAGTAGAAAGATGTCATAATCTTCATAAATTGATATAAGAGTATAAGACATCCAAAAGTTATCAAATTGGGCAAAATATACATGCTGAGTTGAACACCATTTGTAGGCAGATGGGGTGCTGACCCTATGGCACTTGACGCTTATGCTGTCTTGTATAATGTCTGGTATGTGGGGGAGGGGGTACTGCATCTCCTTGGTCAGGCTCCTTGCGTTGCTGCAAAGACGAAGTTATAAAGAAACAATGGATCAAATGAATTTTAATATCAACCATAACAGCAGTTACGAAAGTATTCAAAGCTAGTAAATGACCAATCATATCGTGGGGCCAGCCTTGTGTCCTGCTTTGTGACCACCTGTCCCACAAGGAGGTGCTTTTCTTGTGCATTTAGGCCGACCTTGTGGGTGTGAGTGTAACTCGACTACTTGCTCATTCTCGACATGCACAGCTGGCTGATTTGCTTGACTCCCAACAACTGAAGATACTACAACTGCGGGGGAGGATGGTGTAGCGGACGAAACGTGAGTGAGGCTCATAGTCATAGGAGCTGTATGCAATCCAGGAGTGGGCATGAATGACATGGAGTCACTATGGGGTGGTACATGGTGTATATGACCAATGCTGTATGAGGGAGATTGAGTGTGCATGACAGGATGGGTGTCATTGAAATCAATGCCGAGATCAAAGGATGGCAGAGTAAAGGATAGATGAGTGGGGTCAGAAAATGTATATAGGGTGGGTGAAGGGATCTCGAGGTGAGAAGATGCATGTGTAGTGGGTACAGGGATTTGTAGGTCAGGAAATGCAGGAGTAGTACGAGGAGGGATCTCTGGGGAAGGAGATGCATGTAGGGGTGGAGGAAACTCTGGGGCAGGTGATGCATGTGGGGTTGGAGGGAACTCTGGGGCAGGAGAAGCATGTGGGGGTGGAGGGGTTGATTTTTCCGTTGATGGGGTGCAGCACACTGGCCATGGCTATGGTTGGCAGGAGTTGAGCTCGTGCTTGGTCATCCATTCTGTTCTGGCACTTCTGAATTTGCTGTATCGGCATCTTCCAAGGGAAAATGGGCAACTAGACGGTGAAGGCGATCCACTTCCTTCAGCATAGTTGTAATCAGCTTGTGCTCAGGACTGCCTACTACATAACGCATCAACATCTGCTTGTGCATGGTGACCTACAATTTTTGTAATACAATTAGTACACCTAACGCAAAAATGGTAATACACAACAAAATTTGGAAAGAAAGGTCAAAGCGATTACCGTAATAAGAAGTGAGGCGCTAGTGTAGTCGACAAACCTCCATGTGACTTTACCATACCAGCCGAAGTATGGATGAACACTCGACATAGCACCCTCTAGTTGTGCTCCATTACATAATTCCTGTGCTCTCGTATTCCATACTTGGATGTGGCTAAAATGTCTGACCCTCCAATCTACTTTAATCTTCCCCCTCAGGTCTATCTTATGAACAGCATCGTCAGTATCAACATCTTCGAGAATTTCTTGCACCATCCCAAACTGACGAAGAACATGATCCGGTGTATGTTTCTCTACTAGCCAGAAACATATAAGCGGCACCCTCGCCGTCCACATGTCCCATCCTACTACACAGAATGCAGGCAGGTGGCCTCATTTGGCTTTATATGGTTGCCACACCACCTGTTGTAGTAAAAAAAAAAGCGTAGCACATTATGCAATGTTCCATTATTTTCAACTGACATATTTTACAGTTGTAACAGTATACAATATTCATAAACATTACAAGAAACACAATTTGGGTACCTGGTTGGGATACATAGAATCTAGAAGCTGACGGTACCGAACCAAACAGATTTTGGCGGGGCTATTCTTCGTGCTCACGACCCAAACCAATCTACAATGAAGAAAGAGGGAATCAATATCTACCAATTATGCAATGTAATAAAAAAGAAAAAGGATATGTATGCTGATGGCAGCTTAAAAAATCCGTATTGTTTATTTTTCCTTGAAATACTACTACTACACTACATAAGCATCCTTAGTTGTAGAATAATACTTGAATAATGCTAAGTTCAATTATTTTGTAATGCTAAGTTCAAAAACTTAAGTAGTTGAATAATGCTAAGTTCAATTATTTTGTAATGCTAAGTTCAAAAACTTAAGTAGTTGAATAATGCTAAGTTCAATGTGTCATATCGTTTAAAATAATGGATCCAAAAAAAATAGAGAGAATCTGTCAAGGAAGGGACTTACTTAATAGACAATGGCGAAGATGGTAATGGTGGGCCATATGCACCATCTGGTGGGCCATATGCACCATCTAGTGGGAGGTCCATCCTTGGGCACAAAAAAGGGAATCTGGACCATGCCCAATACTGAACAAGTATCAAGGCCCCACCAATCTGACTAGCCTTTTTGTCGGTTGCCCTGCATAACTCTCTGTACAACCATGCAAGGCAAGCGCTCCCTTAACTATACGGAGGTAGATTGTGAAGGTCCCTCAACATCTGCAATCACATCTTATGCACCTTATCGCCAGACTTGTTAGTGAAAATTGTGTCCCCTAGGAGTGCTAGAATATAACACCGTGCATACTGATGCATTGCAACCTCTTCTGCACCATCGGGCAACCCTTGGTCAATTTTTTCAAGTAGCTTCTTGATTTGGATCCTCTGTCCTTTAAGCACCACAGAATTAGTAACAATTCCAAGCATTTGCTGACATTCAATAGCCCACGTCAAGGCACAAGTTCCAACAATTGTCTCACCATTGATTGGAATCCCCAAAAGAACCTCCACGTCTTGTAATGTGATCGTTATCTCACCATGTGGAAGGTGGAAGATGTGGGTTTTAGGCCGCCATTGCTCAACAAAGGCCGTTATCAAGTTATGATCAAGCTCTCTAAATGGGGTCCTATACAGCCCCTCTAATCCAATTCTCTTGACAATGTCAAGGACGCGATCATCCACCATTAGGCTTCGTTTTTGGAGCTCCTCATTACGACCACAACATTTCAATACCCCTGAATCCTGCACATGATAGAACCATGGTGATGAGATGCAATATGCCATAACCTTTGTATAAATGATTGTAGTTATTATTCACAAAATAGACTATAAGTTCTTTAATTGGAATTTCCATGAGTTTATGACAACTTATTTAACAAAGCGTTTGTAGTCTCCTTATTTTTTTTATACAAAAACCAAAAATACAAAAGCTATATATCAAGATTAAGGTTATGCTCAAGAAGAATTACATCAACAAAATCAGGAGTATAGCCTAAAACGAAAATGATAGAGGTAGATAATTATTAAGAAACCATTTTGCAAGAACATAAGCAATCTAACTCAATCCAACTAATGGGCATGACTATGCATTCAAAGCTAGTGATACCATTGACAAATTTAGGATTTTAGAAATGAAAAAAAAAAATCAACATAATGTAAAAGGATAAGAAAAGATTATAGAAATTCAGCAGGTCATCGATTTTAATTTTACCTTGCCTTCCCAAACAGTGGACGATCAATGTTCTGTTAGAAACCTTAACATCGAAGGAACCCTGGGACCAGGACCGAACTCATCAACCACCTCAGCAACGACAGCCATACTACACAAATTTTAGGGAGTCAAGAGTAATATAAGCACATGTTCAAGATAAATTGGCAAGGATCTCAATGTGTAGCCTAATTTATTGCACAATTCTCCAAATACTACTATGCACACAAGCTCCATAAGAGATAATATTTAGGTCAATGAGATAGAATCAAGTGAATAGAAAAACTAGCTAAATAGAAGACATCAACTTAAAACTACTAAGTAAGTTCGGGTGACATTGCAAGGAGAAAATTGGCATATAAAGATAATTTTCAAACATATTTTTTAGTTAACATCGTTTTCAAACTAATTAGCAAACTAACATCTCAAGTTTCTTAAACTCGATTTCACTGTAGCAACTTGAGTCTCAGAAACTTGAGTTCCACGTGAACTTGACTCTTTAACACTCGATTTCTCTGAAACAAAAACAGAACCAAAAGGAGAAAATTGGCATAAGACACCCATTTTCAAACATATTCGTTAGTTAACATCGTTTTCAAACTAATTAGCAAACTAACACTTCGAGTTTCTTAGACTCGATCAACTATCAAAACAATAACACGAAGCAACTATCCATTAATATATTACCAATTGCACAGGCAGTACATTTAACTTTTTAAATTTGAGTTAGAGTGGAAATATGATTTAAACTTAGCACCACTTTTTATAACACCATGATGAATGATCATTTGTCCTAAAAACTTAACATGTTTGAAGATATTTTGTAATTTGTTAATGGCTTTTCAAATGTGAATTTTCTTTTGTTCATAGAAAGGGTAATGTATCTACACATTTGCTCGCCCAATGGGCAACTCTTGTGAACTGGTCTGAGCCAGTTCCCATTTCCAATTTGCCTTCTCATGTATCTCAGGCCTTTGTTAGAGATGGGTGATTCCAGCCCGATTTTTTTGTTTCTCCCCTGTTTTGGGTGGAGTTTTTTTTAGCAATAAAGTATTTATTCAGCAAAAAAAAAAAAAAAAAGAGGGGGTAAACCATAATTATAACAAAATGAAAGTGTTCTGCATGACAATTGTTCATTCCTTGATTGGCTGTGCTCTACCTAATAGATACTAATTATACGACCTATGATAAAACCAACTAAATATATGCTCATTTAATTTTAACCATCTAGTAATATGACATTTTTTCTCATACTTAAGCTACTTATTTTCTAATGTTTCAGATGGAAAAGGACCTATCAATCCAAAGGGTCTACAATATTACAACAATCTTATCAATGAACTATCCAGCAATGGTTACTGTCCATTCCAATTATAAATGACAATAGTAGAAAAAAACAACAAATAGCACGCATGATTACTTATTTTTTTCTGCATCATTAGAGTTTTGTAGAAAGCATTTTTTCCTTCAGCATTAAAATTTGCTGTGGATCCAAGAACACAGTACAGGTAAGGCATTTTAAGGTATTAGAAGAATTTGCTAAAAAGCCTCCTAGGCATGAGGATAAGTACATTAATTTCAAGTTTCAAACTGATATATATATATAACAAAATCATTTCAAATTCAAAAAGCTCAATTCGAATGAAATGCGAAAATTAAAAATTCTGCCTAGTCTAAAAATTAAGACAAGCTTGTAAGTAAAGGGGTTCTCATTTGTGCTCATCAATTCTTATCTTCCACTGTTAAGTAAAGGTACAAGCATTAAACCCAAACCCTAAAAGACTATAACAATAAAAACCTAACACACTCCAACTCAAATTCAATGACTCTAAACACTAAATTCCTATAACCTAACAACAATAAAACCCTAATTCAGTGAAACAGGAACCTAACTCTTCAAACAAAAAGAAAATAAGGCAAAAAAAAAACCTCTCAAAGTCCTTCAAATTCGAAAAACTCACTTGCACGAAATTCTAAATTCAAACCCTAAGACTTTGAAACAAAGACCAAAAGAAAAGGACTGGGAGAGGTGACCTCGGCAGTCGGGGAAAAGCTTGATGAACCAGGCTTGGAGGAGGACACCGTCAAAGAATCAGAGCCAGATGTCCTCGTAGGAGAGGCGGAGTGAGCTGGAGTGTGAATGGATCAGCGTCGAGCAGTGGACATCGGCATATGTGGTGGGAGCCATGGAGGTAGTGGGTGATAGTGGTTGTTGGATTTGTGGCTGGTTTTGCTAGGTAGGATTGTGGTGCGAGTTTGATGGTGGTGCCGATGGGTTCGTTGTGGGTTTATTGTGGGATGGGTTCACTGCAGTGGTGGTGGGGATGGTTTGGGTCTTTGGGCATTTAGGTCAGATTTGGGTGTGTGGGTCAGATTTGGTGGCGTTTGGGTGGTGTAGTGTAGTTGAGTTTTGGTGTGACTTAGAGAGACAGTGTAGTGTGGGTGTTTTGAGAGACGGTGGGAGAGTGTTTGGGTGGCGTTTGGGTGGTGTAGTGTCGCTAAGTTTTTTGGTGTTATTGAGAGAGACGATGTAGTGTGGGTGTTTTGATAGTGAGACTGAGAGATTTGAGAGTGAGATAAAGAGAGACGGTAGGAGAGTGTTTGAAATTGAGGAATTTGGGAAAGTTATGTGGGTTTATTTGTTTATTTGGGGGACAAGTGGAGTGCTTCAAAGAAATCGAGTCCAAAGGACTCGATTTCCTAATTCGAGTCCAAAGGACTTGATTTCTAGGTCTACATGGACTCACTGTCCACCTCAACTGCTGCCACGATGAACAAATCGAGTACATTATACTCGATTTATAAGCCCAAAATCGAGTCCTCTGGACTCGATTTGTTAGAAACCAAATTTGTTTCAAACCATTGCTTACTAATGATATAGTTTGAATTTTATAGTTATTTAAAAAAAAAAATCCTAATCGCCCTAATATGTAGTTCTAGGAAATATATGAACACATATCTTTTATCACAATTTTGACCTGGTTAATTGTAAACAGTCTTGAAAAACATGTTAGGTTAGGTCAAGGCCATTTGGGTTTAAGTCAGTAAATTGTAAACAGGCTTGAAAAACAAGTTAGGTTGGGTCGATCAAGGCCATTTGGGTTCAAGTCATATTGCGTTTAGGTTATAAACAAGTTGTACTAAACGGGTTACAAGCAGATCAGATCAATCTACTTATGGGTTGGGTTAACGAGTTATGGGTTGGCATGTATTTCACCCTTTCATTGCAAAGTTAATTACCCTTTTACACTTGTCTTTATTCATGTTTCATGTCTTCTTCTTACTGCAACCTTTTAATTGTTTTATTTTTTTGTTTTTCACTCCAATCTTAAGCAAAGATGAGCTTTAAAAAATGGTGTTTTGTTGTTGTTGTTGTTATTGTTGAGAGAATTCAAAAAACGAACTCCTATTAATGAAAAGAAAAAAAAAACTTGTCATTGGGGTATTCTAATTGTGATTTTCATCGGGAAAGCTACTTATTTAATTGATTCAACTGTGAGTTTCAGTTAGCTTAACTGGTAAAGTCTCTGATGGTTGTATAAGAAATCTGAGGTTCAATCCTCACTTACACCAAAAACTGATTGGCGTCTTGGTTTGACGATAAAGAGTTATTATCAAGAGTGAATGCTATAGGTTGGAACTCTCTAAAAAAAAAAAAAATGATTCAACCAACATATATAGTATAGCTATAGAGAAGATTTTTACAATTATGTCCAAACTTCAAATTTACATTCATCATATTTTAAATTTTCTACAAAGATTACCACTAAACAAAGAAATTTATAAATGATGGGAATGTGAATCTCATTATTTGTAAAATTCTTTCTATTTAGCAATTTCTTCATCAAAATACACAATAAATAAATTCATTACATCATTGTGAGGATAAATAGGTCGAGCAAGAGTGTTGGGCCGTGGGTCATGCCTAAGGACATATAGAAGCCTGAGGATGGTCAAATGGTTTGATAAGCTCTAGGGTTGATAAGCCAAGGATAAGGGAAGATAATAACGGACTAGTGATAGTTCCCGAAGAGCTGAGCCTCCTCAAAAAGTATTATGGAAGGATGGAGTCCAGCTATCCTAAGAATTCTGTACAAAATGGAACCATTCTTTTGAGGATAAACATTAGGGAAGTAGCCAACAACAAAGGAGGAAATATCGAGGGAGAAGGCTACAACCATCACACTAAATGCTCTGCACCAAACCAACTGGTCACAATTATGGAAAAATGACATTTGAACAATACTCTCTCAGATTACAACTACTCACAAAGCTTCTAGGAGGTTTTGATTGGACAAGCATCTAAAAGATTACATACAAAATCTGTTAGGTTATAAGTACTTAGGAACTAATGTATTAAAGCTCTAATGTGTATTATTGACAAACCATGATCAAAACAGGTGTTTTTTCTGTTTTAGACTTGCTCAAAGTATGTCATTCATGTAAAGTTGGAATTGACTTAACTGCAGAAGTTACTGTGTAAATTTGCCTAGCTCAATTGATCGAGAATTAGACTCGATCGATTGAAAGTCGTGTAGATTGTTTTTTTCAGCAGAATTTCCAACTCAGCCCTAAGCCCATATGACGTGTAGGGTTTTATGTTTTACCCTAGGTATAAAAGGCAAACCCTAGGGTTTTATGTTCCAACTCATATTGCTGTTTGTGTGAATCTCTTGTGAGATCTAAAAGGTGCTTGCCTTCACACAAGCTTAGGATTATCAAGAAAGAGATTTCTTCGAGAACTTGATGATCATTCAGTTGCTGCCATAAGAGCTTAAAGATACACAAGTGGGAGTGCTTGTACTTGTTGGAGAATCCAAGATAGAAGGAGTTCGTGATCTTGGAGCTTGCACATGGTCGTGTCAGTAAGTTTTCTACTAATGGATAGCAATAGGATGTTAGTGGTCTAAATCGCTATTGTACAAACTTTGATTCTTTCATAGTGGATTCAGGTTTACCTTGAGGATAGCTAAGTTAAATCCTCCCCAGGTTTTTTACCGGTTTGGTTTTCCTAGGTCATCATATTTTTGTGTTTTTTATATTCCTCACTTTACATTGATGTAATTATATGATTGTGTTAACCGAGATCTGAAATTTGGACTAAGTAATAACTTGGCTTGTTAACTAGGTTAATCCAATTGTATTTTAAGGGGTCTAAAACCTTACAAGTGGTATTAGAGTGGGTAGCTCTTGTGTGTAGGTCTTTTGATCTCTGAGCTGATCCTTGACCCCTGTTGTTATGGAACACGGACATTCTTATTATTCCTCCTCACTTTGATGGGAATAATTATGCTTACTAGAAAGTCAGGATGAAAACTTTCCTGAAATCCATTGATGAGAGAGTCTGGAACTCCGTTAATACGGATGGGAGAAGCCTACTACATTTGTGAGTGAGTGGCAAACTTCTCAGAAAGAAGCAACCGCCTTCAATAGCAAAGCTATGAATGCTGTCTTTAATGTTATTTTTATGGAGAAATTTAAGAGAATCTCTAATGTTAAGGTTGCTCATATTGCTTGGAATATCCTTCAGACTGTGCATGAAGGCACAAAGATAGTTAAGATCAATAAGTTGCAACAATTGACGACTAGATTTGAAAGCATTAGGATGTTTGATGATGAATCTTTTGATGAATTCTATGCTAAACTTAATGACATTGTTAATTCTGCATACAACTTGGGTGAAATCTATGATCAACTTAAAATTGTTAGGAAGATTCTTAAATCTTTAACTGAAGTTTTTAGACCCAAAGTGACTACCATCACTAAGAGCAAGGATGTGGACTCCATCCCTGTTGATGAACTTGTAGGATTTCCTTAGTCCTATGAGTTTGACCTACCCAAAGTTAGCAAATCCAAATCAATAGCTCTTAAGCCTGTTGATGATATTGATGTTGGTGGATTTGATGATGAGCTCTCTGCTATATAGATTGTTTATCTTGCCAAGAACTTTAGGAATTTCCTTAGAAATAGCAACAGAAGGGCAAGAGGTAAAACATTGATGAACCTAGAAACTTTAGGAAGAATGATCCCACTAAGGTTAATAAAATTGAAAAACTTAGAGAAAAAGTAGGTCAATCTTCTAATAATTCTATGGGTTCTCAATGTTTTGGATGTCAAGGGTATGGTCACATGAAATCTGAATGTCCAACATTGTTGAGGTCTAAGGGTAAGGTTATGGCTGTAACCCTTAGTGATGATGAAGTTTCTGATGATGAGTCTAGTTGTGACGAGGATGGAAACTTCATTGCTTTCACTGCTACTACTATAGTCAATAAAAGTGTGATTGTTGAAGAGAACCCTTCTGATAGGGAACTCTTTGAGGATGCAGATCTTCAAGAAATTCACAATAAACTTTACAAAGTTGCTGCAAAGGATGCCAAGAGTGTTGAATTAGGCTTAAAGAAAATTGCTTCTCTTGAGGTTGATAAGAAAAATTTGCTTGTGAATTTTTTTGATACTACTAAAATTTTGAATAATGTGAAGATTGAGAACATGCTTTTGCTTGATAAAGTTAAATCTTTGGAACATGAACTATCTGTTGCTAGAGAACAAACTAATAGGTCTGCTAATTCCAAACTTGATTAGATGTTGAGTGTTCAAAAGTCTTATTCCAACAAAACTGGTTTAGGTTTTTGTAGAAAGCATCAATGTGTCTGCACCTAATTCCATAATCTTCGTTCCTTCATCTTCTTCTGAACCCCTTGTGAGTGAGATTGTGAGTGAGGTTGTCAAACCCCCTATGCATGAGTTTGTCAAACCCATAGAAGTTTCACCTCCCAAGAAGATTAGGGTTGATCTAAAAGAGTCTAAACCTAAGAAGTCTGCCCTTTCTAAGAACAAGTCATGAAAAGTCTGGGCACATTCATCCAAACAGTTACAAGTTTCAAGCTGCTAAAAGAGCAAACAAACCAAAAGTACCTATGCCTCAAGCACAAGATCTTATGGTACTTATTGGTGAGTTGATAAAGGCTCTAAAACTTTATTCCAATTTTGGAGTTGGAAATCATTCTAATATGAATAAGAACTCCAATGCTCAAGGTGCATCTAAAAGGCTTTGGATGCAAAAGGCTCCATCTAAGTGAGTCTTTCTGACATGGTCCTTGTGCTTCATTATTCTACTCTTTGTGACCATTTTTTTTTGGGTATTTCTTGTTTTTGTTCTCTTTGTTTTTCTAAAATTTGCATTGCATAACATTCATGCATTTTATTCTATGATGTTTTTGTTATTTTCAACAAAAAAATAAAATAAAATAAAATAAATAAAGGAAAAGAAAAGGGAAGCAAAATGTGTTTTGTATTTATTTTCTTGGTTTTGAAAACAAGGTTGGTCAATTTGTTTTCATATAACACGTCTATGTACATTGTTTAGCTTGGATGAGCTTATTTCATGCACTTTACTAGTTAAAAGCTTTGTAGTGCATGTTGTGTGGGAAGATGTTTGTAGTTTTTGATTACTTTGTCTTGATCTTAAAGTCACATGTCTTTGACTGTCGAACTTGAACTTTTTGAGAAAGGTATAAATAACCATCTCACTACTATTCACTAGCTAATCATGAACACCTTATTGCATATCGTAAGATTTTGTGCTCGATAAAGTGTAACACATGCACAAAAAGATGCACAAAAAGAACATAAGGTGTAGTCTCAGTTTAATTGCTTAAAATTGGTGTGTACATTATCCCGGCTATTTTTATTAAGTTTCTGAACAAATTAAAATTTGTGTGTACAATATGAGGCAAAATCAAGAAACTTACATGATTGCAAACTTCTGATCTAGGAGATGTGAAAGTTATATGATGTAACTTTTTAGGTGATGGTCTCTTTCAAATTCTTTGTGATGAATTTTGTAGACTTTGTAGTTGACTTCTACTTACATATCACCTCACATGTATCTTAAGTTTTTGCTAGTTGCACACATTACACAAGTTACTCTTTGCTAAACTTTGTACATGTTATTGTGTGTGTTTTTGGTCTGACTAACCATGTTTGATAATGCCTTGAGTTTTATGCAAATTAGACTTGATGCTTGAAAATTCAAGGAAAATGTTTTGAAAATCTTAATTTTGGGAAAACTGGGTTCAAAAGATGTGTTTTTGAAAAGCATTTCATCTCATACTCATTTTATTCATAAAATTCAATGCTTTGAGGAGTTTATGCATCAAATTGCTCTATTTTTTCAAAAACTGTTTTTTTTCCAGAATTTCGACCGGTCGAATCTGTTTTTCGATCAATCGAAATTGCGATTAAAATTTTGGTCAGTCTTTGTCTGTTTCGATTGGTGCTCGATTGGTGTTCGATCAATCAAAACATTTTCGAGAATTTATTTTTTGATTGATCGAAAATTGTGTAGAGATTTTTTTTAAAAGGATTCTTTTTCACTTGTTCAACTCACTTTTCAAAAGTTTTTCAACTTTTTCTCTCTCTATATGATTCGGTCAAGGCTCCAATCCAGATTTTTGTCATTTTCCTCCGTTCTTTTTGCAAGGTTTTCCTAACCTAAGGCCGATAAGACCTTTTTACCCTTTCTTTTGCATTTTATTTCATGTTTCATGTATAAATTCATGCATTTAAGGGAGATTTTTGGACCTATGCATATTTTGGGGGGTTTTTGATAATTCAAGCCATTTTTTCTGAAATTGATCAATGGGTTTTTGTCATACAATGTTATAATCGTGATCTATTGTGTTTAATTTGATCAATTTGGTGTTTTGTGAGGAATTGAAAATTCTAAGGCTTGTATTTATCCAAATTGGGGATTTTGTTCAAATTGAGTTTGATTGATGAAATTGGCTTGTTGGTTTGCTGCATTTGATCATTATAACCTGTTATCTATCTTGTGTGATGATCAATTGGTCAATTTGGTAAAAAATTCTACAAGTGGTTTTTTAAAATTTTGGAGTTTTTGTTATAAACTCTTTGCTTAAGCCAATTTTGTGATTCTAAACTTAAACTTGAACTTGTTATCACTGCATTAGAGCATGCATCATGACATTTATCTGTTCATGCATCATATAGATTTTTTTTTTGTTTTTTTTGTTTTTGTTTTTGTTGTGCTAACTTGCAGTCTGTCAATTGTGTTTTGTTTTGTTCTTTCTCTTTTGTCTCTGGCCCTATCCTAGCACCATGCCTAGGAAGACTAGAGCTAATAGGTCATCCTCCTCTTCTTCTGCCCCTTCCTTTGAGAGTGACAGATTCTTGAGTGCGAAACACCAAGAGACATTTGAGACACTTAACCTTAAAAGAAAGATTTAGGCTGAGCGTAAGGTTTTGTTAGATGAGCTTGATCCTGCCATTAGGGCAAACTTTGAGCGTCGAGGCTGGTTGCCTCTTCTGGATTTTGATTCCCCCACTCTAGACATCTTGATTAGAGAGTTCTATTCTAACCTCTATATTCATTTCTATGATTCCGACACTCTTGTGAGGAGTTGGATTCGTGATGATGAGTACACCATTACCCCTTCGGTAGTGGTTGATGCTCTTAGGGTGCCTCTTGTTCAGCATCATGTCTACCTATATGATGTGTCTCCTCCCCTAGATGACATCATGCCATACATCACTGGTACTTCTATCTGGTGGGGTTTTGATCCTCGGATCACTTTTACTGAGCTTACTGAGTTTACTTATCTTATCTTTTGCATAGCGTGTCATTCCTTGTGACCTATTTCTCATCTACACACCATTCCTTTGGAGCGATGTGCATTTTTGTCTGCTCTAGTTACGAATGCTCCTATTAGTTTTCCTTATTTTTTTTTCTTTGTTCTTTGAACGAAGTTTATAGGAGTTATTCTACTGCTCATGCTCTTTTTCATCCTGTTTTCATTCATAGGATTTTGTTGTTTTTAGGTTTGACTGAGTTCCCCGCTTTTGAGCCCATACACATTATTGCTCCCATGGGTGCCACTTTTCTTAGGCAGAGGGCTGCTCAGATAAGAGAGTACTCTAAACGTCCTAGAGTTGAGCCTTCTGGTACCGCACCCCCTTCTTCTTCTACAGGTTTTACTTCTAGTGAGGAGTCTACTGATCTTGTAGGTGCTGTTGCTGTTCCTCCACCATCGACTTCGGATGACTTTTACATTCATCTTACTTTGGAGACTGTCGTGACCGTTCAGGTGGCTCATGGTCAGATTTTGGTGGACATGCTTGATGAGATCCGTGCTTTACGAGCAGATTTGGCACGTCTTAGACGTTCGCCTTTGCCACCTTCTTTTGATGATGGATTTTGATTGCCTTTTGGCATTCCATCACAAAAAGGGGAAGTACAGTTGTACTTTTGAGCACTTTTTTGAAGTTAGGGGGAGACTTTGTTTTTGTGAGCCTGTGGAGATTAGATTGTATCTAGGTGCTTCACTTTGTATTTATTTTTTTTGGCTCTTGATGTATTCTTGTTAGGGGGAGATACATTCATTGTTATATATGGTTCTTGTTTCACTGCTTATTGACTTATGTCTATGAGTTATTCATTGATATATGTCTATATTTTGTGTTTTATGAATTCAAGATGTTTATTTTATTTACTTGTATTTTTCACACATACGTTTATGCATTTTGTTTAGTGTTTCAGGAAATATACAGGTTGATTCAATTGAGCTACTGTCTACACTTGCAACTGATGGATAGTAGTTAGGATTGGATTTGTTATAATTGACATTTTTTTTAAAAGGGCTTTTCTTTGTAAACTTTGAGCTTTTAGTTGTGTTTTGTCACGGATTACCAAAGTAGGAGTTTGTTAGGTTCTAAGTACTTAGGAACTAATGTATTAGAACTCTAATGTGTATTATTGGCAAACCATGATCAAAACATGTGTTTAGTCTGTTTTATACTTACTCAAAGTATGTCATTCATGTAAAGTTGGAATCGAGTTAACTGCAGAAGTTACTGTGTAAATTTGCCTAGCTCGATCGATCGAGAATTAGACTTGACCGTCATGTAGATTGTTTTTTTTGTAGATTCCAACTCAGCCCTAAGCCCATATGACGTGTAAGGTTTTATGTTTTGCCCTAGGTATAAAAGGCAAACCCTAGCCACATTTTTGAGGTTGCTCATATTGCAGTTTGTGTAAATCTCTTGTGAGATCTAAGAGGTGCTTGCCTTTACACAAGCTTAGGATTATCAAGAAGGAGATTTCTTCGAGAACTTGATAATCATTTAGTTGTTGCCATAAGAGCTTAAAGATACATAAGCGAAAGTGCATGTACTTGCTGGAGAATCCAAGAAAAAAGGAGTCCGTGGTCTCGGAGCTTGCACGTGATCGTGTCAGTAAGTTTTCTACTAGTGGGTAGCAATAGGATGTTAGTGGTCTAAGTCACTATTGTACAAATTTCGATTCTTTCATAATGGATTTAGGTTTACCTTGAGGATAGCTAGGTTTAATCCTCCCTAAGTTTTTTACCGATTTGGTTTTCCTGGGTCATCATATCTTTGTGTTTTTTTATTTTCTGCACTTTACATTGATATGATTATATGATTGTGTTAACCTAGATCTGAAATTTGGATTATTTATTAACTAGGTTAATCCAATTGTGTTTTAAGGGGTCTAAAAACCCTACAAAATCAATAGGTGGAAGGATGGGATGGAGGATAAAAGGACTATATAAGGGAAGGGCCCCTTTAAAAAATGGGGCATGTAATCTAAAAATAGAAAAAGAAAAAAAGAAAGACAAAATATATTCATATATGCTTGAGTTATTATAAGAACGCCTTATCCTCGAACTTGACTAAAGAGTGTAACTTCTCCCAAATTGTGTCTCTAGTCTTGTTAGCATGAATCCTATTATCTATGGTCCTTATTTAATTTGTTGAGTCACCTTCTTGATAAACCCACTCTCTAATAAATATATTATTTTGGGCTCTTTGGGCCATCATCCATTGTTCTTGGTGGGCTGTGGTTCAAATTACAATCCTTACGATTGGTGCAGTCTATGGGAAGTTAAGGGAAGCGTTTACAGTTTAGACCAACCATGGTGGGTTTTGGATCAAACAGAGACGAATCTATGAGATCGCAACACGAAGACCAGTTTGTTAACCTTGAAATGAGGAGAGATCGTGAGGTTAGTGTGCATATGACCCATACTAGTAGAAGTCACTCTAGAACTGGAAGCCATAATTTGCATGGGGAAGAAACTAGGAACCTCAAATTGGAGATAGACCATTTGTGTAGAAAATCATGTCATAAACAGTGAGAGGCCTCTCTATCTTCATGGTGGGACATGAGATAGATGGAGATTTTGAGGATGTAGCAATTGTTGGTAAAACATAGTTTGTATCGCATACAAAACATACGCAGTGGAAAAATAACGAATTTACTTCATTTGTAATTAATAACATGTGCTATGTAAGTTTCAGAATTTAAGAACAAGAAAGTGTACCTTGGTGCAGTGAAATTCAAAAACCAAAGACTAGAAGTACTTAGAAACACTTTTAATCTTTACTCTAATTCCACTTTCACCCAAGAAGCGTGGTCTCTCAATCAGTTTAGACGCATGTGTTTAAGGGAGAATAAGAGAGTGGCTTACACTCACATACACACCATTTCATTCCACACAAAAGTGCATTATCTAATTCTTTATGTTTCTCTTCTTATATATACCTGATTATTTAATTGGGCTAGCCTTTTGGGCCATTCCAATTGGGTTTTAGTATGTGGCTTGGAGTGAGACCAAAAGGGAACAAATAAGACTCTAGTTTCAATGGGCCTTGAGCTATTCTGTCAATTCTTGACAAGTCCAAAGTTACCATTAATTATATTTAAAATTACTATATAAATATAATTGCATTCTAGGCCTTATTAATAAATTATATCCCCAAGACTTTATTATACATGCAACCCCTTTATTAAAATATTCATAGTAATACAAAGTTATGATGTAGATTGCCACTTTAAAGATTACTACATCTTAATTCTTGAGTACCTAGTTTAATTCCTTAAGTTCTTCATCATATATTTATGAAATCTAATTTTATAAATATATATTTTAGTAACTCCTTATTAAATTGGTTAGGCCTAGCACTTTGAATAGCCAAACCCATTAAACTTATCTTAATGGAATATTTTATATTTCCGTTAAGAGATTATGAATAATATTTTGAGAATATATATTTCATCAACATTAAACGCGGTTGCCCAACATACTAAGGTTTTGATCATGACTTTAGATTTCAATCCTGATATGTCAAAGTAACCTACACTTTATGATCAAGTTCATTATTCTCTTAGAATTAAGAGTTTATGTAAATAGAAGTTGTGAGATTTATTATTTATTTGACAATCGTTAGGAGAATAACAAATCTCATAGCGGTCCAATTCAATATGTCTTAACTCTTAAAACATATCAACTAGAAATTTCTATTTTCAAGATCAAGACAAATTATCTTAGTTGATATATTATAATCTTCGTTGATGAAATGTCCAATTTCAGCACCGACTACGAACTAAAATTCTGAGTTTACAAAGATTTTATATCTTTGTGACTAAATCACGTAAATTATATATTATGCATTCATAGACTATATGATAATGTCTAAATATTCATGTTACCATTATTTTAGATAATAATAAAAACAAATTTATTGATCACAACATTGAGTCATACATAGCATCATATAATATGGTTTAAAGGGTACTATCCTAACAGCAATAAGGACATTCAAGATCAGCCTCCCCATCGAGCATGATTTGAGAAAATCCTTAACAATGAAGCTTGCGTGGAGTATGCGCCAACTTATTGATAAGATTGACAAGCACAAACGGGTAGAGGAAGATCAGCCATAAGGGAAGGGGAAGGCAAAGATTGTTCCCCTTGACCGAAGAGATGTCAAGTCGGAGAGATATAGTAACAACCGACTTAGGAGGGATTTTGCTAGGCATACTGGGAATCCTGATGTGCAGGTGGTCAGTACAGTGTTCAAGGAGCCAGTCTATCAGATCCTTAAGAAGATAAAGCTTGAGCCATACTTCAAAATGGCCAAACAAAATGGGTGGTGACCCTGCTAGACGTAATCAGAGTTTTTATTGCCAGTATCACCAAGATCACGGGCACACTACCGAGGATTGTAGAACTTTTTGTGATTATTTGGAGCAATTGATCAAAGTGAGGAAGTTAAGGCAGTTTATCCATCAGCCTTCAGGACAGGCAAGTCAGGTTGGGTTAGCATACCAGAGAGAGTCTATCTCTAGACCGTCTCTAGGAACAATCAATGTTATTTTGCAGCCCCAAGTTGGATCGGGGGATCTCATTATGGGGTTATGTCCATAGCAAGGCCGGATACTAAGTGCTCGGTTCCTGAGTCTAAATAAGAGAGACTGGAAGTCTGACCAGCTTTGAGCTTTTCTGATGAAGACAAGGTTGGAATTTATCAACCACATGACAATGCCCTAGTGGTAACCCTTTAGATAACCACTAGGGCATACAAGAGAGTTAAACCATACAATGGTTGTTGCTTTCTTACTACCAACCACCTTTGCTAGCTTGGTTTGGTATTCCTTGTAGTATTCTAGCTGCTGAGACAATGGGATTGCATGTTGCCACAAACGAAAATTTCATTTGTATAAAGAAATCAATTCTTCTAATCAAATCAAGTTTACTAATTTGAGACTGAGAAAAGACTAGCATAAGATGAAATTCTTTACACTAATAAGGGCAGCTTTTTCATCATAACCAGAGGTATTTGAAGCAAAGTTAGCTCCAATTAGGAGGTTCTTTCCTGATGCTTGTGGGCTAAGATATGCTGGAGCATAAGTCGTAAAACCCAGAGTTTCAGCTGCAAAATGTAGGATTTGAGTAAGGATTAAAGCTTATTTATATTATTAAAAGGAAATAAATTTTTTTATTAAAAAAAAACTGATTTTTTTTTGAATTAAAAAAAAGTATGCAGCGGATAATTGAATTAACTAAACAAATTATAATTCCACACAAATAATGCAAACAGATATCAGACATTCCCTTTAATTCGTTGTGAAGTTTTTTACACACTAAAATTTTCCACATTTTACCGTGTTTGTTTCATTGTAAAATTTAGTTAAACTTGAAAATATTTTTCATTAATTGTAAAATCCTTTATAAAATGTTTTACTTTTAAAAATTTGGTAAAACATTTTACAAAAACACACTATGACTCTTCCCCCATTTGGTAACAAGGTCGCCGGTTGGTTGGCTAGGCAGTTAGTGGAGCTGGTCTGGTCATCAGAGCCACTGGTGTTAGACCTCTGGCATAGGTAATTCGATCACTAGAGCCATCGGTCTGGTCACTGGTGACTTTGGCGGTTTGCATTGAAGAATTTTACATGTCACATCAAAGACTTAAAAATATTTTACTAAAAAAAATTTATTGCAAAACAAATGGAGCATAAAACACATTTATTCTATCAAATCAAAAAACAATATAATCAAAGCGGTAAAAAATATATAATTGGTAACGAAGTAAAAAACCAACCAATGAAAGCCACTTTAATGGATTCACAAATTTAATTCATTACTCTGTTATGATCCCTATGCAGCCACTTTAGCATTGATGCTGTCTACTTACCAGTTATATCAGTGGCAAGTTTGCCATTGCAAAACCTGCCAGTAGGCTGGTGATTGACAAAGTCTCTCACATATGGAGGGTGATTGGCCTTGAAAAGAGTGGGGAGATAGTCATTGTTCCCCACATCCACCGCAGAGTCACCAAAAGTTATAATTGCTTGTACAAGAGCACTTGATTCTTGCCCATTTTCGAATCTTGCTAGTGCAAATGAGACCAACAAAAGCAGTGCACTTCTGAAGTGGGTATTCATCTTTCACAACAATGGTGTTCTGAGGCTTTGAGCTGAGACTTGAACCTTATATGAAGTATGAAACGGACCCCATTGAAGTTAGTCTTGAAGAAAGAGGATGGAAGTTGAATTAATAGTCATTAAATGAGAAGCCTCGAGTGGCTTACCTTTTCTTGATAGATGTGACTTACCTCCAGATTTTTTATTATACATTTGTTCTTTGTTGTGTGGACATGCGTTAAGATTTTTCTCTGTAGCTCACACGTTAAGGAGAAATCACAAATAGTGAGTTCATCTTCTTCATTAAGGCAAAGGTAGTTGGAAAGATAGTTGATGGCATTATGAGTTTTAAGTCCACCAGAAAGTTGCATATGCTAGAGCTATTTCGGTAATTGCAGTAACAAAACCAGCTGATTGGTCACTACTGGTTTGAAGTGTAGGGTATGGGTGGCCCTAATACTAATTAACAGTATTCTTAAATGAAAGATGTGAAATTATGCAATATTGGTAAGATTGAGTATCTATGTAATTTTTTCAATTATAGTTGGAAAAACTTTGACCTCAAGAGTTGTTGAAGATGTGGAAAATCAAAGAGAATCAATGTGAATCCTCAAGCTCAGTAATTTTGGAATGTGAAATTAATGTAGATCAAAACTTGGCCACATCAAGAATTTGAAGATTTTTTTTTTTTATACAAGATAGAAATTCTAATCTAGCCTAATCTAAGTATATATATGTGTAAAAGCTCCCTCTTGGAGACTTGAACCCTATTCCTTGCCCCCCACATCTCACAAGCACTTATACTTATGAAGTGACCATCACATCAAGGATGTGCGGTGGTAAATTTGAAGAATTTGAACCTTGAAAGAAGGGGAGTTGAAGTAATTTGTGAAGTGGGAATGGAAGGGATTGTAATTATTATTATTATTATTTTGTTGTTCTTTCTGCTGGGATGGACTTTCAACCATGGTCACAGATGGACCAATCATAGCTACAATTGTTTCAGATCAATCGTTCCATAGCTGCCTTTGTGGTTTATATATGTAGCTTCCACATCTACACTTTTGGCTTAAAGCTTACAAACTTGTTTAATTAGGATTACCCCGGGGCTACCCAAAGAGAAAAGAGTCAAAAGGAAAAATACCAATTTGGAAATATTAATAACAAGTTACCAAGAGTTTTGTAGCTCAACTAACATCCCTTAGCATTTCTAAGTAAAGATATCTAGCATTTGAATCCCTTTCCTATAACTACTGAATTATTGCAGAGGGGGGGGGGGGAGGGGGGAACTGTCATTAGGGGGAGGAAGAAGAGACATTACATTGATTTGTCACCAAACTCGATCTTTGTGACTATGGATATAGCATAGGAAGATTAAAATAAAAGAAAAAAAGAAAAAAACCACTTTTTTAATATAAAAAAAAAATTACTCTTTCCCTAAATTTTCTTTTTACTTCTTCTTTAAAAAATAAAAATCATTCTTGCTAAGAGCCTTATAAATCAATTGATTGACATACTTTAATATTTTAAAATAAAATATTTAGGATTTAAATCATCCACTTACCTTATACCTAAAGATGCATCAGTATAAAATTTTAAAAAGAGACAAGGTTTAGGAAAATTTTAGATATATGACCTGAATGCTGATGAATCAAGTCCAGGGGGATAACCACACTTTGTACACTCAATACATGCATCATTTATTATAGTCGGATCCAATTTTGTTATGTATGAGTCCTTTGTTCTTATTCATTGGCAATGGGGGTTTAACATGTTTAAGATGATAGATTAAGCCCCAAAGCTTCCAATTAAATGATGATGTTTCCATCGATGGCAACATGCATAACATTGATTGGCATCACATCAACATAATAAATAAAATTTTCAATTATAATTTTATTTTGTGTTAGAAAGTCAACACATTAGTTTGTAAGGCATAATTTAAAAATATATTAACAATTTTTTAAAATCTAAATGTTAAATTACATTGTGCTTATAATAATAAAATGCTAAAATTCCATTTTTAACAGTAGTTTCTCATGATTTGTAATATTTTACACGTAAAAGTTTTTACCAACAAATAAATATCATCAATTATAAATTTATTCGAGTGTTTCTTGAGAATTCAAAGCTGAATTAAGGACAACTCTATTATATGCTCACTAAATCGATGATTTAATTTTTATAATTGAGAATATATTGGAACGTATAAAATATCAAAGCAATAATGATGTTCAATTGTAAAATCATCTCGTTGATGAAAAAAAAACACAATTCTTTAGGTGGTTTAAATATCATAACCTGGCCTCAATCATGAAAGTCCCAAGCTTTTAACTTTGGGTTTTGAGAAAGCAAACAACCAACATATCATAACTCAGTGACTCACAATTCATTTGCATTCTCTTTCAAAAGATTTTTTTTTTTTTTTTTCCAGAAATTTTTTCTAGTACAAATGATTTTTTTTTTTTTTTTTTGGGAAGGCGGCTACAAGTACCAACCCTAGATATGGGTTAGGTGGTCACTCTAAAATTTTGAATTTTTTTAGTCAACTTTCAAATTTGAGGATCAAAAATAAAAATTTTGAACCCAACAATTTCAAAAAATTTCTACTAATATATATAATATTTTTATAGTTTTGCTTCTGACTATGGATGATTAATTTGAAAAATTAGTTACTATAAGAAAATTGAAAAATATTCTTTCTCATACTATTTCAGTTGAATCTATTATGTTATGGGCAGGCTAGGCTTTCACCCTAGAAAAAAGTCCAGTGCACCACAACATTTCGAAAGCTACTGATAATTTTTTTTTATAATTTTTTTTATTTAATTTGCCAAAAAATTTAGTTTGAAAATATACTATAAACATTTTACATTTCAATTATATGGTTATTGTAAGGACTAGATTTGCCTCCAGAGCCCTAACGATTGGGGGACCCAGGCTCAAATAGCCTAACACGATAAATTTGTTAGAGAGTGAGCTCGAAGGCTAGGTTTTTATGGGTCAGCTAAGATTCACTTATGGGTCATAAATAGCAAGGAAACAAGGTAAAACAAAAGGCAACCATAGTATGGAGAAGGATAATTCTCCTCAGCCAAGTTTGAGGAGGTTTGTTCTTGGATATATCACAATGAGATTTGTTCATAGTTCCAGTTCTTTGTGCTACAGTATTTTTCTCTGTTACTTTTCCCCCTTCTCTCTAGGGGACCTTCTATCTTATATAGACATTTTTTAGATGATTCTGACATTCCATGTGTTGAACACGTAGGCCACCACTCAAGTGCTAGTCCCATCAGACACCTTCCCTGAACCCTTGTGAGATGCAGCAACCAAGACAGCATTGTTCAGGGGTCTTCTCTACATAAATGTGGCCAGGAGGTTTGATGGGATGCATTAAATATGGTGGCAGCCACCAGCTCTTCAATCACATCAGTGTCAATCCCCTTTCCAAAGCTCTTTCTGCACAGTAAGGCCTTCTTTGATGACGTATTGATGACGTGATCGTAGAATCCGAGGGCGTGGACTTCTCGGCACAGTAACTGCCTTTCTCGGCCATGCTATAACATGTAGCGTAATTGCCTCACTCAGAATTTTGGTACCCCACAATAGCCCCTTAAAACTCCAGCGTTTCCCTCTTGTCTGAGGAGAAAGAATGGGGTTTTGAACTAAAATGGTTAATCCTGCACGTTTCTCTGCTTTCCCACGTGAGAGTGTCGTTTCGCCTGTCTTGTAACTGCTCCTGACGCTTTAGAGTTCGCAACGCTTCATTAAATGCTTCAGGCGGTGCCTTGTTCCCATGTCCTACGGTGAGATGGAGATCCAATGGCTGATATTTTTCCTTGAAATTTGGGGCGGGATAACTCCCACCTAATTTTGCCTCCTATATAAGGCAATTGGAGAGTTATTTTTCCCATTTTGCAAATTTTCCAACTTCCAAGGCTTCCCATACTCTCAAGCTCCCAAGATTTTCCAAACCTTCCAATTCTCGAGAAGTTCCTAAGATGTCCCCTGTCCTTATTTTTCGTAAGTTCTTTGCTTCTTAGGCTATTTTCTCCTCAGCCAATCTCCTCAGCCTTCTTTTCTTTACTTCTTTCTAGCAAGTATCTCCCACATTTTTCTTTAGTTTGTCATAATGGGTAGGTTCGATCATTTAGTTGACTCTACCACGAGTATAGAAGGGTTTAGGGCTTTATATCAGATCTCCCGGAGCGTCTCCTTACAGTATTGCCCCTAGATGGATGGGCTGACCTTAAGAGGGAAGGAGAAGTAGTTATCCCTATGATAGCCTAAGGCAGGATGAGGATTCCCATGGGAAGGGTGACGAGGGATTACTTGATAGCCCATAGGCTTTGCCCTCACTAGTTTGCGCCTAACCAATTAAGAGTATTGGGTAGTGTAGACACCTTAACAAAAAGATGGGTTTAAACCTCAACTGGCACGATGTTGTCTAGATGTACGAGTGCCATTCACTGGGGGATTCGGGCTACTACCTTAAATCTAGGTCTCCCATTGTTAGGCTGGTCTCGTGCCTCCCCAAGTCTAGAAAGGGCATACCTTCCACCTTTCCGTAGCCTTAGAGTAGCTTCTTCTGCTGTCGAAGGATATGGCCGCGCTGAAGAAGATGAGATAGCCAGACCTCTTCCTATCCCTAAAAAGGGATCTGGCTTTGGTAAGTCTCTTGGCAGACCTTTCTTTCACCATATCAGGTCACTTCCTTCATTTGACAATGTGTTCTTTTGTCATTTTTGTGCAGTGCATCCAAGAGGTCTTCACAACTGAGGAATGGGTGAACAAAGCCAAAAATAAGGCTAGGATCGAGGCCACCTTTCGCGCTGAGGTTGACAAAGCTTTGGGTGCCTTTGAGCAGAAGATCCAGGAGCTCTCCTTGAAACTAACTGTTGAGGAAAAGAGCAGGAGAAGCGCCAAGGCTGATCTATAGACTATCGAGGCGTAAACTTAAAAGTAACGGAAAAAACTGCACTATACTGAAATCCAACATGAAACAGCCAAGAAGGAGACTGCGGACCTAAGAGAGAAGCTAAAGAAGGCCAAAAAGGCAACCCAGGCACCAAGGAAGCAACAGAGGTCTCGACGCTGGCAGCATACAACCGCAGGGTGGACGAGACAGAGGTGCGCTTGGCGGATGAGTTGGCTGAGGTTTGCAGGGATTATTGCAAGGAGGTGTGGATAGAGGCCCTCAACCTTGCGGGGATCCCTACTACCTCGGAGTGGAGGAAGGAGGGGAATATCTTCTACCCTCAAGACATTTGGGTAGCCCTTTTAGCACTTCCCCCCTGTTGCCCCGCCATCCACCGCACTCGAGCATGCCCCCGTCACTCAGGTCCCTCCTCCCCTTCCTGAGATCCCTAAGAAGCCCAGCAAGGTTGGCGAACCGGTCTCGGAGGCGTCACAGGATAAAGAGAGGGGAAAGGGGGACAAGCCTTTGCTAGAGGCCAAGGAGCCAAAGGTTTTCCTTGAGCCCAAGGATGCTGTTCCCAAGGCCAAAGATGCTGCACCCAAAGCGAAGGAGGTAGATCCCAAGTCCAAAAGAGCTAATTCGAAGGCCACAGACCCTTCCCCCCCCCCCCCCCCCAAGTCAAGCAGTAAGGATGTCCCCCCTCCTCCCAAGGCCTACCCTAGGATTCTTCCCTTCCCTCTCTTTTCCCTGTTTTTCTTTTTATTTGTTTGTTTTTTTTTTTTTTTTGTTCCTGGGACTTATAATTTAGTTTGAGTTTTTGTAAGCAACTTACCTTTTTCCAGGGCTCAGATCAATAATAATTATAGGTATTTCTTTCTTAATTGTGGTATTTATGTTGATCCTCACATAGTCTCTACTTTATTTAACACTTAACTTTTATGACAATGAGACATAGTTCTGTTTAGTTATATGCACAAGTGGTAGCACAGTTATCACTACTCCCTGATTAGCAACATAGCAAGTTGAACCTACCAAGTCCACCGCCTCATCAAAGTACACTTTTAACTTCTAAAAAATATACACAATAGCAGGGCATTCATCCTCATCGGACTCCACTTAACCCCTACTTGCCAATATGTCTGAAGGACTTAGGGGACAATAAAATTTCAAACAGATAACAGATATATTTGGTATACTTACAAATGTTTCAAGTGATGCTTATGAATGTCCTCTTGTTCAAATTACCACAGCGAAGGTCCGAGGACCTAGACGTAACTAAAGTTCTGTTTAATACTAAGAGGATGTAGTTAAGGTGTTAATTTACCCAAAGCATTGCCGAGGTTCTATTTAATACTTAGAATATTTGATCAAGGTGTTAATTTACCCCAAGGCACGGCCGAGGTTTTGTTTAACACTTAGAATATTTGTTGTTAATTTACCCAAGGCACAGCCGAGGTTCTATTTAACACTAAGAATATTTAATGCATAATGTAATGAACGATATACGACAGCAAAGACTTTCATTATTAATAATTCATTCGCAAGTTATTTACATTCTAGGGGTAGGGTACAACATTTTTATCTAGATCTTTAAGATAATAATCCCCTATTACAGTTACCGAGGTGATGCAATATGACCCTTCCTAGTTGGGCTCTAACTTTCCCCATGCTGGGTTCTTTGCAGTACCTAGAACCTTTCTTAGTACCAAATCCCCAGGTGCTAGTGGCATTAACTTGACGTTTGTGTCGTACCCCTGCTTGAGCTTATGTTGATAGTAGGTCAATTGGACCATGGAATTTTCTCTTCTTCCTTCGATCAAATCTAAGCTCTTCTCTAATAGCCCATCATTGTTACCCTGAGTGAAAGAGCTTGTCCTTAGTGTTGGGAACTCGGTCTCGAGAGGAATTACGGCATCGCCCTCGTAAGTCATTAAAAATGGTGTTTCCCTTATAGATCTGCGGGGCTTAGTCTGATATATCTAAAGGACATGTGGCAACTTTTCCACCCACTTTCCCTTTGTATCATCCAACCTCTTTTTGAGTCCATTCACTATGACCTTATTAACAGCCTCAGCCTATCCATTCCCTATGGATAAGCAGGGGTGGAATATCTATTTGTGATGCCTAGGTCACAACAATACCTCCTGAAGGCCTTGCTATCAAATTGTAGGCTGTTGTTCGAGATAAGGGTATAGGGGATCCTAAACCAAGTAACAATGTTTTTCCACACAAATCTCTTGGCGTCCACATCCTTGATGTTTGACAGGGGCTCGACTTCAACCCACTTGGCATCCAATTGTAAGGACTAGATTTGCCTCCAGAGCCCAAACGATTGGGGCACCTAGGCCCAAATAGCCAAACACAATAAATTTGGTAAAGAGTGGGCTCAAAGGATAGGTTTTTATGGGTCAGATAACATTCACTTATGGGCCATAAATAACAAGAAATCAAGGTAAAACAGAAGGTAACCACTGTATGGAGAAGGGAAATTCTCATCGGCCAAGTTTGAGGAGGTTTGTTCTTGGATATATCACTATAAGATTTGTTCATAGTTCCAATTCTAGTTCTTTGTGCTACAATGTTTTTCTCCGCTACTTTCCCCCCTCTTTCCAGGGGACTTTCTATCTTATATAGTTCCTTTTAGATGATCTTGGTCTTCCATTTGTTGAACACGCAGGCCACCACTCAAGTGCTAGTCCCATCAGGCACCTTCCCTGAACCCCTATGAGATGTAGCAACCAAGGCAGCACTGCTCAAGGGTCTTCTTCACATAAATGCAGCTAGGAGGTTTGGTGGGATGCATTAAATGTGGTGGCAGCCACCAGCTCTTCAATCACATCAGTGCCAGTCCCCTTCTCAAAGCTCTTTCTGCATAGTAAGGCCTTCTTTAATGACGTATTGATGACGTGATCATAGAATCTGATGACATGGACTCCTCGGCACAGTAACTACCATTCTCGGTCATGCTATGACACGTGATGTAATTGCCTCACTCAGAATTCTGGTACCCCACAGTTATCAACAATCTATTTCACTTTTCTACTTTTGAGGTCCTTCATTGCCACTTTTGAAATCAAGTCTTTACTTCAGCCCACAAGTTTCCTTATTAATGAGATCGTGATTTGGTAATTGTGTGACAATGGCAAATATAAAATGGGCAGCTCACAAGTTCACCAGCCTAATAGGGCTCTACCTCGAGTTGAATCCATTCAAGTTACAATAATGTTGCGGGCATGACATTTTTTTACAATGAGTTCCACCATTTTTTAAGTGATTGATGCGAATTCAACCTACACTCATGAACTCATTACTCTTTCTCCACTTCTCACTATTGATTATCTTAGCAGATGTGAAATTTTATTATGAAAAAAGACTGTCCATAGCATTATTATTCAAGTTGAGTGACAGTCCATAGCATTATTATTCAAGTTAACTCAATTGATAAAATTTTAAATAAGAAATTTAGAATTTGAGCCCTACTTATTGGCGTTTTTACAGAACTAACTACAAAACTCAAACTATATCATTAGTAAGCAAACGTTTGAAACATATTTGGTTTCTAACAATTCGACTCTATTGGACTCGATTTTCGGTTTATATTTCTCCATCGCGGCACTGGCTGAGCTGGACAGGGAGGCCACGTAGGCACAAAAATCGAGTTCAACGAACTCGATTTTTGGTCAAGAAAATCGAGTTCAACGAACTTGATTTTTGGTCAAGAAAATCGAGTTCAATGAACTCGATTTCTATTTTCCACACTCACGCCGGTGCACGTGATTACTTTAGTAAATCGAGTCCAGTGGACTCGATTTTTGGTCACGTGATCACTTAAGGTAAATCGAGTCTACTGAACTCGATTTTTGGGCACCATGGTTTTCGAGCACGTGGATGTAACTCGAGTCAAGGAGGCTTGATTTATTTACTTCTAAAAATCGAGTCTCCTGAACTCGATTTCTGTGAATGGTCCCCAACCCATCCACGTGTCATGTGGGTCCCAACTGGGACCTTTTTCCCCCTTACCCGGCTCACTTATGCTCTCATTTCTCTTCTGCTCTCACAGCAGCACCACTCACACAGCCCTTATCACTCACACAACTTACTTCATCACTCACACAACAATCACTCAACTTTCATCAACTCTCAGGTAATGTTTTTACAATATTGATAATATTTTTTGTTAGTTAAATATAATGGTTATTTGCTAGGTTATTTTTTTTATGAAACAATTAGAACATATTAGGAAAATTTTTGTTTTTTTGTTTGTTAGTGTAAATATTGTGATTAGTTTGTTTGTTTGTGGGTAGTTTGTTAGTATATTGTGATTATTTGTTAGTTTTTTTTTAATTATTATTATGATTAATTATTGGAAATACTTAGTACTAAATATTATTGTGATTAATGTTATTACAACATATTTGGAAATTTTTTTTTGTTAGTGTAAATATTGTGATTAAATTATTTGCTAAGTTTTTTTTAGGAAATTAATATTGTGATTGTAAATTGGGAATTTTTAGTACCAAATTTTGTGATTAATTATGTTATTACAACATATTGGGAATATTTGCTTATTTTTTGTTAGTGTAAATACTGTGATTAAATTAGTTTGTAGGTTTTAAAAAAAAAATTAATATTGTGATTAAATTATTTTGTAGGTTTTTAAAAAAAATTAATATTGTGATTAATTATTGGGAATATTTAGTATTGGGAAAATATTTAGTACCAAATATTGTGATTATGCTAGGTTTTTATTCAAAATTAATATTGGGAATATTTAGTAATAAATATTGTGATCAATATATAGCCTAATTTATTGCACAATTCTCCAAATACCACTATGCACACATATAAAGATAATTTTCAAACATATTTGTTCCCTAACATCTTTTTCAAACTAATTACGAAACTAACATCTCAAGTTTCTTAAACTCGATTTCACTGTTGCAACTTAAGTATCAGAAACTTGAGTTCCACGTGAACTTGACTCTTTAACACTCGATTTCTCTTAAACAAAAACATAACCAAAAGGAGAAATTGGCATAAGACACCCATTTTCAAACATATTCGTTAGTTAACATCGTTTTCAAAGTAATTAGCAAACTAACATTTCGAGTTTCTTAGACTCGATCAACTATCAAAACAATAACACGAAACAACTATCCATTAATATATTACCATGCGCAGGTAGTACATTTAACTTTTTAAATTTGAGTTAGAGTGGAAACATGAGTAACTACTGTGCCAAGCATGTGAAGTGTCCTGGGGTGATCGTGAAGCATACATATTATAAATGAGTTTCTAAATGAGCAGTCATCATAAGCACTGATAAAAATCTGGTAGACAAGTGCAGCAAAACTTAGAAGGCCTACTTGGCAAGACCAAGCCTTCATCACCACAACTTTCACCAGCAGGTCATGATCACTCAATTTTGGTTTGTATCTAGAGTAGTGATAACTCAGGTGTTCGATATAGCTGCTAGTGCAGCTAGTTTCCCAGTGCACTGTATACAGCACTCTATGCCTAATATAGGCTAATTCTTCTCTCACTCTCTTCCTAGTAAAATACTTGTCTATAAAACTAGGTTTTGGAATAGTTATTACAGCTTGTAAGAGAAAAGAGTATGAGGGGAAAAAGTAAGACCTAACCCCACATCACTTTCAAAACCCAGAGCATAAAATAAAAAGGCAAAATATTCAATAACCATTTCATGGCTTTTTTTTCTTGGGTCCCATTAACATGTGCCCTTTGGGCAAATCAGTTACTTTTTTCTTTTCCCATAAAAAAATTCTGAAATATTTCCTAAAGCAATGCCCTTAGGGCATCCATTAAATTTTCCCTTTTTCTTTGCCATATCCTCAGTTTTCTCAGCAACTAAACAGTAAATTAACTTTCAACATGTCACAATAACACTCTCTGACTTGGTTTAAGTTACATTTCCATTGTTTTCATTACTAAAAAAAATTTCTTTTGTGCAGTACATTAAGTCTCACAATTTAATTCAAACAATGTTAATATTTTCCAAGGAAAATTAAATTCAATGGAACTATATATTTATATTAACTATACATAAGTTTGACTAATTCATAAGTAAATAAATACACAGCACAGGCATTAGAATTGGAAACTGTGAGTTTCTGAGCAACCAAACAAGAAATTACTGGGTTCTCATATTCCCAGCAACCAAACACAGAAGATAGAATTGAAGTTCAATTTCAAAAGCAAAACAATAAAAGTTAAGGAAACTAATCAGGGAGAGAGAGAGAGAGATTATTACTAGGGTTTGTTCGACGAGGAAGAGAGAGAGACAGATAGAGAGTTTGGGTTCTGAGAAAGTTTGGCTATGGCGCTGTGACTCGCACGTGGGAGGTGTTCGAGGGTGTGAAGCAAACGAAGTGTGAATGCGAGAGAGAGAGACACCACCGGAGGAGACAGACAGCCGAAGATTGTGAGTTTCTGAGAGAGACAGCGCAGGGGTTTGATGGTGATGCCGATGGGTTCACTGCGGTGGTGGTGGAGATGGTTTGGGTCGGATTTGGGTCGGGTTCACTGCGATGGTGGTGGGGATGGTTTGGGTCGGATTTGGGTGTGTAGAGAGACGGTGGGCGAGTGTGTGAGAGACGGTGTGGGTGTTTTTGAGAGACGGTGGGTGTTTTCGAGAGACGGTGGTGTGATTGACAGAGACAGTGGAGACTCAGAGAGATTTGATAGTGAGAGACGGTGGAGACTGAGAACAGTGAGAGACGGTGGAGACTCAGAGAGATTTGAGAGTCAGACTGAGAGAGACGGTGAAAGTGTTTGAAATTGAGGGATTAAATGAAATTGAGCTCCAAAGAAATCGAGTTCAATGGACTCGATTTACTATTTTCCTAATTCGAGTCCAATGAACTCGATTTCTAGGTCGACGTGGACTCCTGTCCACGTCAGCTGCTGCCATAAGCCCAAAATCGAGTACATTATACTCGATTCATGAGCCCAAAATCGAGTTCTCTAGACTCGATTTGTTAGAAACCAAATTTGTTTCAAACCTTCGTTTACTAATGATATAGTTTTGATTTTATAGTTATTTAAAAAAAAAAAATTCCTACTTATTCCAAAAACTAATTAGTGTCTTGGGCTTCATGATAAAGAAAAAATATCATGTAATGAACATTAGGTTGAAATTATATCATATTTATATTATAATAAAAAAATTGTATTCAAGTTGTGTACTAGTCTTAGAACCATTAGGGACTATGTTGTACTTAAAATATATATATATATATATGAATAAAGATAATACATTTAAAAAAAAAAAAAAAAAAAAGACGGAGGAAGAGGAGGGCTGTATCCATCTCTAACCTTTGGGACAAGGACCCCTTTATTGCAATCGGTGCGCCTTTAGTGTAATCAAGTGCTCTGGGCATGGTCCAGGCCCAGGCCTCACATAAAAATAAATAAATAAATAAAAAGCAAAAACAAAAACGAAAAACTTTGGGCTAGGATAACAATTTATAGGCTGAAATTTATTGCTAGGTTACAACCTGAATTCATTGTTGTAAGTGCTCTTCTTTTTACTCAAAAAGCTTAATGAGTAGTGGCTAATAATTTGTAGTTCAATTGATGCTTCTTGTATGTTTTTAACAGGTCCAAGGTTCGAACCCCTCCCCTACTTAAGATATATTTAAATAAAATAAAGAGAGCTTAATGAGTGGTGATTATAAAATATAAAACAAGAGAGTTTACAATCTAAAATTGGCTTTAATAGGGACTTGATCTGTTCAAAATACTGAGCCACTGTAGTTGACAATCTAGACCATTACAATGTACTTGTTATTACATAACATGTTTCTTAAAAAAACTAAACCCTTAAGCACATGCAGAATATAAATTATGCATAATTATAATTTAATGGTCCATTGGAAAATATAGAAACAAGTTATAATACACGCTCATACTTTCATTGAACAAAAGACAAAACAAGGATATAAGAAAGTTCGTCAAATACTAATGTAATGCAAACTTGTCATATAGCTCAATTAATGACTAATCTTTTATTTGATGACTAATATGCGTCAATTGGGCTTTATAGCTCAATTGACACTTTCTAGTGTTTTCACCGAAGATGTCCAAGTTCTAATGCTCCCTGTCCCAACTATCAAATATCCAAAAATAAAAATTCTACCTACTATGGGGCACAATATCTGATTCATGCTCCAAACGGGTCTTTTTGAATGGAGTGTTTGAAGTTGTTAAGTTTCCCTCAATTGCCATCCTTTGAGTTCTTTCATGAGCCATCTCCAGAGCTAAACATTCTTTAAGTTCTGCCAACACGTAACTCATGTCTGGCCTTTGAATAGCATATGATGGAATGCATGACATGGCTATCTCTATAGCTTTCCAGGCAGAAGTACTATTGAATTCTCCTTCTAATCTTGGATCAATAATGTTTTGAACATCACCCCTTTCAATCAAAGGATTAACCCAGTCAAGTATGTGATTGTTTCTCACAGGGCCTCGTACTATTGCAGTGCGGCCAGTGATTAGCTCAAACAAAATAATCCCAAAGCTATAGACGTCGCTTTTCTTATTAAAGTTTCCAGATGATTGAAATCTGCATGTAAAACACAAGTGGCTAGATCAATGCTAGAAACTCGTAAGTTGGTGCAGTTTTTCTAGCAATTACTTCCATTATATCCTAGTTGTACTTGGTGATTAAATGGTTTATTGCTTGAACCTTAAATAATAGTTGTTCGCACTCTTATGCTTTGGTAACTTCCACTGGTGTAGAATGTGAGCCAAGCATCGAAATTATTATAGTAGATAGTTAAAAACCGCAAAATTTCACAAATTTTGTGCTATTAAAGAAATTCGTAAATTTGATAGGTTTTAAATGCATTGGGAACTTAAAATTGAATAATGTGATCCTTATTGTGTAGCAGATCTCAGTTAAACATATGTACATGATACTTGAAAAGTTAAATACGCTCTTGCTTCAATTTTTTTTTTTTTTTTTTAAAACATGCATATCAAATCAGCAAACACTTACTCAGGATCAACGTATCCTAATGTACCAGCTGGGCGAGTTGACACATGAGAGTCATTTTCAGTTGCAAAGGCTCTAGACAGCCCAAAATCAGCTATCTTGGCTTGCATGTGTTCATTTAATAAAATGTTGGAAGGTTTCAAATCTCTATGGATTATAGGTGGCTTGCAGCCATTATGTAGATACTCCAACCCTGCAACTCCATTAGAAAACCATTTCAAAATTTTAAAAAAAAAATTATATAAATATATAGTAGATGAATAATCATGTAATCGATTTGTTTGCAAACCATGTGCTGCATCCACAGCAATATGAATTCTCTCGTTCCAAGTTAATACATTTGTGTTCGTCACTGCGGTCAAAACATATCAATTTATATTTTAGCTGGGCTGTTATATAAATTAGCTCTGATTTGACAGAAATAACTTATAAAGGGTCATATGGTGAAGACCCTTTGGACACAAATAGTAACCAGTAAATAACTAAATACCTGATAAATGCTGGAGCAGATTGCCATTAGCCATATACTCATATATGAGTGCCTTTTTTGCACCCTCATCACAATATCCAACAAGAGAAACCAAGTTTTTATGATGAACTACCATTAAAAGTTGTGCCTGTATTTCAAACCAATTCAACAATTTACTTGGATGAAAACTTTTAGCTGCATGATATAATCACAGTTTCTATTTAAAATTAAGTACTCAAGTAGTTGAAAAGATTGGCTGTAATGTCCAATCTAACCTCTGCTCGAAATTCCTTATAGCCTTGGTTTGAAGAAGCAGAGAGCAACTTAACAGCAACTTGAGTTTCATCTTTCAGTTTGCCAAGGTACACTTTTCCAAATCCTCCTCCTCCAATGATGGTTCTAAAGTTATTAGTTATGCTCACAACTTCTGTGTAGCTATACTGTTGATTCTTTGATTTGATGTTGGATTTGGTAACCATATCTACAAGAAGGAAGATTTTCACAATTGTAACATGCACAATCTATTAAAAAACGTTTGAGGGATGTGGAGGAATATGTATAGTTTATGTCCTAAATCCCTCATGTTTGTGTCCTCAAATGGATTTCATCTCACACAGTATTTTGAAGGTTAAATCCAGAGTCTACTATCCCAGACAGTGAATGCAAATAAACTCATGGGCTTGGGCCACCGAATCCATCTGTAGTGACATTTTAGCCTTCTCCGGATAAAGCTAAAGGAAGTCTGGATTGCATGAGTTGTCCGATTTTATAAGGTCAGCATGGGCTCAAGATTGTATGAAGTGATCTCCCTACGTTTGCTGGCTTTATCATTCTGAATATCATGAATTGAAGATGACTGGAACAGATTATTTTACAAAACAGCAGGGGATTGGGATGACATGGTTTTGGTGTATAGAGCGTAATAATATTTTCAATTCTATAGAACGGTGAACTCCATGGAGACTACGGTTGATAATCTCTGACTCTGTGGCACAGTATTTGGATTGTTACTTACCTATTTAATTTTTTGCAATGCTAGGTGACTATATGTATGGACCTAGTGTGTCAAAGCTTATATAGGAACTTGGTGGAGTTGTGGCTGCATTTTTGTGTATCTGGAGATCATACATGAGCACTGAAAGCTTGCCAACTTTCCCATGGATGTAATTATTACTGTTATTAATGTTGTCTTTGGTCGAGAAAAAAGGGTACCACTACAGTCCCAGGATGACAATCCTGAGAAAAATACATCCCACATAAACCATAAAGGTATAGGACAACTGAAACATTACTCAAGCAGGATTCATACCCAAGAATTGCATGAAGAGAATGAGTTCACTTACCACTTGCTCACATGTTGAATGGTCCATGGATGTATTCAAAATTGTTGATCAATTGCATAATTTACCGCCTTTGACTCTTGATTATGTAATTGGCCACAATGGCCATGGTTGAAATCTAATTAGGCGTTCACTTTATTTTCTTCAATTTCTATAATTATCTTTCATAACTTTCTTAAAGGCTTTGGTGTATCAAAGGAAAAATAGGACTCGCTGGGATTGGGTGATACGTCTCTTGTAAACGACCTTACTTCGGTGAAAAGTGGAAATGATTACACAAGCAGAAAATAAAGAAAGAAGTACCTCCTTTTCTTTTCCTTCTATAGATAATCAAAGCACTAAAGATGAACAGAAGGACCAGGACTGCTGCTATAGAAGATGCAACAATTGGAACAACAACCTCCTTTTTCTTCTTTCTCTTGCATGGAACTGACAGACAAAGATCTGGATTTTCGCCAACACTTGTATAAAATGCATCAAGGTAATAAGCCATGGTAAGTAAGTCTTTAAACATAGTCTACATGGATAGATAGTGCAGTCATCATGCAATACAAATTGATGTTTGAAATATAAATGACATCTATTGTACATATCAGTGAACAACATTTACTACTTTTTTTTTCCCCCAGTTTTGGCTGTATAAAAAGCAGTTATAAAGGAAAAAGAAATAAAACACAGGTAAGTGACAAAATGAACTTAGAATTATTAGGTACAATATTGGAGAAAGGAAGATAAGCCAACCTCAAGGCCAATTTCCCATCCCTAAACTTCTGCAGAAGAGCCTCAGGAACTGAACCTGTGAGGTTGTTCCCACTTACATTACTGCAAAGATATTGTTATGCAGATCACCTCAATTTCCTTCCCCAAAAAGTTATGTTTGCAATACCAAGATCAAAGCTCAACAACTTACAGGGTGTTCAAATTCGGTAGTTCTGACAAAAATTCTGGCAGTTGCCCAGTTAAGTCATTGTATGATAAATCCCTGAAACAGTAGCAAGATTTTGAGAATAACATATCCACATATGTTAAGATAAAAAAACTGTTTTCTTTTTGAAAAATTGATATGAAATTGCAGGACTTGCATATAGCATTTTTCAATTAAAAATTCCTGGCATTAAATCCCACGAATACACTCTCCAAGCATTGAATCCTTGGGTAATTAAGGGATCCACCATCTATCTGCCGATTGGTAATCTCAACCTAGCAAATAGAGTTGCTTGACCTGCCAGTGTCTAGCTGGGACTATTTTATATTAACTGAATGTTAAACATCAATCACAATTCAAATTAGAACTCACAAGGACTGCATTGCCTTGAGATTGGAGAACAAAGTTGCAATCTCCCCTGTCAAATTGCTTGAGCTCAAGTTCCTGCTTGTCATTAAGAAATAAGGAAGAATTGTTGCAATTTTTTGAAAGATAATTTACATTTCAAACAAGATTTTTCTCATTTTTGGAGAGGTTGTGTGTTTGAAAATTCTGTGAAAATTAAATAAATTCTATCAAATATCAGAAGGCATGACTGAACTTTTTTATTTTTTATTGCATATGAAAGGAGTTTGTTCCATTGTCAAATGTCCTAAAATGATGCATCATATTTTCATATCAGTTAATATCAGGGTCCATTTTTGTGATCCTCCAAGTTAAGGTAGAGTTTTTCCTATAAGATGATATATTGATTGAAATATTACAACATGAGTCACCAAAAGTTTTGATGTTTTGGAAGTACACTTACAGTGAGATGATCCTTGGATGATTGTCACCACTGCAGTTCAAACCATCCCAAGAGTATTCACTTGGGACACATGGATCGCCTTGCCAGTTTTTAGTCACATTGTAAAGTTTCTTGATGTCTGTGATAGCTTCAACTATAATTTTTTTATTCAAAAAGAAAGTGGGAATGAAAGTTGGGTGAATTCATAATACAAAATCATATAGAAAGATGAAAAGTGACAGGTAGATCCAACATTTGCAGAAAATTTAACATATATGCCTTTGCTATGATGATGAATTGCCAGTTTGTAGCATATATGATGTTCAAAGTGAACTTCCAACAGAAAATTCTATGGTGGCCAGCAACAATGCAAGTCATGATACCATGCCATTTCATCAAATCTGTGAAATAATTTGAAGGTTTCTTTCACAATAAATTAACGAACTTGTATGACCCTATTCTATGTGGCATGGAGAGATTTGTTTATTTATTTTTATTTTTTTGGAAAAAAAAGAACACAGATTTCATTGATAGATGACAAAAATATTGACATGACCAAAAAGTGTTGTGGCTCGGATAAAAGTTGTATAACAAGGATTTCTCGACTAAAACTGCTAGACAAAAAAATTCCATTTTCTATTTTGGCAATGAACAAAGGCTCATATGGAAAACTCTCCTTCATGATGGCTCCGTCTTCCTAGTTATTGAAAGGACCATCACCGATATTTTAAAGCGGTATTGTATCAGCAGTTAAAGTATCTCTTATTCATATAAGTTAGCAGCAAACTGAGAATAATCCTTGCGAGGAAGATAGAAAACAGAAGAAGACATACCATCATCTATGGCAGTTGGTTTCTTTGGGAGATCTTTCAACACAAAAATCTCAACAGCATTGAGGATTGGAGGAAGCTTAGTTCCCTCAGCTGCATATATTAAAAACTGAATCCGCTCTCCACTAATAGGTGGATCGTTTTGGGCTATGGTTTGTGGTTTTAGGTAATCCAGTTTAACAGATTCTGTCAGGTAGCGCTCACCGTTCAAATCAATTTTCAATTCCCTCTGTTGGCCAGCTTCAAGCTTCTCAATCTCAACAAAGTGAAAGTAAACATAGCATTTTGAAAGAGAATCTGGAGGACTCCAAGCTATTCCTAAGGGCAAGCTTGAGTTCTTTGGTTTGGCAGCAGTCCTCAATACTACTTCTGGTAAATTATAAGGATTCTCACTGCTCTCACTATAAATGGTTGAACCTGTTGTAATTGGCATCCACTGATCAAATAGTAAAGGTTTCCAACTGCGATCATAGGTATCATTTGGATACCTAAAAAGAGAGAGAAAAAGAGAGATCATAATTTTGTTGGATGCCACTAGAACAACTTCATATATTATTTATGTAAGTAGGCATTCAAGTGCTTTTGTAGTTTAAGAACATGAACAAAATAACTAGAAACTTTTAAAATACTGTCACGATGGAAAATTTACGAAATGCATCAGGGGGGAGCTCACTTTTCTTGACATATAAGTTTGAGAACATATAACAGAAATATGATAATCCTGAGTGATGTAAAAGTTATCATAAAATGAAAGACATGCAATAATTTTTTTTCATATGCAATGGAATAAGTTCAATAATTTTCTTCATATGCAATGGATTAAGTTCTAGCCATGCCATTGAAGATGAAAATTCAGTGATAGAGAAAAGTTCGGTTGTAAAAATAAAAGACAAATGAACATGAAATCAAATATGAGATCCAGGAAATTGTTGAACTAATTTTTTTTTAGCTCGAGAAGATAAACAAGATTCACCTGATGTTAAAGTCAGAAAAGTTCCTGCCAATGTCATATCCCCTTATTTTTGTAAGTGCCCTGCCATGAGTTTGATAAATGGAATTGTCCAAATGCCGCAATTCCAATGCTGAAATAAAGGGCACCCCATGGCCAGTATTTACTAGACACACATCTATGTAATCTGTCAAGGGAACATGAATGATGTCATAATAATCACCTAATGGCCTAATTTCTGTTAAATTCACTGTTGTCCATTCATTAACCCCAAGATGTAGGTCGAATATTGGTTCCTGGTTTTCACCATCGTAATTCCCATATACGAATCTTGCCCTGATCAAATAATTATTATTTTTGCCTTGCTCGGGTCTCAGGGTGTAACAATTCCTTGTGCCATTGGGAAAACTTCTCAAGTTCGTGGCATACTGTGGAAGATTTCCAAGTGAATCAGGGGATACCGACTTAACTATTCCAGTGTTTATCAATCCTTCATCTGATATGTAAGGGATTTTGGTTTCCTCATCAATGTAATCTTCATTGCTGCCACAATCAATGGTAATGAAACCTTGAAATTTTGAAAAAGAAAGACGGAGTTAATTAGACATAAGCAATCTATATGGTCTCCTCAAATAAGGTACCAATGAGTTTCATAACACCCTACGTTATTCAGTGATAAAACAACCAAAATTCCTAAGACACAAATTTCATTTGATAGAACAACTTCCTAAACCGCCTAGCTGTGTTTAACAAATTTACACGGATTGAGGAACATAGTGACTCTCTAGTCAAAGAGACATACAGTTGAACAGAGATGTTGTATTAAAGCTTGAGAAACATTAAAATGCTGAGGCAATAGGGACCAAGAAAAAAAAATGATGAATGGAACATGCACATGGGCAGCGATACTAATGAAAAGAATCAAAAGATAAGTGAATGAACCACTGAAATAAATCTCAACTGCACAATGCTGTGCTGTGCATAGGGATTAGGGGTCGTTGTATGCATGCTAACAAATTAACAAATGATAACATTAAAATATCCTAGATGACTTTAAAAACAGTTCTGAACATGGAAACATGTTTGAAAAAATTTGCTACTCAGAACATTTTGGAAATTGCAATGCTTTTCCTTTAGACAAAAAACATTACAATATCGATTGTGCAATATCTTGAACAGAAACGTTTGTCTTGACAAGATTTCTTACAAATGTTAGAATCATTAACTTTGATAGTCAGGTACAATAATAAGTTCGCATCTTCCTAGGGAAAAAAAGAAAAGTTTTATCCCATTTTTTTTTAAAGTCCAGTTAATGAATACCTTTATGGCATTTGTTAATGAACAATAAAAAAAATATATATATATCACTTTTATGAAAATCTAAAAAACTATTTAAAAATCAATTATATTTTTCTTTTCCTATAAAAAAATTTTAAAAATACTTCATAAACCAATACTCGGGCATCCATTAACTTCTCAAAAAATAAAAATAAAAACTTTAAAAAGAGCATGTGTGTGCCAACTTTAAAAGGTCTCTTGCAAACAGGGTTGCTGTTATGAAACACATTTGGAACCTTTTGGCTAAAGTTGGTTCTCTTTGGGTTGCATTGGTCCATGTGGTTCTTTTGAAGGGGCAAAGTACTTTTGGAATGTTAAAATTCCACAACAAAACACTTGGAGTTTGAGAAATTTGCTCAAATAAAGGAATGAGGCTAGGCAATTCTTTAAGTTTGAAGTAGGAGATAGTACTAAAAACATCATCCTTTGGCTGGATTGGTGGCATCTAGAGTTTGTTGACCAATGGGCAATGGGCTTGGTCCCCAGCTTGATGAATTTTAAATAAAATCTAACTGAAATAAAATTTTAACCATAAAATGAATTCTTTATTTTAACTGAAATGGATAAAATCCTGTTCTCCCAATTTTCACAATGAATTCAAGAAATTGAAATAAAAATATAGTAACAAGTCATTCTTGGAATTGGGCCATATGTTTGGGCCTGATTGGTACCCACGTTGACAGCCCAATATCAGGAAATCTTAACCCACTGCAACGCTTCTCCAAAAGAACTAAAAGAAAATCCTGTATTCAAAATAAATCCTCACCAAAACTAAACTTGAAGATGCCAGAAAATTTTGTACGCATAAACCTATACAAAAACTTTGACAACAATCTCAAATTCCAGTCAAAGAAATGGAGAGAGATTGGAAAGAATCGTGAGCCTTAGAAGAAAGAAAAAGAGAAAGAGATGGTGAGAGTTTGGGTGAGAACTAAAAACATGGTCTCGGACTTTGTATTGTATCCCAAACTCGAATGTGCAACTTCTTCGCTCTGGTCAGGAAGTTTTTAGATGGCGGAAATTCCTTGTCTTTTTTTTTTTTTTTCCTTATAAAAAAAATATTTTGATTTGGGAGTGTGTGTATTTAGCTTTCTTAAAAAAGTATGACAAGGCACCAATTTAGCTTAACTTGAACAGACTAATGCTACGTAATATAAATATAAATTATTTTACAATATTTTTATAAATTATTGATATAACTTTAATATTTTTCAAATAATTATCAATAAGTAAAAATATGAGAGTAATACTAGAAATACAAACTATTTTATAATTTTTTTTACAAACTGCTAATGTGGTAAGCGATTATTGATAAATGAAAAATTGATATTAATAGTGGACCTAAATGAAAGCCAATAAGAAGTTAGCCACATCAATATTTTGTAAAAATATTGTAAAATAGTTTGCAATTATAGTATTACTCAAAATATGATGTTAGCCAAATTAAAACTAGTAAAAATAATAGTTTGTAAAATTATTGTAAAATAGTTTGTGACTGTATTATAGTATTACTTGCTTGCACCTCTTGCTGTGTCTAAGGAAAAATTCAAGATTCAAATTCCTCAGCTTCAAATTTTATATATATAGTCTTTTATTTGAAGAAAACTTTTTAAAAGTTTTATCCAGATCATAAAAAAGAAGTAATATTCACTTCTTTTACTTTACATCCTTATTAAAGTTAAGGACAAAATTTAGGTAAAATATTTTGGTGTTGTTCCTTAGGTTTTCCTCTTAATATCAGTCATGTGTCTATTTAATTAAAAAATACACTTTCATCCCATGAGAAAAAATCTATATAACAAAATCTTAAAAGATGAACTTAAGGAATAGTACTTAACTACCATAACTAAGTCTTATTCTAAAGTTAATATACTTAAAAACAAAAGGTACAGAATCTGTGCAACTTGTCATAAACTAGTTTAAAAATTCAAGTATTTAATTAATACTCACGTCCAAATCTATTGGTAATAATCACAAACACGGTTACATTCTCTTACTTGATTTTGTATATTTTAAGGTCATACTAACGAATGCATTTAGAACATTTGTTAACAATCCATTTTAGGAAAGTTTTAACACCATTTTTATGGAATATAAAAAAGTTGTTAAAACATTAATTGTTTTATTTCCTTTTCCCATAAAAACTTTCTTTAAATAGATTATTAACCAATGTCCTAAAAGCATTAGTTAGTATTTCCCTTTAAAAAAAAAAAAGGCAAGAAGACACGCGGAGTCATTTATGCTTGAGACTTTCAAGTCAACTTGAGGTTAAGAGGGAGCAAAGCTCGAGTAAAAAAAGAACAAAGAACAAAAAAGAAGAAGAAGTGGAGTAATTTTGATCAGAGGAATACAGTTTCTAAAAAGAACAAAGCTCGAGTAATAAAAGAAGGCTGTATTAACTATGAAAGCACAGCAAACTTCTATACAACACATGAATTACTCGCTCCATTGTAAGAGACTAAGATCGAGTACAAGAAAGCCTGCATATATGCACAACAACTTGGCAAGCACCAAAGAAGAAGAAGAAGAAAGAAATGTTGGTTGACCAAAATTCGAAGAAGTACTCACCGGGAATTTCATTAAGTTTTCTTCCAGCGTTCTGATTATTTCCCGCAGCTAATCTTGAGTTGCCAACAAAAGTTATGGCTAAAACAAAGAGGAGCCGCGCTTTTAGATTTGATGCGTTATTCATTTTGGTCTTTCGCAGCAAACTTTTGTTCATGCTAGTATTTGTTATATTAAGACGAGAGTGCGAGGCATATATATATGGAACTAGCAAATGACTTGCTCTCGTTTATTTAGAAGAGTGAGTAGTAACATAAGACCGCATAGACATATGAACCCCACATGTCTCACCGTGTGAGAGGGAAGCCAAAATTTGACTCATTCTTTGTTATAAGTTACCACTTACCACTACTATTAAAGGATAGAGTTTCCATAACTTACTTAAAAATTAAAATAGTCATATGATTTAGTGAATCGTGCACATTAATGGTCTTATAAATCGCTATGTAATGGGTGTTTGAAAAAAAAAACTTTTTCTATTATTAAATAAAATTTTCATTTAATTTATTGTTGTTGTTGTAGGTGGGGCAAGACTCAAGAGGAATTGAAATTTGTGACTCATTTCATGATGATTGCTCCTTACCATTAGATCAATAAATTAGTGAGGGTCTTTTCTTCTTCTTTGTTTTTTTTATTATTTTTTTTTATGTAAAGGTAATTTAAAGTAAGATCCCTTATTTGAAAATAATAAATCTTACCAATTAAGTTAAATGAAGCTTATGGCAGAAAACTTTACCTCTAGCCACATGACACAACATTGATTCCTAATCTGTATTAATTTAATGACCTAACAAATTAAATCTTATTAAAATTTGAAATTTCAATAAGTAATAAATTAAACATTTAGTCTATATTCAACTCTAAGACAATGTCATCTACTAAAATGGATTGAAGTTAATTTGTTACTTTTTAAAGAATAGGGTTAAAATTAATTTTTCCCTTTATTTTTTTTTAAAATGTTAAGGAAAAAAAAACCACCTTCAATTGTTTATATTTACTATAGAGCATGCCCAATTGTGAATCATTAATAAGGGATTAAGATCTAAAATTTTTAGGGTAGCTTTACCGTGGGATTTATAAAATCTTATACATTCATTTTCAAACAAGTAAAATCCTATATCATCATAGTTTACATAAATACCAAAATAAAGAATGTCAGCGTCTATTTAAATGTTGATGACTTGGTCAAATTTAATCAATTCATTTCAATATGGATGGAATCATGGACAATTTTTGGGAATCCTAAGGTGGAATTACCCTAAAAATTTAGAGGATTTACTTTGTATTGATAGTAGGTTTTTTTTTTTTTGGGTGAAAAAATACACTTCCCTGTTGTGGTTTTTCCTGTAAAACACAAAACCCAACCCTTGATTTTTTTGAGTATAAAACCAAATCCCACTGTGATATATATATATATATATATATATATATATATATATATATATATATATATATATATATATATATATATATTGTGTGTGTGTGTGTGTAAACGGCTAATTGTATAATATTGAACCCATTAGGGCTTTAATTAGAGTGTAACACAAAGCACCCATGTGGTATTGTTTCCTATGAAAATATAACTCTAAATATAGACAAATATTATCATATGAGCAATTCATCATTTATTTTAATAGATGTTTAATAGTAAACATAAAATAACAATAATACATGGGTTAAGGTTTTTTTTTTTTGAAAAAAAAAAAAAAACTTCAAAGGGTTTTTGTGTTTTAACAAGAAACCAATTTGGGGGGGGGGGGGGGGGGGTTGTGCATTTTTTTTTTTTTTTTTTGCTTTTCCTTTTGTAAAAGTGGATTTTAACTCGTAACTCAACATTTAATATCAAGAACCTGTGCTAATAGAGCAACCATGACTGTTAATAACACACAAAAGAAATTGAAATTATTATCCAATTAAATCAAGCTTTTCTTTCTAGAGATAAATATGAACATTTAGATGAATGTTACTTAAAGTTTGATTTGGTCAGTCCCTCGTGTATGGCACGGCAGACTGATAGAATCTACCTAAAACATTTGAAGGTCAACTTTTGAAGAGTACTCCCAATAAAGTAGGTAGACCAAAATCAAAGCCAACCCTCACACAATAAGGGTCTTTTAAAATGTTACCTGTACATAATTTTGGTCATTGGCTCGAATGAAATGTAAGGCAAGTTCCGTGAACAGACCTTTGGGTGTCAACTTAAGAAAAAGACTTTTAACCCTTTCGGGTAAGTCAACAGTCAACACGACATATACATCAATGAAATTTTGAGCCCGTTTGTTTGGTCGTGGTCATATTGTCTACGCGTTTGTTTGACGAAAAATGTTTTCCCAAAAAAGCAATTTTTTTTTTTTTTGGGTTAAAGATTTGACTCGTTTTGCTTGTGCTTTGGTTTAATTGCGATTTTGGAATAGGCTAAAAAAAATATTTTATGTTATTTGACTCGTAGGAAAAATGAAAATCAATAATATTTTTTGTAATTTCAATAATTATACGTGAAAAAAACTTTCATTTACGAAATTATATCTCAAATATGAAAATATACCTCAAATTTGGGAATTTAGAAGCCTCAAATGGAAAAATATACTCCAAATTTGAAAAATATTTAAAAAAATCAATTGAGAAATAAGTTAATTGAGAAAAAAAGAAAAAGAAAAGGTCATTTAGAAGAAAAAAAAATCATTCATCATTCAATGTTAATCAATAATTTAATGGGTAATTAGAAGATATTGAGGTGGAAGCTGGAAGGCTAAACTTTGTACCCTAAACTTTTTAAATGTATATTTTATACTCTAAACTATGACATTTGTTACACTTTGCACCCTGATGTTAAATTTGCTATTAACTTGGATGGAAAACTATGACATCATATGTAACTACCAATTGTCTTTTTTCTCAATCCCTTAAAAAAAAATTACACTTTATCACCTTAATTTGTACTCTTGATTACACTTTGTACCCTAAACTTTGGATTTACATCAAAGTTAATGGCAAATTTAATGTCGGGGTACAAAGTGTAACAAGAGTCATTATTTAAGATGTAAAATATGCATTCAAAAAGTTTAAGATACAAAGTGTAATTTATGGTATAGTTTAAGGTAGTAAAGTGTAACTTTCCCAAAATGTGTCATGTGATAGCATTTGGATAGTTGGAGAGGTGGGGAGATAGAAGGTTGAGAAGGGGTATAGTCATCTAGATGCATGTGAGGAAGGGATGGACATGCGTATGTTTTATGAGTGACTAAACGTAAACCACGGCTAAAACATTGGTCCAAACTTGACTTAACAATTAAACATGGTATATTGACTTAACAAAGTTGCATATGCTAGAGTTATTTCGGTGGTTGCAGTTTCAAAACCAGTTGATTGATCACTACTGGTTTGAAGTGTAGGGTATGGGTGCATTGGGTGGCCCTAATTAACAGGATATTTATATGAAAGATGTGAAATTATGCAATATATTGGTAAGATTGGATATCTATGTAATTTTTTCAATGATAGTTGGCAAAATTTTGACCTCTAGAGTTGTTGAAGATGTGGAAAATCAAAGAGAATCAATGTGAATTCTCAAGCTTAGTAATTTTGGAATGTGAAATTAATGTAGATCAAAACTTGGCGACATCAAGAATTTGAAGAACTTGAACCTAGAAAGAAGAGGAGTTAAAGTAATTTGTGATGAGGGACTGTAATTATTATTTTTTGTTGTTCTTTCTGCTGAGATGGACTTTCAACCATGGTCACAGATGGACCAATCATAGCTACAATTGTTTCAGATCAATGCCTCCATAGCTGCCTTTGTGGTTTATGTATATAGCTTCCACAGCTACACTTAAGTCTTATTGCGTACAAACCTGTTTAATTAGGCCTCGGGCTACCCAAAGAGAAAAGAGTCAAAAGGAAAAATACCAATTTGAAATATTAATAAAAGGTTACCAAGAACTTTGTAGTTCAACTGCTAAGTAAAGATATCTAGCATTTGAATCCTTTTTCTATAACTACAAAATTATCACGCAGAGAGAGAGGAGGGCAGCTGCCGCGGGGGGGGGGGGAGACGTTACATTGATTTGTCACAAATTTTGATCTTTGTGGCTACAGATATAGCATAGGAAGATTAAAATAAATTAATAAAGAAAAGACCCCTTTTTTATTATAAAAAAAAAAATTACTCTTCCCAAAATTTTCTTTTAACTTCTTCTTATAACTAACTTAGAAAATAGTAATAAAAATCATTCTTGCTGAGAACTTTGTAAATCAATTGATTGACACACTTTAATGTTTTGAAATAAGATATTCAAGATTCAAATCATCTCTTCCCCTTATAACTAAAGATGCATCGGTGTAAAAAAACAAAAAAATTAAAAAGAACAAAGTTTAGGAAAATTTTAGCTATATGACCTAAATGAATCAAGTCCAGAGGGATAACCACACTTCCACTACAACAAAATGTACTTTCAGTGACGAAAAAATTCGTCACTAAAAGTTCAGTTTTTCGTCACTAAGAACCTTTAGCAACGAAACTCATTTCAATGCTGAAACTCCGTCGCTAAAAGTCCTGGAGACGAAAAATTTCGTCACTAAAAATCCGATTTGTTAAAAAAAAAATTTAGCGACGAAAATATTTCGTCACTAAAACCATTTCAGTTTATTAAATCATATTTAGTGATGAACAATTTCGTTACTAAAACTATTTTCGGGTACATATAGTGACAAAAAAGTTCGTTATTAAAAAAAAAAATTTATAAAATCTAGGCACTTATAGCAACGAAAATTTTCATCACTACAACAATTTCTTACAAAATTCTGCTACATTTAGAGACGAAATATTTTGTCTATTTCGTCACTAAAACAATTTTTTGTTGCTATATTTGTGATAAAAAATTTGTCGCTAAAACTTATTTTCTATTTTTATTTTTTTTATGGCTTTGATATTAATTTGTAACCTGTCATTACATTATTACAGCCTTATATTTGATTAACACATTTATAAAAAAAATTGATCCATACATTTCACAAGTAAAAAATAAAACAAGTATCCAATTTAAACTCCTATACAATAATTGTTTGCAACACATACAATAACTCAAGATGTTTTATAACAATACAAAAAATGTAGCATAATATAATTAGAACCAACAGAAGATGTCCTCATATGTCAAGTAACGCCAAAAGTAAATTCCCTAAAGCCACCAATAAGAAATCTGCACAAATATAAAAACAATACTACGTTAAAATTGTAAAGTAAAAACATTAATTATGTTATAATAAACATTTCTAACAATGCATTAAGAGTAGCTACACCAATGAATTAAAATCACAACTCCTAATGTATAAGTTGTAGAAAGCAAATATAAATTTTTAAGTGCAATATAATACAATTAGTTTCAAATAATACATCAAAAAAAGTAGTCACACCATGTAGTGCGGGTCAATTGCTAAAATAAAGTACTAACTAATAAGTGTTTTAACTTGAAGATGAACCACCCTCATAGGTAAGAACGTCATCATAACCCTTGCTTCACAAAAAGTTAAGAATATTCTTTTGGATCTCTTCTTGCTTAGCTCGCGCCTCTTGCTCCCTAGCTCTTGCTTCTTTGAACTCAATTATCTCATTTTCTAACCAATGGATATACTCTACCGAGGAACTAGATGAGGTGGTGGTTACTAGAGAAGAGGAAAGTCTCATGCCAAGTCCTTTTATAATACCAGACTTCTTCTTAAAAATCAAGTTTGAGATCTTCTCTTGTGTAAGAGGAATTGCATTAGGATCTTGATAATGATCCTCTTGCGCTTTGAGAATAGTTTCTTATCATTTGAAAGAGAAAAAAACAAACAATCACAACATTAATACTACATATGTTATAACTTTACAAACATGATAGGGATGAAATGAAATTTCCTCACTAACTTTCGTCGTTAAAAAATACATTTTGTTGTAGTGTTCGTACACTCAATACGTGCATCATATATTATACTCGGATCCAATTTTGTTATGTATGGGTCCTTTGTTCTTATCCATTGGCAATAGGGATTAAACCGTTGAAGACCATAGGTTGAGCCCCAAAGCTTTCAATTAAATGAATGATGTTTCCATTGATGGCAACATGCATAACATTGATTGGCATTACATCAATATAATAAATAAAATTTTCAATTATAATTTTATTTTGTGTTAGAAAGTCAACACATTAGTTTGTAAGGCATAATTCAAATATATATTAACAATTTTTTAAAATCTAAATGTTAAATTACATTGTGCTTATAATAATGAAATATTGAAATTCCATTTTTAACAGTAGTTTCTCATGATTTGTAATATTTTACATGTAAAATTTTTTATCAACAAATAAGTATTATCAATTATAAAATGATTTGAGTATTTCTTGAGAATTCAAAAGTGAATTAAGGACAACTCTATTACATGCTCAATAAATCGATGATTTAATTCTTATAATTGAGAATATACTGGAACATATTAAATACCAAATCGATAATGATGTTCAATTGTAAAATCATCTTGTTAATGAAAAAAAAAATGCAATTCTTTAAGTGGTTTAAACAACATAGCAGGACCGAAATCCTGAAAGTCCTAAGCTATTAACTTTGGGTCTCAAGAAAGCAAACAACCAACATATCATAACTCACAATTCATTTGCATTCTCTTTAAGAGGATTTTTTTTATAAGAAATTATTTCTTGTTTTGTTAGTACAAATAATTTTTTTTTTGGAAGGCGGCTACAAGTACCAACCCTATACATAGGTTAGGTGTTCACTCTAAATTTTTGGATTTTTTTGAGTCAACTTTCAATTTTGAGTTTTTTTTTCTACTAACATATATATATATATATATATACCCTAGCCTCTGAGCACTCGCTCACGCGTGTGTGCTCAGAAGCTCTTCTATTTTTTGAGTAAAATTTAATAATTTGCATTCATTATAATTTTAGATTTTTATATTTTCTAATCAAAAAAAGATTTAGGGGTGTGATGAAAAAATTATTTCACCCACAAATGCATAATAATCATCACACCCATAGTTTTTTTTTTTTTTTTGGTGATTAGAAAATATAATAATCTCAAATTATAATGAATGCAAATTATTAAATTTTACTCAAAAAATAGAAGAGCCTCTGAGCACGCGTGCTCAGAGGCTAGTTTTTTTTTTTAACAAAATATCACAAATAAATTAACATGAATTTATGAAATTAGTCAAAATTAATGCTACAAAAATTATCTAATAGCCAACCACTTTATTTGAAAACTCCTATGGGTGACCATAATGAAAGGAAAATAAAAATTCAATGGAAAAATATTGTGTGATTCAAAAAGAGCGTATTGTTATGTGTGTACAATGAGGCTTTTTTTTTTTTTTTGGTTTAGTGTCATAATTTTTCATTCATCCCAATTTTAGGTTTACGCATTTTTCCAATAATATTACGCATTGCAAAGTACTAATACAACCATAAGTGTCATGAGGAAAGCTCCAAAAAACGAACACAAATTGAATGGTTCTACATAATGGGTGTGGTCAATCTTCTATTTTATTGGGTTAAATTTCTAGTTACTTTTTTTTTAGTCACATTTGAAACTTATATTTTTTTTCAATGTCATGAACACAATATATAAGGATCTCATAAAGTAAACAATGTCTGGATAATAAAAAAAATTTCAAAAAATTTCATCCATAAACCATATATATATATGATAGTGTATGACAAAGAAGATTATGATTTAACATATTTTATTAAGCCTTCCAAATGTTTTAAAACAACATTTGTAGTTATCCTGTTATGTTTTATGTTTATTAACTTTTTTGCTAATAAATTTTGTATGGTTATATGTAATGAATAAATAAGAAAAAAGGAAAATTATCTTATGAGAGATTCTCATGAAACCTCTCTCCTATAATATGTGTGGGTTTCCTATACTGTCGTTTCATATCTCCCACAAACCCACCTAAAATGTTTTGCCTTTTGATATGTTTGTAGTCATTTTGTCTGGATTCTTTTTGAAAAAAAAAGCTTCATAAAATTTATTTGTTACTAAAATTTTGATCCGCCTTATATTTTTCTTTTTCACGATCTTCCTACTAAAATGTTTGGATAATCAAATTTAATGGTTACTAAAATATACTCAGAATTATCTATATCACTCCTAGCTAATTTGCACTATATAAAAAATTAAAAATCAAGAATTCAATGCAACATGAAAAATGAAAAGAATTCTAAAATGAAAGAAAGAAAATAATCAAACAAAACGGTATATGCCATTCAGTTAGTAAAATGTAAACAAAATGATTTCGAAAATTTGTTTGTGCCCTCTACTAAGTCCACAATCAAAAGGTAGTTTCTCAATACATCTCTCTTAGATCCAAAGCTAGGGCAGCCAATTATTCTCTCATCTTGCTAATATCCTCATGTTCTTTGCCCATGTACATAACATCTGCAAAAAAAAAAAAAAATGGTAAGATCAATGGGCTCCACTCAAAGCACAAAATGGTGTTGTAGAGGAGAGGCCAAAGATGCAAATGTTCAATCCGAAATAAAACCAAATAAATTGTGCAAGCAAAGGAATGATCGAGTGGCACAACCATCCATTGAGTTCCATTGATTTTCTTACGAAATCAAAGAATTAATGGGATTTTGAGGAATGCTCTACATATTGGGTTCCATAGTTTGCTAACAGCACCACGCGTGGTCTTGCCTAGCTTGCAATTGAGATTAAATCCATTTAAATTTTTGTTCAAAAAAATCTAAAATAAATTTATTATAGCATAAATAAAAAAACAACCCTACTGACCTTAGATTCTATATGAAAATGGTTGCAAATGGGGGCATTAAAAAATTGGACAACAATGAATGGAACTCAAAAGAAGACACATTGAGAGCAAAAACTCAGTTTTTGCAATCCAACAGATTTATTTATTTTTATAAAAAAACGAAGGGAGAGAGTGTGTAATGACTTGGTGATTATCTTTTTAACGGCATCCATGGGATGGAATGAGATAAGGATGAATGATATTTTACATCTAAATTCAAATGAGAGAGGTAACCGTGTAGGTTAGGAAAAAAAATAGATATCTAAATTCAAATGAGAGAGGTAACCGTGTAGGTTAGGAAAAAAATAGCAACGTGTTGTTTAACTTATTTTTCTATTTAAAAAAAAAATTAAAAACAGTTTAAATTGTAATCAAATGTATATATATCTATTTAGTTTTTTTGGGGATAAACTTGAGGATTTTTTTGATAAAAAGATAAATGTGAGGATGATTTTTTTTAAGAAAAAAAAAAAAACAGTAATGTGGGGTTGTTTAACTTTTTTTTTTTTTTGGTTTAACTTGTTTATCTATATTAAAAAAAAAAAAAAAAAAAAAAAAAAGCAAAATCTTATTCTTCTCTTGGATTCATTAAGCAAATAATAGTATAATACACTAAAAAAGAAAAAAAGAAAAAAGAAAAAGATTTTGTCCTACTCTTAGAGAAAGTTCCCATATCATGTACACCCTACATTTCGAATATTTATCCTCAAAAATTTGATGGTGATTTTTTTTTAAAAAAAAAGATTGTGATGGTTTTTCTTTATATCCACAAAAAAAAAAAAAAAAAAAAAAAAAAAAAAAAAACAAGAGGTGTGATATTGATGACCTTGTATTTAGGCCTAAAGATAAGGGCCTTAGTCATTGTAATGTCAACTACGTTCATTTCGGGCTAAACCCCTCTCTCGGGCAAAATTTAATACAATAATCGATGTTTGCTTCATATGTCTTATTCTCTTGGATTCATCAAGCAAATAATAGTATAATACACTACAAAAGAAAAAAAAAAAAAAAAAAAAAAGATTTTGTCCTACTCTTGGAGAAAGTTCCCATATCACGTACACCCTGCATTTCGAATATTTATCCTCAACAATTTGATGGTGATTTTTTGTTTTATATTTTTATTTTATTTTTAAGATTGTGATGGTTTTTCTTTATATCCAAAAAAAAAGAAAAAAAAAAAGAGGTGTGATATTGATGACATTGTATTTAGGCCTAAAGATAAGGGCCTCAGTCATTGTAATGTCAACTACATTCATTTCGGGCTGAACACCTCTCTCGGGCTAAATTTAATACAATAATCAATGTTTGCTTCATATGTCTTGTTCTTCTCCTGGATTCATTAAGCAAATAATAGTATAATACACTAGGGAAAAAGAAAAAAAAAAAGAAAAGATTTTGTCCTACTCTTGGAGAAAGTTCCCATATCACATCACTTACGCCCTACATTTCGAATATTTATCCTCAACAATTTGATGGTTATTTATTTATTTTTTATTTTTTTTAAGATTGTGATGGTGATCTTGAATTTAGGCCTAGTTTGCTCCTCTCCTGTCTTGGCAGTTGGGAATCCTTATCAAAAGTGACAAAAAAAGAAGAAGAAGTAATCCTCTATCAATCATTTAAAATAGCGTTTTGTAAATTTTAAGTCCGTTGTTTAAAAATTAGTGGAAGCTATCATTGTTGGAGAGTGTAAAACCACAAACCAATCTGATTGAAGAATACAACGGTCAAGTGCATGAGGAAGTCCAATACGATGCCGTTCCATTAACAACTATTCAAGCAAGATATAAAAATGTCACAGCCACTGCGTTTGGCTGTCTTGACTTGTGGTGGACCCATGGCTTTCTTTTGTATATTTTTTGGCGTAAATACACTTTTAGTTCTTACATTTTGGCCATATTTTTATTTTGGTCCCTACATTTTCATTTGACCATTTTTAGTCCTTAAACCAATTAACGCGTGTTATTTTAGTCTTTACCGTAACTCAACTAACAGAAAATGCTGACGTGGCTAACGGATAAATTAAAATATTATAAAAAGTGCCATATCACCCATGACACATCAACACGTCAGCATTTTAATTAATAAAAAATAAAAAGCCCAAAAAATAAAAAGCTAGGTCAGAAAATAAATAAAAATTTTAAAATAAACATTAATCTAATTTTTTTTTTTACTTTTCATTTTTTTTTTCCATAAGAACCTACATGCTCAAGCCCTGAAAATTTCAAAACCAAAAAATTTCAAAACAAAAAAAATTTACATCTCGGTGGACTTTTGAATCCTTTGATCTTAATTAATTATTTCTTAATCTAAATGAAGAACACACAAATAAGAAGAGAAAAACAAACTCAAAAGCACCCGCATCACAATAACCAAAAACCTAGCTCTAACATTCCAATTTTCAAAAACTTAACATCAACCATTGCCCAGCTCTAACATCAACCTCACAAAAACTTAACCTTTTCCATTACCCACATCACAAATAACCAAGAATCTAGCAAACCCAAAAGATCTAAAATACCCACAAGAAAAACAAACCAAAAAACTCATCAATCATCAAATCTCAAAGGCCAAAATAACCAAGAATCCAAGATCCAAATCCCCATCACTGAAAAAAAGCTGCTCCGCCGTGGGTGAGATTCCAAAGCACGTCAAGGATCACCATGGGCTTCGAGTAGACCCATATGCAAACACACACAAACCCAAATGCAAAATCAACAAATCGGCGAAGGATGATGGATGAACGGAGCTGGGCTTCAAAGATGGGTGAGGAGGATGATGAATAGGGTCGGCAATGGTGTGTGGGTCGGCGATGATGCGTGAGCTTCGGTGTGATGGTGTGTGAGCTTCGAGGATGGTGTGTGAGCTTTGGTGGCGGCGGTGAGGAGGATGATGGATTAGTGAGGATGATGAATAAGGAACGGCGCAGCCTAGTGGAGGCTCTGGCGCTGCACGAATTGGCATTGATGATTGGTTTTTCTCTGGGGTTTGTTGAGGATTTGTGGTCTAGAATTTATGGATTTTGGTTTGATGATTGGGTTTTGTTTTGTTGGATGATTTAGATGTTTTGTTGTTGATTCGGTTGGTTTTTGATTTATTGGTTTTGGATATATGTTTGGGATGAAATTCTATGTATTTAGTTGAATTTGTGTTATGAGAAATGTTGGAAAAGAAAATCTGTGAGTACTATGTTCTTCGTTCTTGTGATCTGGGGTTGTGTTTTTGTAATCTGGGTTTAAGATCTTGTTTATACATGTTCTTCAACCTGATTTGAATTTATGTGTTTTTACGTTTTTAATTTTGTTTTTCTGTTTTTTAATTTTGCTAAAATTGACAAATTAACATAATTGATGTGTCAGGTGATGTGGCAATTTTTTAATATCAAAATAGATTTTTTAATTATTATTTTACTGTGCCGTTAGCCACATTAACATTTTATGTTAATTGGGTGACGGCAAGGACTAAATTAACACGCATTAATTGGTTTAGGGACTAAAAGTGGTAAAATGAAAATGTAGGGACCAAAATAGAAATAGGGCAAAAATGTAGGGACTAAAAGTGCATTTACGCCTTTTTTTTATATCAATATATTTCTATTGTTCTAATAATAATAATAATAAAAATATTCTATTGCCTTTCTATCGAAAAAAGAAAATGCTGCAGCCACTTATCCAAACGGTGCCGTGTTATCAAGACTCACACACATGTGGCATTACTTAACGAAGGGAACGGGTTTCGGGACCATATCTATCCCAGACCTACTCGACTTGGTCAAACTATCTAACTAGTGGTGGCCTGATCCAAAACCCACTTGATTCGATGAGAGTGGTGGTCAACAACGGATGTGAAACTTCAATAATTCCATCGGGTTGAGTGGTGGGTCTCACTCTCCAAGAACTGGTCGAATTGATCTACTCACCCCTATCAACTCTATTCGGATCTCCGTTGTCTATGACATAAATCATTGTTGTCTATTGGTGGAGATCTCAAGATCTCCAATGAAGATTTTCTACCTTTCTCCATTTCAATCGAAATTGACTTGACTAGTTTGAATCCGATTTGATTCGATTCGATGATGCTCTCTAGTCAATGATAGGCCCTCCATTCTACCACCCAACGGGATTTGGTTAAGTCTGGATTGAGCCCAAACCCACTGGTGGCTCTACATGTTACTTAGGGTGGTCACATGACCACCCTGAATTGATTTTTTTTTTTTTGTTAATACATTAAAATTTTTTAATTTTAAATTAATATGGGTCGTTGAGTTAGAAAAAAAATCTTGACCACCACCCTGAATAAAAATTTGAGTCCATTAAAAATAAAATTTAATCTCTCCAAAATTTTGGTCTGTTGAAGGTTGAATCAAAGAATTTCAAAAAATACAATTTTTACAACATTTTCACAATAGTTTCACAAATAAATCTTAAGTAGTAAGTTGTTACTGACTATTATTGGTGGACAAAGGTGGACAAAAAGTGATTTTTGTGGTAGATTCAAATTAAAACTAGTAAAAACTGCTCATTAAGTTTTGTGTAAAAGTGTCGTGAAAATGTTGCGAACATAACAGTTCTTCAAAAATTGCCCAAACAAATACAATTTAGCCCAAAAGTCCAAATCAAATGTTTAATTGTGATTTTTAAATTGTGTTCTCAAAAGACACATCTTTTCAAATGGCTAGTCTATTAGTGTTTATTTTAGTCTTTAGCTGAATTTGTTGGATTTATGTGATATATTTTGTACATACGCATATGCATTAAATGAAGTAATGCCTAAATACTTTATTGAATATGATTAATATAACATTTGAATGTCTAAATTGAATATATTGAATGAATTTATAGTTTACCCTTTATTATTTTGCACCATGAATAAATTTCTTATAGAGAAGTCACTTGTATTGCAAGATTAATATTCTAAGTAAAACTGTATTGACTTTAATAATTTTCTTTCAGATCATAGGCTATGAGAAAAAGTCTCATCTTTTCATCCTAATGATTAGGTTGAAATAAGAAGAGCATATTTACAAAGAGGTTTTTGTCAACTTCTTGGCAATGATTTCCCTAAAAAAGAAATTAATCTAGCATTGTGTTGATTTAATACTAATTAGTTTAAAAAATACAAAAATTGGTTGGAATAGATCATTAAAAAAGATGATGTATTTTGTTTATGTTACTTATTAGGCAAGATGTTTATAATTGGATGGGATATCAGTAGTTTAATGATTGTTTGGTTGTATACATTGAAAATGATGTTAGTTGATAGAATTGATAATGAAACTATCATACATCAATTTCAAAATATGAAAAATTGTAGAATAAAATTTTAAAGATTTATGTATTTGCACTTTTTTGTGATATCGATATATTCAAATGTTATTTTATTAAAGTTTGTTTAATTTAAGTTTTTAAATGACCACTGTGGAAAAAAGTTCTTGGAGTTGCTACTGCCCAAACCTGATTTGACCTAACCCATGTATATACCTAGAATGTAAAGATTCATTCTCCCAATTGTAAATATTAATAGAAAACTGGCTTTCTTCATAAATTTAGATTATTTGTAGAAAGAAGGATAATACCATATTTTTTACTCTTGAAAAACTGAATAATTATTATGAGAAATGACTTGAGCAAAGAAGATTGTTAGGCAGCTTAGGCATAGGCTCATAGGGGCAATGAATTTGAAGGGAAGAAGCCATGGAATTCAACCAAATCGTTATTCAAAGTATATTTTTGCTTGATCAATCAATGAGACGCTGTTCAAGTCTATATTTTTTTTTATATAAAAAAATTATAAATTGATAGTTAATGTGGGCATCAAAAAGATGGATTCTCAAAGATAACTCTCAAAGAATCAAGTTTCTGGCCTCACAACTAATTTGTATGAACTAAGAACTAAATGATCCACAATAGGAAACTTGAATAAGAACTTGATTTGAATGATGCTAGTTTTATATTAATAGAGAACTTAAAAATAAGCTTGCCGAGGATAAAAACTTCCAAAAGCCTTACATTCACTCTATGATATTTCTCTCTACATTCACAAACTTATCATATTGCATACAAAGAACACTTGACTACGTGAAGATGTCTAGGTTCTAATGCCCCCCCCCAAATATCTCTCTCCCCCCCCCCCCCCCCCCCCCCTCCCAAAAAAAAATCTACCTATGATGAGGCACAATATCTGATTCATTCTCCAAATGGGTCATTTTGAATGGAATGTTTGGAGTTGTTAAATTGCCCTCAATTGCCATCCTTTGAGTTCTTTCATGAGCCATCTCCAGAGCCAAACATTCCTTAAGTTCTGCACATGACTCATGTCTGGCCTCTTACTATTGATAGCATATGATGGTAAACATGACATGCCTATCTCTATAGCTTTCCAGGCAAAACCAGTGTTGAACTCTTTTTCTAATCTTGGATCAACAATGTTTTGAACATCACCCCTTTCAATCAAAGGATTATCCAAGTCAAGTATGTGATTGTTTTTCACAAGGCCTCTTACTATTGCTCAAACAAAATAATCCCAAAGCTATAGACATCACTTTTCTTATTAAAGTTTCCAAATGCTTGAAATCTGCATGTAAAACACGTGGCTAGATAAATACAAGAAACTCATAGGTTGATTTAATTCTGCTAGCTATTACTTTCATTATATCCTATCCTAGTTGCACTTAGCGATTACATGATTGATTGCTTGGACCTTAAATAAACATCTTAATGCTCTATATAACACTCCCATTGGTGAAGAAAGGGAGTTGTGCATCAAAATTATAATAGTACCCTGATGCTTTATATAACTTCCATCGGTGAAGAAAGTGAGCTGTGCATCAAAATTATAATAGTATGTACTTGTAAAAACTGCAAAATTTTGAAATTTTGTTCAATTAATTGAAATTCGTGAATTTTATGGTGTTTGGATGCATTGTGTACTTGGAAATCAATGTTTGATCTTTAAAGGCAATATATTTTAATTAGTGGAAAATTTTATGATAATAGGCTTAGTGTGTTGCAGATTCCACTAGAACATATATACATGATACTTAAATTCACTCTTTAACTCCAATTATCTATATGAATTTCAAATCAATAGGTCTAAACACTTACGCAGGATCAAAGTATCGCAACATGCCAGCTGGGCGAGTTGACATATGAGAGTCATTATCTGTTGTGAAGGCTCTAGACAGACCAAAATCAGCTATCTTGGCTTGCATGTGTTCATTTAATTAAATGTTGGAAGGTTTCAAATCTCTATGGATTATAGGTGGCTTGCAACCATTGTGTAGATACTCCAACCCTGCAACTCCACGAATATACCATTGGTAACTTATTCTTAATATTTTTATAACTGAAATACAACAATATGAAGTCTCTCATTCCAAGTTAAGACATTTCTGTTTGTCACTGCAGCCAAAACATTATCAATTTATCTCTTTAAGCTGGGATGTAATAAAAGATAGCTCTGATTTCACAATATTGTGAGAAAATTAGTAATATTTGTGAGCTTTTAGTCAAACTACACATGCCTAATCCTAATTGTATGAAATAGAAATACATTTTTATATATTAAGCTTAGATTGGCTTGTACCTCACACTTCCCCTTTTTGGTTTGTTTTAATTGTTCTTATGCTTTGTATTGGTGTATCATGAAAATATTAGCTGGGCCTCTGGATGGTTGTCATGCCCACATTCGAATATGCTTAGATAGTACCATAGGTGCTTCACTAAGGGGCAGGACATAGTTACAGTTTCATAGGCAGTATGCATCGTGTTTCATGATAAAATCAAGCAGTATGCATCGTGTTTCATGATAAAATCAAGCAAAATGAGACTGCCCACTGGAAAAAACTTGATACGCATTCATCTCTCAGTTTGCCAAGGTACACTTTTCCAAATCCTCCTTCTCCAATGATGGCTTTGAAGTTATTAGTTATGCTCACAACCTCTGAGTAGCTACAATGTTGATTCTTTGATTTGATGTTGGATTTGGTGACCATATCTACTGCAAGGAAGATTTTCACAATTGTAAAATGCAAAATCTATTAAATAAATATCGAAGCTTGTGTGGGAATATGTAGATTTTATGCTCTAAATCTCCCATGTTTGTGTACACAAATCGATTTCATCTCACACAACATTTTTGAGAATTAAATCTAGAGTCCACTATTCTAGACATGGAATGAAAATAAACTCTTGGGCTCGTGCCACCAAATCCATCTGCAGCTATATTTAGCTGACTTTATTTACGGTTTCTCCATAATATTTTTTCAGTGGTAAAGCTAGAGGAGGTCCTGGATTGCATGCTCATCTATGTTTTGTGCTTAAGGTTGAGTTGTCCAAATTTATAAGGTCAGCATGGGCTCAAGTTTGATTGCCTTCTCAATCTGAATTCCAAGAATTGAAGATGACTAGATTAGGACCTTTTACAAAACCGCAAGAGAATGGGTTGACATGGTTAATAATCTCTGTGGCACAGTGACTGGATTTTTATAATTTATTTGGCAATGTTAGGAGAATATAGGTACGGACTTGGTGTGTGGTGGTATATATAGGAACTTGGTGGTGTCGTGAAGGAAATAGTCAATTGTTTATTTGTTTTTTAACTACTTTTTTTTGTGTATCTTGAGATCTCATATGACTATTAGAAATCTTGGCAACTTGCCCATGGTCCCATGGATGTGATTAATACTGCAATTAATATTGTCATTTTGGTTGAGCAAAAAAGGGTATCACCACACAGTCCCAGGATGGCAATCCTTAGAAAAATACATCCCATTGACATCATAAAGTTAGGTAAAGCACAACTGAAACATGACTCGAGCATGATTCATAGATGTGCCTTGCATGAAGAGAATGAGCACATTTACCACTCAGATATTGAATGGTACATGGATGGATTTTTATCAAATGCATTAAATTCTGTCTTGATTGTGTGGTTTGTTGCAATCGCCACTGGTGAAAACTAATTAGTATTCTCAGCATTTTTATTCAATTTCTATAATTGATTTTCATAACTGTCTAAATAGCTTTGGAGTATCACAGGAAAAATAGGACTACCTGGGACTGGGTGCTACATCTCCTGTAAACAACCTCACTTCAGTGAATTGTGATAACAATTACAAAACCAAAAAATGAAGAAAGATGTACCTCCTTGTCTTTTCCTTCTACAGATAGCCAAAGCACTAAAGATGAACAGAAGAACCAGGACTGCTGCAATAGACGATGCAATGATTGGAATAACATATTCCTTTTTCTTTTCTCTTGCATGGAACTAACATACAAAGATCTGGATTTTTGCCAACACTTGCATAAAATGCATCAAGGTAATAAGCTGGTAAGTTATTAAACATAGATAGATGGTGCTTCCATCATGCAATACAAATTGATGTTAGAAATATAGAAGACATCTTCGTTTTTTTTTTTTTTTTGAGAAGGAAATATAGAAGACATCTAATTTTACATATCAGTGAACAACATATACTTTTTCTGGCATTTGGCATGTATAAAAAGCAATTATAAATGGAAAAGAGAGAGAAAACACGAGAAGGTAAAAAAATGAAATTAGAGTTACTAAGTAAATAAAAATGTTGGAGGGAGGAAGTTAAGCAAACCTTAAGATCAGTTTCCTATCCCTAAACTTTTGCAGAAGAGCCTCAAGAACTGAACCTGTGAGCTTGTTCCCATTTACATTACTGCAAAGATATTATTATGCATATGACCTCAATTTTCTTCCCCTAAATTTATGTTTGCTATACCAAGATCAAAGCTCAAAAACTTACAGGGTGTTCAAATTAGGTAGTATTGCCAAAAATTCTGGCAGAGGCCCCGTTAAGTCATTGTATGACAAATCCCTGGAAAAGAGTTAGCAAGATCCACAGATGTTAAGCTAAACATTTTTTATTTATTTTTTGACAACCTAATATTCAACTGCAGGACTTGCATAGAGCATTTTCCAGGTAAAAATTTATGGGATCAAATCCCACATTTACACTCGCCGAGCATTAACACCTTCGGCAATTAAGGGATCCATAATCTCAAGCAAGCAGATGGTGTTACTGGACCTGCCGGCTGCCAGTGTCTAGCTATCACTATTCTATAGCAACTGAAAGATAAATATCAATCACAATTCAGATTAAGACTCACAAGGACTGCATTGCTTTGAGATTGAAGAATGAAATTGCAATCTCCCCTACCATATTGCTTGAGCTCAAGTTCCTGCTTGTCATTATGAAAGAAGAAAGAATTGTTACCATTCTTTAAAAGAAAATTTGCAATTCAAACAAAGTTATTCTCATTTTGGGAAGGTGATGTGTTTGAGCATTCCGTCAAAATGAATAAATCAAATATCAGAAGGAATGACATAACATTTTTTTTTTATAGCATATGAAAGGAGTCTGTTCCATTCTCACATTTCCTAAAATGATGCATCATCATATCAGTTAATATGAGGGTCCATTTGATGTGTGTAAAAGTTGAGAATTGTTTCACATTAGACAATATATTGATTGAAATTTCACAGCATGTGTCAGCACAAGTTTTGATGGTTTGGAAGTGCACTTACAATGAGATGATCCTTGGATGATGGTTGTCATTGCAGTTCAAACCATCCCATAAGTATTCACTTGGGACACATGGATTGCCTTGCTAGTTTCTAGTAACATTGTACACTTTCTTGATGTCCATGATAGCTTCAACTGTAATTTTTTTTTAAAAAAAAAAATTCAAAAAGAGAGTGGGAGAGGAAGGTAGGTGAATTCAAAATACAAAATCATCCAGAAAGAAGAAAAGTGACAGTTAGATCCAACGTTTGCAGAAGTTGAGCATCTATGCCTTTGCTATGATAATTAATTGCCATAATGTAGCATATATGATGCTCAAAGTGAACTACCAACAGTTGCAAATTCTAAGGTGATCCGCAACAATGCAAGTCATAATACCATGCCATTTCATCAAATCTGTGAAATATTTTGAAAATTTCTTTTGCAGTTAATTAATGAACTTGCGTGATCCTATTCAAATTTGGATTGTACAGATAAAATGGCATGGGAGTAACACATATTTCATTGATAGATGCAAAACTATTGACATGGCCTAAAAGTGCGGTGGCTCTGATAAAACTTTTCATTTTCTATTTTGGAAAAAAAACAAAGACTCATCTGGCAAACACTTCTTGATGGAGCAAAGCTCTATATTGAGCCTTCCTATGCTTAGGAAGTATCATTGCATATGCTAATGGCAACTTGTACTAGAATGTTCCATTTAGAAAAGGCCCACTTCTTAACCAGTGAAACACCCATCACCTATGTTCTAAAGTTTTGTTGTATCAGCAATTGAAGTATCTGTTCTTTATATTAGTTAGCAACAAACTGAGTGTAATCTGTCCTCTTAAGAAAGATAAAAAAGAGAAGAAAGCATACCATCATCTATGGAACTTGTTTTATTTGGGAGCTCTATTGACTGAAAGATCTCAAGAGCATTGAGGATTGGAGGAAGCTTAGTTCCCTTAGCTGCCTGTATTGAAAAGCTAATCTGCTTTCCACTAATTGGTGGATCATTTTGGACTATGGTTCTTGGGATCAGGTAATCAAGTTTAACAGATTCGATCAGATTGCATTTATCATTCAAATTAATTGTCAATTCCCTCTGCTGGCCAGCTTTAAGCTTCTCAATCTCAGCAAAGTGAAAATAAACATAATATTTTGAAAGAGAATCTGGTGGACTTCAGTATAAGCTTAGGGGAGTGCTAGCGTTATGTGTTTTGACAGCCGTCCTCAAAACTAATTCTGGTAAGTTATAAGGGTTATCATTGCTCGAAGAATAAACGGTTGAGTTTGTGGCAATTGGAATCCAACTGTCAAATAGTAAAGGGCCCCAGATGCGATCATAGACATCATTGGATACCTAATTGAAATAAAATAAATAAATAATTCAGACTGTGCCAGAATAAGATGATACTGGAACAATGTGATATATGAATTATATGCATATGCATTCAAGTGCTTTTATAGTTGATGAACACGAACAAGGTAACTGCAAAGTTAAAATACTGTTGTCATGGAAAAAATTAATGAAATGCAGCTAGGTGGTGAGCTCACTTTTTTAACATACAAGTTTGAGAGCATATAACAGTAAATATGATAATCCTGAGTGGTGTAAGAATTATCTTAAAATAAAAGGCAACCAATAATATTCTTCATATGCAAGCCATGCCACTGAAGATGGAATATACAGTGCAGAAAGCAGTTCCTTCTGTAAGAAGTAATTATTTTAAGCTCAGAATGGTGTAACTGACTCACCTGAATGCATTTTCGGAACTGTTACTGCCAACATCATATCCCCATACTTTCAGTAGTGCCCCGCCCTGAGCTCGATAAATGGAATTGTCCAAATGCCGTAGTTCCAGTGCTGAAATGAATGGGTACCCCACGGCCAGTGTTTATCAGACACACGTCTATGTAATCCATCAAGGGAACATGAATAATGTCATAATAATAACCATATGCACCAGAATTTGTTAAATTCACTGTTGTCCATTCATTGACTCCAAGATGTAGGTCAAATATTGGTTTCTGGTTTTCACCATCATAATTCCCATATACAAATCTTGCCCTGATCAAAATAATTATTGTTTTTGCCTTGCTCTGGTCTCAAGGTGTAACAATTCCTTGTGCCATTGGGAAAACTTCTCAAGTTCTTTTGTGACTGTGGAAGATCTTCAGGTGAATCAGGCGATACCGTCTTAACTATTCCAGGATCTATCAAGTCTTTATCTGCTTGTAAGGAATTCCAGTTTCCTCGTCAATGTAATCTTCACCGCTGCCACAGTCAATGCTAATGAAACCTTGAAATTTTGCAGAAAGAAAGAGGAAATTAGACATAGGCAATCAATATGGTTTTCGCAACCTCAAAAGAAGGTTTCAATATGAGTTTCGGAACATATCAGAAGTTAAAGAAATTAGAGAAGCTGAATAAATTTCATGAATCCAGAAGTCCAGGCAGCAGTAAAGATGAAACAGAGAACAAAAGTCCAGGCAGCAGTAAAGATGAAACAGAGGACAATGGCAAGTAGTTTTAAATACAGAGACTACATGTAGTATAGTTTAGTTAGTGGACATGTGACCTACACATGACTGATTTAATTGTAAATATCTGTTGGTTAGTTAGGGAGTTTGTTAGATCAGTTAGTTAGATCAGTTAAGTTAGTCTTGGGCTTAGTTCCGTTTCTTACTGGTACTATAAATACATGTAATTATCTTGTTTTCAATTAGATCAATAAAATCATTTTCTTTAGTAAATCTTCTTATGGTATCAAAGCGTATTTTCTCCCAAATTTCTAGGGTTTACTCTTGAGAGTTTTTTTTTCTTTCCTTCTTTCCTTTGAAGCTTCGTCAATGGCTGAAGCATCAAATATTTCGTCTTCTTCCTCAGTGCAAGATCCTGCACTTGTAGAGGACATCTCAAACCCTCTGTTTCTTCATCATGCTGAAAGTCCTGGAGCCATGCTTGTGTTTGAACCGTTGATTGGTGAGAATTACCATGCTTGGGTTCGTTCAATGAGGAAAGCACTGGTTGCCAAGAATAAGTTCGGTTTTGTCAATGGTAGCATCACTCTCTCTTCACCATTGATAAAGACTCCAGCGGCAGTTGATGCTTGGATTCCATGTGATAACATGGTAGGTTCTTGGTTGATGAAGGTTGTTTCACCTCAAATTCGTGTGAGCATCACGTACAGAGACACTGCTCTGGAGATTTGGAATGATCTCAGGGATACACATTCTCAAGGTAACGGACCCAGGGTTTTCCAACTTCAGAAGGATATAGCTTCAATGTGTCAGGGTGAGTCCTCAATTACCAACTATTTCACTCAATTGAAGTTCTTTTGGGATCAACTTCAGAATTTTAGGCCTAATCCTGTTTGTTCTTGTGGAAAGTGTACCTGTAATTTGCCTCAGAAGCTTGAAGATCTTCGTATTCAAGAATCAGTTATGCAATTTTTGATGGGGCTCAATGACTCATATTCTCAGATCAAAGGACAGATTTTGTTAATGGAACCATTGTCAACCATTAACAAAGTATACTCCTTGTTGATTCAAGAAGAGAGGCAGAGGAGTGTAGGGCTTGGTAATTCTGTTCACATAGAGTCTACTACTCTTGCAGTGAAGGGTTCCAATGCCAATTCCCATCCTCATTTTCCTGGTTTCTTTGGTAATTCTAGTGGCTCTGGGGGAAAGAATTCCAAAGGCAGAGACAGGCCTATATGTACTCACTGTGGGAAGCTTGGACATATCATGGAAAAATGTTTCAAGCTACATGGTTTTCCTCTAGGCTTCAAACCTAAAGGCAAGAACTTTATGGTGAATCAAGTCAATATGCAAGAGGCTTATGCAAACAGTGGGCATACATCTACTGGTTTTCCCTTCACTCAAGAGCAATGTCAGCAATTTTTGACTATGTTGGGGGCTCAAATGCAGGCTACTCATCTCACTTCTGATGGCAAGAATGCTCAGTTCAATGTGGGCAACAAGGAAGCACACATGGCCAAAAATGTGATTAGGCTTAATCCAGTTGTATCTTCTTCTTCCAGTGCCATAGATGCTCTCACCATGGCAGGTATGCCTAATTCTACTTGTACTGATTTGAGACATTCAATTTTTTCTGCTCAAATTACACATAGAACAGCTTTTGGGGGTAATACTTGGGTTATTGACACTGGAGCAACATACCATATAGTGTATTCTACTCATTTGTTGACTGATTTTACTACTATTAATTGTGTGGTTGCACTTCCCAATGGTGAGACTGCTTTGGTAACTCACATTGGTTCTATATGTCTTTCTGATAATCTAGTCTTAAGCAATGTGCTTTGTGTTCCATCTTTCTCCTTTAATCTTTTATCAGTCAGCCAACTCACCAAGAAAATGCATTGTTGTCTCATTTTCTTGTCTACTTTCTGTTTCATTCAGGACCTCAATTGTTGGAGGATGATTGGTGTGGGTAAAGTTCATGATGGGTTGTATCTTCTTCAACATAGCCCTCCTGATACTTGTGCCAATCCAATTCAGTCCGAGACTCCTTCATCTTTCCAATCTGTCTTTAATTCTGTTTTTCATTCCATGTTTAGTACAAATAAACCTCCTGTAGCCAATAATGTCAAAATTCCAGCTTCTATATGGCATTCCAATCTTGGGCATCCCTCAGATGATAAAATTTCTGTTTTGAAGAATGTACTTCCTGATCTCAATTGTTTCTCTAATGAAATTGTGAAATTTTTCCTCTAGCTAAGCATAAAAGGCTTCCATTTCCTTTTCACAATCATGTTTCTGCTTTCCCATTTGATTTGATACATTGTGACATATGGGGTCCCTATGTTACACCTACTGTTGCAGGTCACAAATATTTCCTTACCATTGTTGATGATTGAACTAGATCAACCTGGGTTTACCTTATGAAATATAAGTCTGAAACTAGATCCTTATTACAATCCTTTTATGTTATGATTAAGAATCAATTTGGTAAGTCCATTAAAGTCTTTAGGACAGACAATGGCCTTGAATTTCAAATGATTGACTTTTTTAAGCTTCATGGCATCATTCATCAACATAGTTGTGTTGCCACTCCACAACAAAATTCTGTTGTGGAAAGAAAACATCAACATATCCTTTGTGTTACTAGAGCTTTAAGACTTCAATCAAATGTACCTATTGCTTATTGGGGTGATTGTATTCTCACTGTTGTCCATCTTATCAACATACTTCCTTATCCTCTTTTAAACAACAAATCTCCTTTTGAACTTCTTTACAATAAACCTCCAACTTATTCCCACCTAAAAGTGTTTGGTTGTCTCTGTTTTGCCTCTACTCTTTCTCACAATAGAGGTAAGTTTGACCCTAGGGCTATCAAGTCTGTTTTTCTAGGATATCCTTTTGGGGTTAAGGGTTATAAACTTTTGAATTTACAAACCAGATCCTGTTTCATTTCCAGAGATGTAGTTTTTCATGAATCTGTGTTTCCTTTTAAGTCTCTTCTTGTTTCTCTTCCTTTATCTCAGTCTGACCCTTTTTACCATGATTGTTTTCCTAATGCTCCACCACTCCCTGTCACTGATTCTATTCATCATTCTGCTCCTTTACCAGACGCCTTAGTTCAGGTTGACTCTTCTATTCTTGAGGAACATTTCACTGATCTTCCTGAGGATTTGTTTGTCTTTGTCCCTAATGACATCACTGTTCCTATTTCTCCCTTGTCCATTGAATCTGCTTCTCCTGTTTCTCTCACTCCTGTTCCCAGGAAGTCTACTAGACTCTCTAGACCACCTGCCTATCTTCAAGCCTATAAATGCAATGCTACCTCCACCAAATATCCTCTTGCCAGTTATCTTTCCAGTCATAAACTCTCTTCCTCTTACTCTTATTTTTGTAACAGTATCTCCACAATTCCTGAACCACAGTTTTACCATCAAGCAGTTGGTGATCCTAATTGGGATGCTGTCATGGCAGCTGAAATTCAGGCTTTAGAACTTAATAACACTTGGTCTCTTGTCCCTTTGCCTCCACATAAAAAGGCAGTTGGTTGTAAATGGGTCTTCAAAGTTAAGTACAAGTCAGATGGGAGTGTGGAAAGGTACAAGGCAAGGTTGGTTGCCAAAGGATATACTCAACAAGAAGGTTTGGATTATACTGAGACCTTCTCACCTGTTGCCAAGATGGTGACTGTTGAGCTTCTATTATCTTTGGCTGCTGTGCAAGGCTGGACTCTTCATCAATTAGATGTAAACAATGCTTTTCTTCATGGTGACTTGCATGAAGAAGTGTATATGTGCCCTCCTCCAGGCCTGCCCAGCAAGGGGGAGTTTGTATGCAAGTTGAATAAGTCCTTGTATGGCCTTAAACAAGCCTCAAGGCAATGGTATTCTAAATTTTCCACTACTTTACTGCAACATGGTTTTCTACAGTCTAAGGCAGATTATTCTTTGTTCACCAAGCAATCTGGAACTTCTTTCATGGCACTTTTGATATATGTTGATGATATACTCATTGCCAGCAATAATCCTCAATCTGTAGCAGACCTGAAAGTTGTTCTAGATAAGCAGTTTAAGTTGAAGGACTTAGGCAGTTTGAAATACTTTCTAGGGTTGGAAGTGGCAAGGTCTAAGAAAGGCATTTCCCTATGTCAGAGAAAGTATGCCCTTGAAGTGATCAATGATGTGGGAATGCTTGAATGCAAGCCTGTTAAAACTCCCATGGAAGTAAATTTGAAGTTAAGTAAAGATGAAGGCAAGTTATTGGTTGATGCTGGTATGTACAGAAGACTGATAGGAAAGCTGCTGTTTCTTACTATTTCTAGGCCTGATATTACCTATTCAGTACATAGGTTAAGTCAATATATGTCTAAGCCTAGAGAGCCCCATTTAAAGGCAGCTTATAGAGTAATTCAGTATCTCAAAGGCACCCCAGGACAAGGGTTGTTCTTTTCAGCTCAGTCCTCCTTACACATCAAGGCATTTGCAGATGCAGATTGGGCTGCATGCATTGACTCTCGAAGGTCCATCATAGGCTACTGTGTATTTCTTGGTGATTCTCTCATTTCTTGGAAGTCTAAGAAGCAAAATACAGTTTCAAGGTCCACGGCAGAGGTTGAGTACAGAGCAATGGCTGTTGCAGTGTGTGAAGTGACATGGGTCTTGTTTTTGCTTAAGGATCTTAATGTAAAACACAGCCAAGCTGCCTTACTGTTCAGTGATTCTCAAGCAGCAATTCATATAGGTACTAATCCAGTGTTCCATGAGCGTACAAAACATATTGAGATAGACTGTCATATTGTAAGGGATAAGGTGCAAGCAGGAGTCATAAAGTTAATGGATATTAGAACTCAACACCAGCTAGCTGATCTGTTAACAAAAGCTTTGACTTGGAATCAATTTTGTGGTCTTCTTACTAGGATGGGCATTTCCAATATTCATTCTCATGATGTCCATCCTGAGGGGGAGTATCAAAAGTTAAAGAAATTAGAGAAGCTGAATGAATTTCATGAATCTAGAAGTCCAGGCAGCAGTAAAGATGAAACAGAGAACAAAAGTCCAAGCAGCAGTAAAGATGAAACAGAGGACAACGGCAAGTAGTTTTAAATACAAAGACTACATGTAGTATAGTTTAGTTAGTGGACATGTGACCTACACATGATTGATTTAATTGTAAATATCTGTTGGTTAGATAGGGAGTTTGTTAGATCAGTTAGTTAGATCAGTTAAGTTAGTCTTGGGCTTAGTTCCGTTTCTTACTGGTACTATAAATACATGTAATTATCTTGTTTTCAATTAGATCAATAAAATCATTTTCTTTAGTAAATCTTCTTAAAACACCCCATGTTTTTCAGCAACAAAACAAAATTTCAAACAGCTTAAGCTCCAAACATCGTTGTGTCAATGTTGTTTGATTTAACACCTATCTTATTGTGACCTTGTGCAAAAATGGCATGTGTAAGAGCATCTACATTCATTTTTCCTAATTCTATCCTATTTTACCATCTTAAAAATCACTTTATCAATTATACAATACCATTTTTCAATTCACCAACATCCAAACTTCTATTTTACCATACTACACATTAAAATAATATTATTTTTATTTGCCATTAATGAGAGAGAGAGAGGAGAGAGAAAGTATTGAAATTTTTTAATAACAAGGAAGAGAGAGAAAATTAAATAATATTATTTTTATTTGCCATTAAGCTACAGTGCATTCTAAATTTAGAATGACACTGTAGCCGGATTGTAAAAAAATTTACAATCCTTAGCTTTTACAATATTCAATGGAGTGGTGTTTTTAGGGTTAAATGAAAAATTGGGTTTGCATTTGCCATTTAGCCTATACATTGTGGATGCTCTAATAGACATTTGGTCTTCAATCAAAGCGCTACTGAAATTTTCTTAGAAAAAACAAATATGTACTTAAGGATTCGAAATGAAACAAAAAGTTATAGCAATAAGTCTCTATAGGCATTGGGCCATATTAGAGGAGATCTTAATTCCAGAGTTTAAGCACACTTTTTAAGAAGAGACCCCAGCCTTCTCTCTCTCTTTTCATTTGTTGCTCTGCTTCTATTTTAGGATTGCATCATCATAGCAAGAAGCGCCCGAGACACCAACGATGAGCAATTGATAGAGATTCTTCTATTGTATTTTATTAGCTTAATTTATATAGCATCCCAATTCACAATTGATATTCTTTGTTTTGTATTAATATGCTACAAATCAAATGAATATTAAAAGCTATATAAATTACACTTTTCTAACCTAATTTTTCACCCAGTTTATAATGTCCCCTCTAATTTTGAGGGAATTACTACAATATTCAACACGCCGTCTAAATTGGAGTTATCTGGGATAGAACAATCAGTCACATGCAAAACTTGTGACCAGTGGGCAATTTCTCACTAGGTTGTAACTTTTTTCTTTGGTAAAATTTTTTTAAAAAAAGATTGCAATCTTCTCAAAAAAAAAAAAATCAATCAATCTCTTAGCAAAAAGTACTAACAGGATGTTTTACTTCATTACAAACCAGTTAAAAAATAGTTTAGCTTACTTCCAGTATTTTTTTAACTGAAATTTCCTTTTATTTTAATGAAAAACTACTACATCATCTACTAACTAAATAAAATATGAAAATTAAAACTCATTACTATTTGTCATTATATATGTTTTTAACTAGAATCTCCTTTTATTTTAATAAGAAACTACATCATCCCATTGCCTGTCTTTAGCTGATGACCTCTCTTTGATCTTCTTCATAGAAAGAAATACATAGATCAACTATATATAGTTGTATTGAGCCTTACTGCACAAATGATAATATTATTTTCCTTTAAGTGCAACTCAATTCTCAACAATTTATCAATACAATTATATTAATGAATTTAAGTGGAAAATATTTTATCACTTAAAAAAAAGTATCTCATATAAGTTGATTTTGATCCTATTTATTAAAGGGTTAAGTGCTCTAAGGGCATCAGATAAATATTAATAAATGTTTAATTATAATGTGCACTTTTCGAAAATAAGATGTATATATGTGTTAATGATTCATTAGATTACACACACAAATTGATTGTGGTTAATAGTGTTTTTTTTTTAATATATGCAAAATATTGATTTTATGTTTTGAAAAATGTGTATAAAAACATTATCTAATAAATCATTAAATGCATCTAAACTATTGCTTTTAGTGAGTTAACAAATTCCATTATAAAATAAGGGACAATTTGATGTCAATTTAACGCTTTGTTTGTCTCGGTTATAATGTTTACTAAAAAATGAGTCATTATTTTTCTATGTTTGGTAGCAACCTTAAATGAGTTGAAAAATAATCTCTAAACTTCTCATATTTAGCTTGCTGTGAGATAGAGTTGTTTTCCAAATCTTCTATACTACTTTTTGTGTACCACTTTATGTTCTACTAATCACTGCTTAGTATATGTATTATTACTTTCCATTTTAAACTTCAATTATTCTATAGGAAAAGTAAAATAAAAATATGGCAAGTAGTGATTGGTGAAACATAAAGTGGTACAGAAGATTTGAACTCATACAATTGTTGTAGATCAATGCTTCCATAGCTGTCGTTGTGGTTTATATATATATATATATCTTCCATAGCTACAATTTTGGCTTATAATTATAGCTTACAAACTTGTTTGATTACGATCATATTCGGCCAACTCAAAGAGAAGAGACTCAAAAGAAAAATACCAATTTGAAAATACGGTCTCCAAGAGTTTTTTATTTCAACTGAAATCTCATAGTGTTTCTAAGCAAAAGATATCTAGTATCCGAAACTCCCTACTCCAACAACTGAATTATTGGGGAAAAAAAAATGAGAGCTATCATTTGAGAAAGGAAAAAGAGACATTATATTAGTTTGTGACTACGGATATAGCATAGCAAGATTATAATAGAATAATAAAGAAAGAAAAAACCCTTTTTTATTTTTTTTTATAAAAAAAAAAAGAGAGAGAGAGAAACTACCCTTCCCAAAATTTCCTTTTTTAAAGTCCAAATACCAATACTTTTTCCATTTCCTATAAAAGTAATGTTAAAACTTTCTTAAAATAGACTATTAACCATTACCCTAAGACACCCATTAGCATGACCAAAAAAAAAAAAAAATACTCTTCCCAAAATTTCTTTTATAAAGTCCATAAACCATAACTTCTTCTTTAACTAACTTAGAAAAATAAGTGAGTTTCAATTAGCTCTACTGGTTAAGTCTCTAATAGTTGAGTAAAAAATCTAGGATTCAATACCTGCCTACACCAAAAACCAATTGGTGTCTTGTGTCTTGGTTTGATAGTAAATAGCTATCATCATGAGTAGATGTCATAGATTAAAACTCTAAAAAAAAAATAAAAAAATAAAAAACTTAGAAAAAAAAATCATTCTTGCTAAAAGCTTTGTAGATCAATTCATTGAAACCTTTTGATGTTTCGAAATGAGATATTTATGATTCAAATCATTCCTTCCCCTTATACCTAAAGATGCATTGGTGTAAAAATTTAAAAAGAGAACAAAGTTAGGAAAATTTTAAATATATGAGCTGAATCAAGTCCAGGGGGGATTACCACACTTTGTACACTTAATACATGCATAATTTATTATAGTCAGATCAAAATTTGTTATGCATGATGAGTCCTTTGTTCTTATCCATTGGCAATAGGGGTTTAACCATTTAAGACCATAGGTTGAGCCTCCAAAGCTTCCAATTAAATGAATGATGTTGCCATCAAAGGCAACATGCATAACATTGATTGGCATCACATTAACATGATAAATAAAATTTTCAATTATAATTTTATTTTGTGTTAGAAAGTTAACACATTAGTTTAGTAAGGCATAATTCAAAAATATATTAACAATTTGTTAAAATTTATATGTTAAATTACATTGTGCTAATAATAATGAAATATTGAAATTTCATTTCTAAAGGTAGTTCTCATGATTTGTAATATTTTACATATAAAATTTGTTTATCAACAAACAAATATAATCAATTATAGAAAAGATTATAGTGTTTCTTGAAGATCCAAAGCTGAATTAAGAACAACTTCATTACATGCTGACTAAATTGAAGATTTAATTCTTGTATTTGAGAATTTATTTGAACATATAAAATATCAAATTGATAATGACATTTAATTGTAAAGTCATATTGTTGATGAAAAAAAAAAAACGATTCTTTAGGCGGATTTAAACAGCATAGTAGGACCCAAATCCTAAAATTCCAAAGTTTCTAACTTTGGGTATCAACACTTTCTCAGCAACACTTTTAGATTTGTTGCATTATGATCCATGTTGGAATTTCTCAGCACATATATGCTCATGCTAGTATGCTACATATACGAGGATGAATTATACTAGGCAGATCTGTAAAGTTGTGATTTACAACTATTTTGTATTGGCTTTAATTATGTGCCAAATTTTATTGTAATTCTATTCAATCTTATGTACCCTGTATTTTATGTGGGATTTCTTTGTAAGGGTTGTGTTTGTGAGAGAGTGTGAAGGCTCAAGGCAAATTGAAAATCAAAGAAGTTTTTGTAGGTAGCTCGCGAGTAGCCTCCCCGTGAAGTGAAGCATGTGCTCAGCACATGACAGGAATGCGAAGAGTCATAACAGATGGTGATAGCTGGTTTTTGCGAGTGTCTCATGGGTAAGGCCTTCCGACAAGATACTTGTGAAATATTCTGTTTTTGTTATTTTGTCATATCTAATACATCCTGTCTTTACACACACTATATATACCCACATTACCCACATATTAAGAAGAGTACTTTCAGAGAGAAAACCCTAACCATAACCTTTGGGAGTTAGAGATTGTCATACTCACAATCTTCTACACAATCCATAATGGTTTTCCTCAACTCCTACCTCTCCATATCTAAATCCTTGAGAGGTTGATAGCCCAAACGCTGACCACACCCATTCTGAGTGTAAAGTGAGGTTTCAGTGCTGCTAGGAAGCATTGGAAGAAGCCATATGTTTGGTGGATGTAATCGGGCTGAATTGCGTGATCCGGAGAGCTAGAGAAGACAAGGCTTGGCGAAGTCAGTTGGTAGCAGGAGTTTGGAAGGCTCGAGTACATGGGTAGACTAGGCTTGGAGGGTCTTTTTTTATTCATGTACTCCAACTTATTCTCTAGTTGATCGATTTACCGCTTGGAATGTGGCAGAGAGGTTTTTCATCGAGGTCTTCAGTTTCCTCTTCGATAACACATCGTCATGTTATCTTATGTTTGCATTCTTCTTCCTTCCTCTTTTAGCTTTCATGTTACTGTTGTGATTTGATGAATATGGCTTAGAGTAGTTATATTGTTTGTTTGCTCGTATTTACTCTATTCCGCACTTAGTTTAAGTTAAAGTAAAATCAATTGAGCCATAATTCATAATTTAGGGGTCTAAATAGCTCTTGTATTTTCACACATATTCGAGCTTTCAATTGGTATCAGAATGGGTGCACTTGCTGAGGTTTCATTACCTAAGTGTGATCCTAACCCCTTTTTAAGATGGATCAATCTCAATCGCTCAATGCTCCTCCATATTTTGATGGGAGCAATTATGCATTTTGGAGAGTCCATGTGAGGGCATTCCTTTGTTCTATTGACGATAGTGTGTGGGATGCTGTCGAGATAGGATGGACTAAGCCGAAGGCCACCAAATCCACTTAGGATAAGACAGCTCTTGCAGCAGCCAATGCAAATAGCAAGGCTTTAAATACTATTTTCTGTGGTGTTTCTCTTGATGAATTTCATAGGATCTCTCATGTCACAATTGCTAAAAAGGCGTGGCAAATCTTGGAGATGACCTATGAAGGCACTAAAAAGATGAAGGACACCAAGTTGCAAATGCTTACCACACGCTTCGAGGAGCTGAAAATGAGTGAAGATGAGTCATTCGACTCATTTTATGGAAAGAAAAATGAAGTGGTGATTGGAAAATTCAACTTGGGAGAAAAGACGGAGGACTCCAAGATTGTGAGGAAGATTCTACGATCATTGCCGGAGAGTTTCCGTGCAAAAGTCACTGCCATTGAAGAGAGCAAAGACCTTGATGAGATTAAACTTCAAGAACTCATCGGTTCTCTTCAAACCTATGAGCTATCTCTACCATCTCAAAGGAAGAGAAAATCTCTTGCTCTCAAGATAGTCAATGAGAGATTGGAAGCTCAAGACTCCTCAGATAAGGATGAGGTTGAAATGGATGTGGCATACCTTGCTAAGAACTTTTGTAAGTTCTTAAAGTTCAAGAGAGATGGAAAGTCTTTTAAGAAGGGAAAATTCTCAAAGTTCAAGAAGGACAAGAAAGACCTCAAGAAGAAGGATTCAAGAGATTCAAGGGATTGCAAGAATCCTATAACTCCCTTCTTGAGAAGACAACGTTCAAGAAGGACAAGAAAGACCTCAAGAAGAAGGATTCAAGAGATTCAAGGGATTGCAAGAATCCTATAACTCCCTTCTTGAGAAGATCGGAGAGTATGCTAAAGTGGCTAAAGTAGCAAGCAGGAAAATGAAGAGAGCTAAGCAAGACCACAAGAGCATACTCATGAGGTATAAAGAAATGAAGTGTGAAGTTAAGGCGCTGAATGGAGAACTAACCGAAGCTTACTCTAAGATCAAGTTTCTAGAGCTTGAAATTATTCAAGCTAATGCCAAAGTGGAGTGAGTTGCATCCAAGAAGCTTGATGAAGTGCTTGCACATCAAAAGCCATTCTCTAATAAAAGAGGCTTAGGATATACCAGAGAGAGTAGTTCAGGTGTCATTGTGTCCAAGAAGATGAAGTTTGTTAAGGTTAAGGAACCAATGGTAGCAACTACGATTGTTGAGAATCTGAAGGATGAGAAGAAGACAAATGGAACTGTTCAAAAGCTTTTGACGAAGCCTCAAAACCCATTTGTGGCTAAACCTAAGGCTAAAGGGAAGTCTCTTCCAAAGTCTCAAAGAGGTCCTCAAGTTCAATATTTTTGCCACCATTGTAGATTTCAAGGCCACACAAGACCTAACTGCTATAAACTTCATGCATTGAAGAAAGCGGATTCTCAAAGGCTAAGAGGACAAGGAAGGGGGAATTGGAACGCCAAGCAATCAAAAGGACGAGAAGCTGATTTTGAGTTTGGTGATGTGATGAAGATAATAGATACCATCACTTCTTGTTTGGCAACTTTCTGCCAAAGGTTTGAGAATCACAGATTTAGTACCCAATCCTCTAGGAATATTGCCCCAAACGCACGTGCCGTGTTTGACCATGTCCATGCATCAATTCTTCCTATACGTTGTGACTTTGATTGGTTGCTTGCTTATGTTTCATATTTTAGCATGTTTCTTTTCAAGTTTGTTGTGTACTTGTTATTTTTGTTGAACTTACTTTACATGTTATGTTTTTTAATGTGTTGAAAAATTCAAAAACCCCTAAAAATTTGAAAAATCTCTAAAAGGTTTGATCGTTTGTGTTATGTATTTCACGTGTAAGTTTGGCCTAGTACTTTTGTATTAATGGTGTAGTGCATTTACGAGCTTAGCTTGTTATGTATGCACATCTATCTATGTGGGAAAATCTTGAATTCTATGTGTGACTGTTGTAAATTGATCTTCAAGCTTGTCATGAATGATTGGTTAATGGTCTTGATAGTTTTGATACATGCGTAGACTTGTGTCTATATATCTTCTCACACTTTTTATGTTTTTTCTTTATAGCTCAGCAAATGTCAAATCTCGAAAAGAGACATGAAGTGAAGATATATAGAAAGTGTGAGAAGCAAGAACGATTTGTTAAGCTATATAGAAGTGAAGATATTTTGATTTGGCACCATGCATAGCCTTCCCGTGAAGTGAAGTGAAGTGAAGTATGTGCTCAACACATGATTAGAATGCGAAGAGACATGACAAATGGTGACAGCTGATTTTCGTGAGTATCTCGCGGGTAAAACCTTTCCATAAGATATCCGCGAAACATTTTGTTTTGCTATTTTTTCATATCGGATACACCCTGCCTCTACTCACACTATATATACCCACATTACCTACATATTGAGAGGAGTGCTTTTAGAGAGAAAACCCTAGCCGCAACCTTTAAGAGTTAGAGATTGTCATACCCACAATCTGTTAGGATTTGTACCTTTAAATCCTACTATATGATACTATGTATAATATTATGTATGGCATTATGTATGACTCAATATTGTGATTAATAAAATTGTTTTATTATCATCTAAAATAATGGTAACATGAATATTGAGACATTATCATATAATCAATGAGATGCATAGTATGTGATTTAGTCACAGAAGATATAAGTCACAAGTTCTTTGTAAACTCAGAATTTATAGTTTGTAGTCGATGATGAAATTGGGCATTTCATCTGCAAAGACTATAATATATCAATTAAGATGATTTGTCTTGATCATGGAAGTAGAGACTTCTAGTTGATATGTTGATATGTTTTAAGAATTAAGACATATTGAACTGGACCGTTATGAGATTTATTATTCTCCTAACGACTGTCAAATGAATAATAAATCTCACAACTTCTATTTGCATGAACTCTTAATCCTGAGAGAATAATGGACCTGATCATGAGGTGTAGGTTGCTTTGATATATCAAGAGTGAGATCTAAAGTAACGGTCAAAATCTCAGTATGTTGGGCAGCCATATTTAGTGTTGATGGAACATATATTCTCAAGATGGAATTCATAATCTCTTAACGGAGATATAAAATATTCTCTTGAGATAAGTTTAATGGGTTTGGTTATTCAGAGTGTTGGGCCTAACTATTTTGGTAAGAAATTACTAAAGTATATATATATATATATATATATATATATATATATATATATATATATATATATATATATATGAAATTGGATTTCATAAATATATAATAAATAACTTTAAAAGATTAAACCGAGTACTCAAGGATAAGATGTAATAATTTACAAAGTGGCAATTTACGTTCATGACTTTGTATTACTACGAATATTTTATGAAGGGGTTGCGTGTATAATAAAATCTTGGGATATAATTTATTAATAAGGCATAGAGTGTAATTATATTTATATAGTGGTATTAAATAGAATTAATGGTAACTTTGGACTTGTCAAGAGTTGATGGAAAAGCCCAAGGCCCATTGGAGCTAGTGTCTTATTGGTTCCTTTTGATCCCACTTTAAGCCACACACTAAAGCCCAATTGGAAAGGCCCAATAGGCCAGCCCAATTAGATAATCAGTTAATTATAAAAAGATAAACATACAGATTTTTTTTTCATTAAGAAAAAGAAAAAGAGAATGTGTAAGACACACTTTCATTCTCTCTTTGAAAACTGATTAAAAAACCATACATCTTGGGCATAAAGTGGAATTAGGGTGAATATTAAAAGTATTCTCAAGTACTTCAATCTTTGGTTTTGAATTTCTCCACACCAAGGTACGCTATGTTGTTCTTAAATTCTAAAATTTACATAGTGTACGTTATCAATTATGAATGAAATAGATTCTTATTTGTTACTTCCGCTATGTGTTTTGTATGAGATACAAAACCAGATTTTTACCAACAATTGGTATCAGAGCCAGATTTTCATCTCATGATTGTATAATATGTGATTGAATTTTAGAATTTAAGAAAACCGTTATCTTTGTGTTTCAATTTTCTGCATCAAGTTATGGTGCTGTGTCATGGTTTTTAATTTTCATGGAATCCGTATACATATATATTGCAAGTGGGATTGCATAGTGCCGTGTCTTATGGATGCCAAAGATATGATTATTGAATTTCATAACTGCCATGTGGGTGATTCAATTTGTACGGATTGCATTGTTTATGGTTATTTGTGATCATTGGAGAAACCATCCTCTGTTTGCACTGCTTGGCCTATTGTTTTCATGGCATGGACTTAATGCAATTGCATGGCTTGACTTCATTACACGGCTTGGTTTTATTGCATGGCTTGTATTTTCATATACACTGAGTACTTGTCATATGCCATGGAGAAGTTGAATCCGTATATAATATTAAGGGTTCCAATAATCTAAAAGTTATATATTATATTATATTATATATATAATATAATATAATATCATATCATATAATATGAACGATTCTATATATAATGGTATATATAATGTAATATTTACATATTTTATAATATGGGTTTATATTACATTATATATATTTATATATGTTAATGCTAGTTTAATGAAATTTATTTCTAATGAGATTAAGATTATGTTTTTCACGTGTCTAGCATTATTATGGTTCTTGATCTTAAAAATCTTTAATTTAAAATATCTAGTGGAAAAGAGATACAAAGGTTGGATCTCATGGCCTCCATTATCGGTTCATAGTAGTGTGGGTAAACACCTCGTCTTGGCGTATATGCCTCACGATTCCAAAGGAGAGTGTTTACTTCATAGTACTACAAGATTGAGCTTACCCGTTTAAAATAGTGTGGACAAACACCTCGTCTTGGCGGATATGCCTCGCGATCTCAAAAGAGAGTGTTTTGTTTCATGGTACTATAAGTTTAAACACTATAAAGGGAGATGAAATGTGGCTACACATGACTCTTGATAATGGTGTACACTAGACTAAGTGTAATGCTAACCTCTTGAAGGAGCTATGTCATTATTACTTAGAGCTAAAGGCAATACGGTATATTATTAGTGTTTGATAAGAGTTATCATGATAACATTAATAATGAGAATAATTCTCAACAAATTAATGTGTTTATAATAAACTTGCTACCAAGGAATTATAGACATGGATTGGGTTGTCGTTGTATATATTATTTTATGGTTTCATTAAGAGGTCATATTATATGCTAAATTGATAATATCCAGTTTATTTATTATATTCATGTTTATTATTTTCAGATTTATATCATGACATTATTTAGCCCACTTCTTGCTATTCTTAACCAAAACAAACTGACTGGATCCAACTATGTTGACTAGAAAAGAAATTTGAACATTGTTCTTACAGCTGAAGAGCACAAATATGTGCTTACTCAACCATGTCCTAACTTTCCTTCATTAGATACTCCTCTTGAGGAAAAATAGCGATATGATCGTTGGCAGAAATCTAATGAAATGATCAAGTGTCACATCCTAACATCTATTTCAAATGTTCTACAGCATCAAATGCAAGATGTAGAATTTGCTTCGGACATAACGCATAGTCTGAAGGAGATATTTGGTGAGTAAGGCCTTTCTGCAAGGCAAGAAACCATGATGCAAATTTATAATACCAAAATGGCTGCAAGAAGTTCAATGAAGGAGCATTGTCTTAGGATGATTGCTAATCTGAACATATTAGAAGTTTTAGGTGCCGACATTGATGGAGAATCCTAAGTGAATATGATACTCCAGTCACTACCGGAATCATTCAAGGAATTCAGACTCAATTATAATATGAACAAAAAGATTTATTCTTGTCTGAATTAATGAATGAGTTAGTGGCGGTGGAAGACATCCTTGGTACTTCTAGTGTTCAAGCCAATGTGGGTGAAGCTTCTACTTCTCAACCTAAGTCGAAAGGCAAGAGTAAGAAAAAGAAGAAAAATGACTTCACTAAGAAAGATGGTAAACAAATTGCCTTAGGAGTTGTCAACAAAGAAAAGAAAACCAAAGGAAAGTGTTTCCATTATGGTGAGAGTTTCCATTATGGTGAGAAGGGACATTAAAAGAGGAATTGTCCAACATTCAAGGCTGCCAAGAATAAGGGTATGACATGTTCATTTCTTCTTGAAATATGTTTGGTATAGAGTCCAACGGATTCCTGGTGTGTGGATTCAGGTTGTACTAATCATATCTGCAATTCTTTGCAAGGGTTCCAGGAGACTAGAAAGTTGAATGAGAGAGAACTATTTCTTACTTTGGTTGATGGGAGCAAGATTCCGGTTGAAGCTGTTGGAGTGTTTAATTTATGTTTTATGTCTAGAGTTTTAATATTGGAAGACTGTTTGTATGTACCTAATGTTCGTAGGAATTTAATTTCTGCAACTTACTTAGGTAAACATGGATATTGTGTTATCCTCAAAGACAATGTTGTAATAAAGAAGGATAAAATGTTTATATGTTCTGGAAATATTATGGATGGTCTTTATATTTTAACTCCTGACAAGTATGAATTATAAAATTTTGAATTAGATAGTAACTCTCATGTAAAATCATTAAAGAGAAAGTTTTCTTCTACTAGTGATGCATATTTATGGCACTTGCGTTTGGGTCATATTAATTCAAATAGGATTCAAAGACTAATCAAAGATGAACTTTTATAGCCCATGGACTTTGATGTATTTCTAGTTTGCGAATCTTGTTTGGAAGGTAAGATGACCTAATGACATTTTAATGCAAAAGGTAGAAGAGCCTAAGAGTTGCTTGAATTAATTCATACAGATGTATGTGGCCCTATGTCAACCCAAGCAAAAAGAGGTTATGAGTATTTCATTACTTTTACAAATGATTACTCAAGATATGGTTATGTGTACTTAATGAGACTGAAGTCCGAAACCTTTGAAAAGTTCAAAGAGTTTAAGGTTGAAGTTGAAAATCAATTAGGTAAATGCATAAAGGCCATTCGATCTAATCGAGGTGGCGAATACCTTCTTGGGGATTTCAAGGATTATCTAATTCAAAAATGGGATTGTCTCCCAATTGATTGCACCTGGAACTCCTCAACAAAATGGTGTAGCGGAAAGAAGAAATAGGACTCTTTTGGAAATGGTTAGGTCCATGATGAGTTACTCAACTTTACTGGTTTCTTTTGGGGGATATGCACTAAAAACTGTTATGCCTGTTTTGAATTTTGTTCCATCAAAATCTGTTCCCAACACACCTAAGAAATTGTGGAGTGGGCGCAAGTCTAGTATGAAATATCTCCACATTTGGGGATGTCCAGCACATGTGTTGAAAGGAAAGTCTGATAAGTTAGAAGCTAAAATGAAAGTATGCATGTATTTAGGGTATTCAAAGGAAACTAAGGGTTATTTATTCTATAATCACAAGAATAACAAAGTGTTTGTTAGCACCTATGCCAAATTTTTGGAAGATGATTATGTGAATAATTTTAATCCTAGAAGTAAAGCTGTATTGGCTGAAATAGATGAACCTATTAGTTAAACAACCAATGGATGAAATTATGTGAACCTATTAAGAGATTATGAATTCTCAAGATGGAATTTATAATCTCTTAATGGAGATATAAAATATTCCCTTGAGATAAGTTTAATGGGTTTGGTTATTCAGAGTGTTAGGCCTAACTATTTTGGTAAGAAATTACTAAATTATATATATATTTATGAAATTGGATTTCACAAATATATAATGAATAACTTTAAAAGATTAAACCGGGTACTCAAGGATAAAATGTAGTAATTTACAAAGTGCCAGTTTACGTTCATGACTTTGTATTACTACGAATATTTTATGAAGGGGTTGCGTGTATAATAAAGTCTTGGGATATAATTTATTAATAAGGCCTAGAGTGCAATTATATTTATATAGTGGTATTAAATATAATTAATGGTAACTTTGAACTTGTCAAGAGTTGACGGAAAAACCCAAGGCCCATTGGAGCTAGTGTCTTATTGGTTCCTTTTGGTCCCACTTCAAGACACACACTAAAGCCCAATTGAAAATGCCTAATAGGCCAGCCCAATTAGATAATCAGTTAGTTACAAAGGAAAAAACATACATAATTTTTTTCTTCATTAAAAAAAAGAAAAAGAGAGAGTGTACATTATCAATTTGAAAACTGATTGAGAGATTATACATCTTGAGCGTAAAGTACAATTGGAGTGAAGATTAAAAGTATTTCCAAGTACTTCAATCTTTGGTTTTGAATTTCTCCACACCAAGGTATGCTATCTTGTTCTTAAATTTTGAAATTTACATAGTGCACATTATCAATCATGAATGAAATAGATCTTTATTTGTTGCTTTCGCTATGTATTTTGTATGAGATACAAACTAGATTTTTACCAACACAATCCTTTACACAATCCATAGTGGTTTTCCTCAACTCCTACCTCTCCATATCTAAATCATTGAGAGGTTGATAACCCAAACACTGACCACACCTATTCTGAGTGTAAAGTGAGGTTTTTGTGCTGCTAGGGAGCATTGGAAGAAGCCATATGTTTGGCGGATACAATCGGGTTGAATTGCATGATCCGGAGAGTTAGAGAAGACAAGGCTTGGCGAAGTCAGTTGGTAGCAGGAGCTTGGAAGGCTCAAGTACATGGGGTAGACTAGGCTTGGAGGGTCTTTTGTTATTCATGTACTCCAACTTATTCTCTAGTGGATCGATTTACCGCTTGGAGGGCAGCGGAGAGGTTTTTGGCTAGGTCTTCAGTTTCCTCTTCAATAACACATCAGCATGTTATCTTGTGTTTGCATTCTTCTTTCCTACTCTTTTAGCTTTCATTTTACTGCTGTGATTTGATAAATATGGCTTAGAGTAGTTATATTGTTTGTTCGCTTGCATTTACTCTATTCCGCACTTAGTTTAAGTTAGAGATTTGATAAATATGGCTTAGAGTAGTTATATTGTTTGTTCGCTCGCATTTACTCTATTCCGCACTTAGTTTAAGTTAGAGTAAAATCAACCGAGCTGTAATTTATAATTTGGGGGTCTAAATAGCTCTTGTGTTTTCACACATATTCAAGCTTTCAAGATCGATTTTCTATCATCTTTACCGATAAAGGATAGGGTATTCCTAATTCCTCTAAATGAGTTTAGAGGCAAGTTTCTCCAACTCATTATTTGGTAACTCAGAATATCTATGATTATTGTTCTTAATCTATATTAAACTCCAAACATAATATCATTCCATTTAAATGGGCTGAATTTTAATTTGTTGATTTCTTTTCAAACTATAGGATTTAAAATTAAATTTTTTACTTTAAAATTAAAAAAAAAAACACCTTTAATTGTTTATATTTACTTTAGAGAACATCCAACTAGTGCATCATTAATATATGATTTTATCAATGGATAAAGTTGAGCTACAGAATTGGTTGTAATATACCTTATTCAATAAAAGAAATATTATTACGTATTTTGAAAATTTAACCATTGAATTGCATGTTTTTTATGCTCTTAATATGTATGTCAAATTCTGTATCAATCAAATATTATTTACAATATAATCCATAAATCTGAACCCAAGTCTTTCTCTTAAACTCAGATAGAAAATTATGAATAGATTCTAGAATTTTATGGGGAGGTAAACAAGGTTCATTACTTCTAATTTTGTTTCGTCTACACCACACTAATAATTCCATCTTGGGAGGTTGCGTATCCACCACTGAAACAAGGTCCTAAGGGAAGTGAAGATGAGGATTATCAATTTTCACCCAGCATAAAGATTTCATTATAGTGATTTTATGGTCACTATAATCCTCAATGTGTTTTATGGGGAGGTAAACAAAGTTCATTACTTCTAATTTTATTTCATCAACACCACATTGACTAGGCCACCATCACGAATAATTCCCGCTTGCAAGGTTGTATATCCACCACTAAAACAAGGTCCGAAATGGAGTGAAGATGAGGATGATCAATTTTCACCCAGTCAAAAGATTTCATTATAGTGATTTTATGGTCACTATAATCCTTAATGTCATTCTAACTGAAAATGATTGCTGTTTTTTCTCTATTTATGGTCACTATAATCCTCATCATCTGGGAGATCATCCTCACAAAAACATTAGCAAATCACTATAATCTATGTCATTCTTAAAATTTATTGATAACCACATCATCTAACCTAATTAATTTGAACTAATATTATATTATTCTTTTCTACTTTCTTTCTCTCTCATTCTTACTGAAAATGATTGTTGTTTTACGTCTATTCATGGTCACTATAATCCTCATCAATTGGGAGATCATCCTCATTGAGACATTAGAAAATTACTGTAATCTATGTCATTCTTCAAATTTATTGATAACCACATCATCTAACCTAATTAATTTGAGAGAATATTATATTATTTTCTTTTCTACTTTCTCTCTCTCCTAATTAATTCATCTATGTTCTTAGGTTGAACCTGAGACCTCTCCCTTGTTAAGCCCTATGGCTGACACCGTGACCAACATACCAGGTAACCTCCTTATGAGCTAATATGAAGTATTATTAAATTTATATTAGATTTACATGATTTATAGTTTCTAAACTGACATATCACCTCTATCTCAACGTATTAAATATTATTGAATTTGTTTTCATTGCTAAATTAACTTGTGATTTAAGAATAATACCTTTGCACATGAATTTACTATTTATGACTTTATTTTAAAAGTGATTTTTATTTAATCAAAATAATTTCTACTTGAAATATTGTATAAAATATTTATTCATGCTTACTTATGCTATACTATTTTTTATTAACCTTATAATGTACTATTTTATGTTAACCTTATAACATCATGAAAATTTATTTGAAAGTTTTTTTCAATTTTTTAGATATTTTAGTCAATTTTGCTAATATTTACAAATTATTACCTTATTTTATTTTAATTAATTATTAAATTAATTATGACATTGTCACGATTCGACCTCGATCAACCTCGATCCAACTTTAAAAGCCTTGAACCTCTCCTTTTACTGGTTCTTTGAACGGTCTGTGTTTGAAAACCATAAATCACATCCCCTGACCACATCCCACATCTTGTCAATTTTCTTCAGCTTTAAATTTGTAAATTATGAAAAATAGACCAAGAATATATATATATATATAAAAGGATGATTGGATCAATAAGAAACTATATAAATAGAACTTCCCCATGCCAAACCTTATTGATGCATGGGAACACATTTTTGGGTAAAAATGCCACCATGGCTTGTGGGTTGTGGCTCACTTTTCAGATATTACAAATGAGTGTGAAGAGCAAGAGCCAAGAGGAAATTTTTGGGTTTGTTTTTTTCTTATTCGATTATGTCTCAATAGGACCATCTTAAACGTTCTTAGTGGTTATACCACATCACACTGTTATATTTTCCAAGTTCCAAATATGAGAATAAATTCGGTCCGGATGTGGCGTAAAAGGACACTATTATGCCCTCCAATAATGATGTGCCACATCATATTTTTGCAAATAAAAGACTAATCCACACTAAATCAAATCCCCTTCAATACAAAAAACCAAATCCACACTTCTTCTTCCCTAAATAAAGATGCTGTCGAGAATCTCTAGTTACGACCATTGGAGGTGGAGGAAGTGGACCGTAGAGGAGCCTTCGGGAGTTCCGCTGACAACCCTCCAAACCCAAGGTGGACACTACCTAAGACAATATTGATCTCTCAATTCGTAAGAACAAAAGCCATCAACCTTTCCGTGGTGGAATTTCACCACCAATTAGATGAAAAAAAAGTTGGAAAGAACGAAACCCACAAAACCAAATCTAAAAAACGCTACTCTAGCAGTAAGATTTTAAAAATAAATCTTTGATTTTTGAGTTGGGTTTTAATCTGGGTTAGTGTTATGGTGCCATTTGGTTTTTGAAGTGGGCTCATGTGAATTGGAGAGAAAGGGAGCTAGTGAGAGAAAGAAGTGAGTTTCTAAGCCATTAACAGGTCAGGTTAGGGTTGAATAGTCGTGACACGATTATTAAACGGGTTGGGTTTAGATTGAGCCATTTAGTCGAATACACATACCTTGACATAACACAAACAAGACACGCTAACCTGAATTGACACTTCTACCTGACACCATGCAATACATTCCACCTTGATAGTTGTCAAGTACCCATGGTCATCAAGTACGCTCCTTGACACCTAATATTGGAGAGTCTCTAAGTAACCGGGGAGATGACATGTACCCCCCCCCCCCCTATTGTTTGCTACCATACTTGACGATTTGCAATGCAACCTACCTAGTGTTTACACTTCCAACATGTTGTGGTAACAAACGAGCAAGACCTGATGAACGGTCCATTACACTTGGCTTTCAAACTCTAGCCTGTTCTCCACTCCACTATCTCCATAAGGAAATAAAATGTACACATATTTTTACATATTCGTATCTTCCTAGTATTGGATGTCAAACCTGAAGATCTTTGGACATTAACTCCATACACTCCCTATAAAGGATAAGCCTACATTCACAAGAGCTTAGTCAGCTCTACACCACTATATAAGCAACAAGCCTCCTCTTCTCCAAGGTATGCCAAATTTCTTATCTCTTATACTTTTGGAGTTATTGGAAATCATTGATCTACTAACTTAACTTTCGAAGGGTCTTTGGCGAACTCCGGTGTTTTCTGTAGGTTCTTCGTTCTTCATTCTTCAGGTACCCCTCCTATCACTGCATGTTTAGATGATTGGATCGCTGATGATTTTTTGTGCATCATCAGTGCTATAAACTTTAGCTTTTAACAACCTAAAAAGCTACTTTATCTATTTTAACACCCCACTTTATAATACACCCAACATCAAAGGATCTATTTTTTTTCCATTTCCTTTAAATACTCTTTCTTATTCTTTCTCTATTCTTCCATCTCTCTCTCTCTCTCTCTAAAGAAAGAACAACCATGAACAAGCCCACACATTTTTCTTCATAACCTAACACACTCACAGCCGCCACCACCACCCACGACCCCCCACAAATTGGAATCCCAGGCCAAAACCAAATAAAAAAACCACAACCCCCACATCACAACCATCGATCCAACCTAGCCACAGCTACCCACCGCCACAACCAACCACCACCACAATCACAACCATCCTACCATAACTCTAATTTAAAATTTATAATAAAAAAAAACCAACAACAACAACCACCACCACCACCACCACAAACCCATCTCAACAGCCATCACAAACAGCCATAAAATTGAGCAACCCACCACCCTTACAACCCACCATCACTACCACAAACATCCATAGTCCACCCACTGCTACATTAACTAAATTGAGCCAAAGCCAACCAAAACTAAAAAATAACAGATCTAACCCAGTCACAAATCCATGATGAGTGGAAAAGGAGATAGAGAGAAGTGAGAGAGAGAAAGGGAGGAGAGGACAATGAGAGAGAAATGGAGAATTAGAGAAGAGATATGAAGTGTGTGAGAGAGAGAGAGAGAGAGGAGGTGGAGAGCTTTAGCCATGGGTCTTGGTGGTGGTGGTGGCGGTGGTGTTATTGCATGTTGCCGCTATCAATGGTGGCCCTATCATGTGCTTCAGCCATGGGTCTTGGCTAAGGCTGGTTGAGAGAGAGAGAGAGAGAGAGAGGAGGTGGAGAGCTTTAGCCATGGGTCTTGGTGATGGTGGTGGCGGTGGTGCTATTGCATGTTGCCGCTATCAATGGTGGCCCTATCATGTGCTTTAGCCATGGGTCTTGGCTAAGGCTGGTTAAGAGAGAGAGAGAGAGAATGAATAAAAATAATTTTTTTAATATTACCTTTTAGCTACAGCAAACTGGTATTGATACCATTTTACAATTGCTTGGTTGCTAAAAATTTTAGCTTTAAAACCACCAATGTAGCATGTTTTTAGTGTTTTGGGGTGCTAAAATAGCTTTTTACCAATTTTAGCACCATCAATGTGAGTGCTTATTGTTATTCTTTGCTCATGGTGGTAGTATAAAAGAAGTCATTTATGAGAGTGAGAAGAATCTAGCTATAGATGGTTTAATGGCTTAATGCCTTATTCACTAATTACTAGAATCTTAACATGGCCACAAGTGGTCTTAACCTTTAGATCAAATATAAATTAATGGTTTAAAAATATGTAACTCTTACATTCTTTTATAGGATCACCTAGGGGAGGACAAAATTTTCTATGTTTTGTTATGGACAAATAATATTCCTTGTTCAGCTTTAGTATTTTCTCTTATCCTTATTAGGTTTTTCTAATAGCATACGTGTAACAAATATGAAGTTAGATAATTTGACTGTTGTGATACATGTGTGACTAAAGTCTTAAATTGAACAAAAATTATAAGAGTTGAGTGATTTTTTTTTTTTAAAAAAATCAACAATTAAAAGTAAGGCGATTTAAACCATGAATGTCTCAATTGATTAATATAAGGCAGTTGAACACAAACTTGTAGATTTACAATTTTTGGTTAAGTGATATCCATATTAATTATATTTACTCCTCAATTGGAGTTTGTCTGAAGTGGTTTACACTTCTATTCTTAAAATTTTTTAATTTGAACAGTTAGAGAGCATAGGTCTTTTGGTCTTTGCGCCTATTTTAATTGATCTTTATCTCTTTGTTAGCTTTTTTGGTCAGCCAACTATTCTGTTGATGGACACGAACACAGGATACGCGTTTGAGGGAGAAGAACAACGCTGGAGAGGAGGACTCTGCTTTACCAACTACTCCACTGATTGACAGAGAGCAGCTATGAGTAATCATAAAACAAACTCTTTCATCTTTCCGTTTTTCTTTCTTTGATTCCAAAACAAAATTCTTCTCTCTTTCTTAACAGTTCGTTGGATGCGTTAATCTTCGGATTGTATCTCATTTGCGTTAAAGCTTCAAAGTAACAGGTAAAAGTCCAGTTGTATTGTATTTTGTTTGTGTGGTCATATTTTTTAACATTGATATTATTGTTTATCACAAACTCTTATGTTGTTTTATATATTCTACAATTTCTTTCTGAATTTTTGCACTCAAATTTTTATCTTCCATATGTATTCCGTTTTTCCTCATTGCTGCGTAATTTTTGGTTACTTTTTTTTAAAAAAAAAAAAAGAAAAAGAAAAAAGATCCCCTTTTCTAATTTTGCTGTTCATTTTTAGCTTAGTAGCATAAGATTATATGGAGCCTAAGGACATAGATGATAGTTCAGCTGGGAGAAATTCCTATAAATCTATCCCAAAAAGGAAAGCCATATTAAGAGTTGATGAAGTGCAAAGCATTATTGATGATAATGCTTTTGCTGCAGATTCATCGGTCATGTTAGTTGGTAGCTCGCAACAAAGAAGTAAGTTTAAACATGTATAAAATAGTGTAGTTTAAAATTAAACTAGATATATACTGATAACTAATTTGTGTAATATATAATACGAATAAACGTGTCAAAGAACAACCAAAGAAAAAAGAGATCTTGGTATAGCACATTATCTGAGGAGAAGAAAAAAGAAGATTGCAAGAAAAAAAAAGGAAGCATATGCGCTGAAGAAGGCTCTTGCAAAAAAGGCTATTAGGAATGAGCATATGGTTATGACACCAACCATGGGAACTTCTAAAGTAACAGATGCTCAAACCCAAACTGATTGTATTGATGAAAAAGGTATTGAGAAAGGCGTACATGGAATGAAAAGAAAGCAATGTGTTATTATAAGTGAGGATAAAAAAGAAAAACTTCATGAGAAAAAGAGAGAAGCATGTGCCAACAATAGTGATGATTCAAGAAAGCGTTCTCAAAACAGAGGAGTAGGTATAGTGATAAATGAAGGTTCTGCAAGAATATCAGGTGATTATTGACTACTTAAGATAAAATAAGTAGCAAAGATCATTAAAAAAAAACTATGTCAATTGATACATGATAACTAATGTAAGTAATTTGATATTTAGAAGATCAAAGCTGCCACATTACCAGAGCAGATTTGTAATACAGAGGAAAAGATCAAATTAGTTCTTTTACCATCTTTGAAGGTGGTAAGTGTTACTCATTACTACAAATATTGTTACTTTTAAAGGAGAATATATCAAAAATTAAATAGTCAAATCCTGTGTTAAATAGGATCTAATTCGTGTGGAGTAAGCGATTCAGTTTCGGCAAAGTTAGCTCTTGGATCCACAGGTATGATACTGTTGTGGGAAAAAAAATAACAGTGCTTAGATTGAACTGTCCCTAGCTTATTTAGGTATAGAAAAGTAGAAATTTCTTTTGACTTTATGATAAGGTGTTAAGTGATAAGCTTTAACTGCCCTTACTGTGTATCTTCTGTTTTATGCAGAAAGCAAATATCGAAGATGCAAAAATCCTAGGTCTTTCTTACAAAATATATCATCCCAAGCAGATACTTTGTTGCCTGTACCAGCATGTAAATATTGTGAGGCAAAGAGGTTCCTACATGAATCTAAGGGTTTTTGTTGTTCTGCATGTAAATATTGTGAGGCAAAGAGGTTCCTACTGGCTAAGACGCGCTTCAAAACTAGTAATACAATATACATAAATAAACCATAACTCATTTCAGGAATTAGATTTAAAACGAAACCAAAAAAAAAAAAAAAAAAAAACCGATTCAAACACCAAAAGAGAAAGTGCGAGAGAGACAGACCTGGTGATAGTAGGAGTTGACGGCAGATATACAATAAATTTTTTTTAAAAAAATAATAATAATAATAACTAGTCGCTAACCATGATATGCATGGGAAAGTTCTTGGAAATACTAAAATTTTTCAATTAAGAAGTGGTCAATTTAGTAAAGTTCTTAGAAATACTAAAATTTTACACAATTAAGGAGTGATCAATTCAGAGAGAATGAATGTCACGATTAATATTTTTGGAGGGTTGAGAGAAATTTAGTTAAGATAAATGGACCTTTTCGCAATGGATTTTAAGGAATAAGTCACACAAATGGTTAATTATGACACTAATATTCAAAGGAATACACATAATTCATTAGAATGTAAAGGATTTAAGTTGGTGAGCCAAGGTGTGTGTATATATATATAGGGATCTCGTCTCATATTTCTTAGTCTACCGACAAAATTTTGAAAAAAAATATGATGTTTAAACATTGGTTATTGTCTGCACAACCAAAAGGGTAAAATTTCAAATCAAAATATTACATATCACATCTAAAAGAAACACTAATAAAAAGTAAAAATACACGACATGCACTAATTACAAAAATTTATAATATTTGAAGAGTTTTGCAAATCAACTCAACAAAATCTTATTAAATTGGTCAGGGGCAACTTCACTAACTATATTTTATCAGTATAAATAACCATCTTCATAAGACTTTTGCTTAAATTGTCATACTAAATATGAGAAAATAGGTGCAAGCATATTGTTGTGAACTCTACACTGTATCCCAAAGAGTTTCTCTTGGATTCTTGGATTGCTATGTTCTTCTCTCTGGCTTTACAGCTAAAGCTCCCTCATCATAACGTTCTTGCCTTGTAAAACTTTGCAAACAAAGGCAGAATCACTCCACCTTTGTTTATCTCTCAATAATTAAGATAGATAGCTACAGAATTTTCATTTTCTACTTTTGCAGCCCCCAAAAAAAGTTGTCCTGATTTTATCAAAAGCTTGCCTGCCATTTGTATTAAAATTCTTAGTATATACACCATTAGCATAGATACAAATTAATTCAAGAGTAGACCTGTTTTAAAAAGGCCATAAAGCTCTAATATCATCAACAACCAAATAAATGAAATCATTACTCAGTACTAACTGTAAAATTCTCATTAATCTAGTGCAATATAGAACAAATGTAGATTTTATAAAAATATCATATAATACATATACAATATATCTTACTCCCATGCTCATGTGCTAAATGGTTTTGCTTTAATATTTAACATAATAAGGATTTGTGTCAATACTAATATGCTACAAACCTAATGTAGATTTTGCTCTCATATATTTTGTGCCTTAGTGACAAAATTCACAAAAGTCCCATCCAGTAGTTTAGGCTATTGTTTCCATGTTTTGAAAAACTGAACTTGATATTTATTGAAAAAGGAATGAAATAAAAAAATAATTAAAAATCACAAAATGAAGAACCAAAAATCAAGAACATAGAGGGAGATTGTTGGAAGCAGAATTAACGAACCTAGCATAAATTGTGAAGAGTCAATTGGTAAGATTTTAGACTCGATTAGAAAGGAAGCAACTCTAAAAGTTGAAGCTCACCAAGCTCTCTTGCATTGTTTTTGTACTTCCTAAGGTAGGGATACCAAGGGTTTTACTGGATGAGTAGCTAATAGACCAAACAAATCGGCCCGTATTTCCACCATCAATAACACACCCAAAATGACAAAAATCTAAATAGATTAAAATGGAAGATGGCAAAAGAACTTAACAGTTTATTTATAACTACTGAAATGTTATAAAATTTCCAAAACTGCTAAAGTTTGTCAGAGTCAACAAATTTTATATACCTAATGGAAACCCTTACTTGGTTCTTCATCTCAAACACTTATAAAATTAATCTATTCAGTTTAGGCAAAGAAATGTTAATAAACAGCCCACATTGAATTATGTATTTGTATAATTCTAATTCATAAGGGCTATAACTTATCTAAAATTTTTCAATCCAGTCAAAGAATTAAAAAAAGATGTAAAAAATCAAGGAGAGATTATAGGCACTGGTTGGGCACATCCTCAAAAGCATATACAGTTAAGAGAGAAATCATTGCTTCCGAATCAAGCACAATCCTTAATAATGAAAACATCATGACACCTAAGATGTAAACCTTTTTTTTTCCCCTTTAGTCCCAAAGTCAACAAATTTATATTAAATATTTAAAAAACAAACAAAAAGAAAAGAGAGATATAATACTCATTTCCAAACTTTTCAAGGGCTTTAGGTAATTGCTCATACTTATACTCCTTCATCTCCACCTCTACCCCTACTTTCTCCACCACTCCTACACCTTCTAAGATACCAAAATAACCTAACTCAAATTCTTACTCACCAGGGGCAACGATAGTAGCAGCAAGAGACACAATCAAATTGTTATGTTTCAGTTCAATGTGTAATGCCATCACTGAACACTATCTTTGTGAAAAATAATAATCATGAATCTGAGTTCGAGGATAATCCAATTATCGCCTATACGAAAAGTTATGTGTACCTAAAAACAATAAGCAAAAATATTCAACCATTATTAGAACAATTAAAAACCAAAAATACAAATTTCTTACAAACTAAATAATCAGCCTTTTGGAATTGCAGTAGCCAAAGAAGTAACCGGAAAGGCCTTCTAGAAACTAATTATAAATCAAAACCTTAATTAAAACCAAATGTATCCCATAAGAAAACAGTAATTAACTACCACTAACACCCAGAAATCTATAAAATATTTAGAACCTTATTGTTAAGCTTTGACTAAATGAACACAATTTCAAAAACAATGTGCCAAATTGGATCCAAAAACCACAAATTCAAGTTGTAACTTATCTGACCTGAAATTGTAGAGACATTTTGTGCAGTCCAAGCATGTAATTGTTCATTTACAATAGCTACATCTTGTGCAATCCAGGCATCTTAAAAGTACACAACTCACATCTTGTGTTGTTTGCAAAGACATGAGAAATACAAAAGAAGTTGATCAAGGACGCTTAACCCCCAAATATCAAAAGAATGAAAATTAGACAATCTTAAGCTAAACTATGGTCTTTCAATCAAATGAATGCAATAGTAATAATTATAAAGAAAGAGAGGTAAACATTAGGTTATTGTCAGAACAAAACCTTGTCTTGTAGGTAAACCTATCAAATGTATGTGATAGCAATATACACATTAACTATTCACATGATATTCCTAATAAATGAAATATAAATTCTAAACTTAAACTGACCCTATGACAATTCTAAATTCATGCAATCAAAAAATTTTGTTGGCACCTTAAGTAATCAACAAATTTCTTTTATTCTATTAACATAAACAAATTTTGAGCTCCTTTAAAGCTACATCGTTTCTTCTAAATGAAAATCCAAATCAAAAAGTTTTATTCCCCTAGAACATGAAATTTATTCCTCCATTGAGTTGTTTAATATTCCTCAAAATGGAAAGTCATATTACTCATATATATTCATAGAAGGAGTTGATAAAAACTCTCTAAACCCAGCATATTATATAGTCTATTGTCAACTGGACAGAGATATATTCTCCTAGAGATGAAAAGGGCAAACTATTATCAAATTTAAGGGAAAAGAACATGAATTTCATAACCACCTTATGCAAAACTAAAATGAACGTTTTTTTTCTTAATGAAAATATAGTGGAATGAGCCTACGAAGGGATAGTCATGCATAATTTACATGATAAGCTACATCTTGAAAATGTAGAAAATAACCCTCTTACTAATTAGCCAAAAAGGTCATTTCACCAAGTTTTAAGGTACTAAGGTGGTACTACATATGCATAAGAAACTAAGTAGGACTAAAAAATGAAAATTTTTACTAAATTGCTTCAGACATACAAAGTTCTTAAACAATTCAAGCCATATAGGTCCCAAGTTCAAGTGAAACAGGTATTTTTGGCATTTCTGGGAAGTAACAATGGGGCAAAAAATACTATTTCTTTATCTCAGATTTAGGCTTCTTATAAACTTCCTTTTCCTCTTTTTCTAACAAAGACATCACCACCTTAACAAAAAATAGTTCCCATGAATCAAAATTCCTAAGCAAATATAAATATCCTCATAAGCAGAGCACTCAACAATAGAAGAATAGGATTGCTATATTAATAGAAAATATTTTCCTCAAAGTGAAAGCCTATCTGTAAAAATTCAGTGAACCCTTCACATTGAAGTTAAGATTCAAAATAACTTTCAGTAAGGATGTAAAGTTTTCTATTAGATTTTTTACCTTGTACCTCCTAAGTAATGGAAAGTTTGGTTTAGGCATTTTTACAAACACTTTGGGGAGCAAATTACACAGTCGCCACCTGTAGTACAACTTTAAAAAAAAAATACAAATGTATAAATAGTTACTAAGTATTTAACATCTAACCACTGTAATTTATGACACACACAATGAAGTATACAAAAAATTTCCAATTCCAAGAGCAATATAAACAAAGAGAAAGTAAGAAAAACACTCACAATGTGGTTCATGTGGGTGTGAGAGATGCAAAGGAAGTCTTGCTATATCGCCTGCTAGGGACAATGACCAATATTGAAAGCCAAACTGAGAGTATGCAAACTTATGCAGGTTTTGTGGCTTGCGATTGATATATCCTTCACCAATAACTTTGTTTTATATTCATAACACTCTTAGCTTTGGGACTCAATCGAGGAGAACAAACCTCCATCTAAAAAATACACATAATTTAGTAAATTGACACAAAATTAAAATAGAAAGGAAGGAAAAATCCACTTTAAACAGGGGCTTAAGAAGGACAGTAAATAAATAAAATTTACTAAAATTAACAACAATTTATAGCATAATAACATATTACCAGTAAATTTTATTTATTTCAATCAACCTAAACAAATAAAGAGCAATAAAATTATGGTATATAACACCAATAACCTAGAGGTCAGAGGTCAGTTTGTGTTTTGTGTTTTTCAGTGAAAAGATTGAGAGGCTGAGGGAGAGTTGAAGAAGAAGCAGATATCTTTGATTTTGCACTGGTTCAAGCTTAATCAAAACCAATTATCCAAATACCTAAATTAAAGAAAATCAAACCAAAACCAAATACCTAAATCTAAGATAACAAAAATTAAATCATATACAACACAAATACCTGCACTGGTAGTGGCTTTGGTGGTATATGACGGTGGTGGGAGGTTGGCACTTTTTGCCACTGATGGAGGGAGAGAGTTCTCATGGGCTATGGTTTAGGGATTTTGAGAATTGAGAGAGGCAGAGAGAACGGCAAAGAAGAAGAAAGGGTATTTGGTCTCTTTGGAGTGGGTATAAAATCTAAAATAAAAAGAAAAATAAAATAGTGGTAGAACGCAAAGCATCAGGTTAGGTTTTAAAAAAGTTTTTTATTTTTATTTTTTTTTATATTGTGCTGACGTGGAATTGGATTGTAAAAAAGTTTTATTATATATATTTTTTAATATTGTATTGATGTGAAAAATTGTGAAAGTTTCAGGATTTTAGTATATTGTGCTGACATGGAATTGGGGTGTAAAAAAGTTTTATTATATATATTTTTTAATATTGTGCTGACGTGAAAAATGGTGGAAGCTGTAAAGTTTCGGTTTTATATATATAAAATCGAAAAGAAATTGAGTACAATATATAATTTAATCTTCGTTTATTTTACTACAATGCCTAAGTTGAATTTGTAAAATAAAATCATATAGCTAAAGCATTAGTTAACAGCTATACCTTTCAAAAAAAAACAGCTATACCTTTCAGACATTTATTAAACTATATATATTATCATTATTATTATCAACTTAAAAATATTTAAATATATTACAATCTATGATATAAGCCAAGAAATAGCACATGAAATAAACTTTGAAACCAATATGAACAAACACACGTCAAAGGAAACCATTGTTATCATTTAAGAATACGACCCACGAAGAGCGTCTGTAGTAGATGTTGTAAAATAAATGTCATTTTGACACACCAAAAGTCTATTCTATTATTTTACCACATCATTTTACAACATCCCATTTATCAGATGTCTTATCTTTCAATTCTATACATTAAAATAATATTTATTACACATTAAAATAATATATTCTCTCATCCCTATTATCATCAACAACAGTAACAACAACAACAACAACATCAACGCCGATCAACAACAGCAACAACACCAACAAACCAATAACATCAACAACAACAACAACAGCAAATTCCAAATCCAAAAACCTCAAAAAAAGAGGGGGGAAAAAAAACTCAAACAGACCCAAACTCAAACAACAATCGGCCTAAATTCAAACAGATCCAAACTCAAATAACGATCTGAAGTTCGGCGGTGAGAGCTATAGATGTCAGTGGCGAGCACTAGAGCATGAGGTAGTGAGATCGGTGGCGAGCTGTGGAGAATGAGGCGGCGAGATCAGGGACGAGAATTGGCGAGATCGGCAGCGAGGACTGGAAAGTGAGGTTGCGAGATCAAGATCGACAGGGAGAAGCTGACAGAGGCGAGATCGGCAGGGATCGAGACTGAGATCGTTGAGATTGAGATCGGCAGGAAAGATTTTTGGGTTTGATTTGAGGTGCAAAGAGAGAGAAAGACGTTTGAGGTTGAGGGAGGAGCTGAGAATCTAATTTGAAGAGGGACAGAGAGACCGGTAGGGAGAGAGAGAGTGAGAGACAGATTATGAGGAGAGAGAAAAAAAATCCATTAAAGAAGTGAGAGGAGAGAGAAAAGTTGAATAAAAAAATTATAAACGCATTTTGCAACATCCGTCCATACCGTAGCAAAAATGCAATGTTGCTGTTCAATGTTGCAAAAATATGGCGTTTTTAACACATCTGATAATGCTCTGTTTTTGTGTTTGGTGTGCCAAATGTGCCAAATATTTGGCATTTGGCACATCTGCTGTGGATGCTCTAAAGTCATGAAAAACACAGGATTCTTTATAAAAAAGAAGCATCTTTAAAGATTTTGCATACGATGACACATACCCACACAAACTATTAAAGAAAGAATCAAAGATAATACACAACACGTTCACATGCTATGAAAGTAAAAATACGATAAAAAAAAAAAAGATAAAAAAAGAAGAAGATAAACACGCACCATTAAAGAAAAAATATGGAAAAAAGAAGAAGTTAGGAATAGAAATATAAGATAAAGATCATTGAAATCTTCTAGAGAGTTTCAGATAATGGAAAAAATGAACACAAAAGTTAAGATGTTAAAACTTCCAAAAGGCCAAAAAAATTAAAAATTCAGAAGAATCAAAGCTTCAAAAGTATTGAAAAAAAAAAAAAATATATATATATATATATATAATTACAAAAATAGAAAAATACAATAAAAAGAAGACCCCCAAAAGAATAATCCATGATTATAGCTTTTCTACTATTGAAATATGACTCAATAACTTGAATCAAAAAACTTTTTAAAATATTTGCAAAAACAAAAAGCTCGCTATAAAGAGAGAGAGTATGAAGAATGAACTAAAGTTTTAGGTTTTTTGTCTAAAGAAATATGAAGTGAAATTTATTTGGAACGGTGTAAAATTCATAACTACCCATTGGAATGATGAAACTGAACAACAATAGTGGTAAAAATAGTACTGAAGCAGTTTGCTTAAGCGGCCAAATAATTAGATACATTTTTCTGTGATGGTGTCCATCTGTAACAAAACATGGAACGCATAGTGAACAAATCATCATATGTTGTTCAAAACAACCAAAGGTAATAAACTAATGCAGATACCAACAAAAAAGGACAACAACTTACAAAAGAGTATGTTTTTTAAAGATAAATAGAGCCTAGACAATAACAAAGACACTTCTTCAACGTAATTAACTTTAAATGGGACATGAAATAAGTGTAAAAAGCCCAATTATGTAAACGATCATAAAAATCTCAAAAACATAAACACATAAATCCAAACTAATGTCCAAATCCCAAAGCGACACAATTTTTAAGCCTTTTATATTGTAAATTAGAGATAAAAAGAAGGAAAGGCATACCTTAGGAGGCTTGACGCCTATATCCTCATGTCGTTCAACTGCCTCTTAATCAACCCTTAGGAGCCATCTCACCCATGATTAATCAAAACGTAAGGCAGTCTTAGCCTATATCGTAGACAACATTAGATTAATCAAACTTAAATAACCAAATCTAAATCTTATTTTAACACCTAAGTTTTGTCTATTTCAAATACCTTTACCAGTTGTGGTTTGTTTCTGACAATATGAGGGTGGTGGGATGCGGCCACAGATTTCTCTTTTCTTTCTCTCCCTATGTGATTTTCTTCTCGATGAAATACAGTAAGTAAATACGGAACATTTCACTTTAGAGGATTTGGAGAAATTGTTTCACAGTTACCCACTGGAAATAAAGAGAGAGAAGAGCATAGAGAGAAGGAGAGAGAAGAGCATAGAGATAAGAAAAGAAGTGTTTATTTGATCTTTTGTAACTGCTACCCCAACGGATGGTAAAAATTTCACTGAACCGGTTTGCTTAAGTGGTCAAATGAGAAGATACAATGTTTCGGATTTTCTAAAATGTACACGTGTTATTAATTTATGTAACCACGTGGCGCAATGAGAAGTGGTCAATAAAAAGTTAAACGTTTTGATTATTAATTATTACTAATCGCTGATCTGTGCGATGCACGAAAATAATTATTGAATGAGTTTTAGAAGGGAAAAAAATAACAATGTCGCTTTATTTATTAAATTTTTTTGTGGGAAGCGATAAAAGACATAATGTTACGTCTTTAGTTTATTTTGTTATATATATATATATATATATATATATATATATGTATGGTTATATATAAGATATGTTGTAATATATATACAAAAAGGTGTCTATTGAAAAGTATTAACCATTCAAATTGGATATACCAAAAAGTGGCTATTAAAAAGTCATAACCCTTTGTATTGGTTAAAAGTGCATATTGAATGAAAAAGCATCTATGGACTGAAAATGTGCCTATTAAACAAAAATGTGCATATTGAATGAAAATGTCCCTATTGACGAAAAATGCATCTGTTAAACGGTCATAATCTTTTGGGTATAATTAGTGATTCATATGTATTTGGTAACTTCTGTTCTTTCATATTTTTTAAAAACACAATAAACCTATGGATTTTTTTCAAAATTTCTATTTGTAAGTCTTTTTTTTCTTTTTTTTTTGTTAAATACTAAAAAGTTCACACACCTATAGTAGCAACAATAATACTGAAAAATTTCTTTACATACCTTACGACTACTATTCTTCTTCTCATTCACTTCCCTATTATTGTCTTTCGCAACATTTTATTTGAAAATGAGAGTAGGGCCTGCAAAATAAGTAATTTTAAGTTATTAATATGAAAAGAAATTAATGTAAGATATCCAATATGACTCAACTTATTTTATAATAAAAATAAAAACAAACACACTGAAGAGTACGTGAAAGTGGGTAAATAGTTGGTTAAAAAAATTTTTTTTTTTGTGAGATGAAAGGGAACTTTATTGAAAATGACCAAACAATTTACAAGTAAAAAGAATACCCTGATCAGTCACAGCCCAAACAGGGGAAAGACTACCAACATAAAAAAATAAAAAAATAAAAAAAATCCCATTCAAGGCGAAAGTTTTTTTTTTTTTTTTTTTAAAAAACTTGGTTTGGCCGAATTTAGTTGTTCTGTTTTGAAAAGGTTTTTAAATTCCTATACTATTCAAATTTCCCAAGTTGATTCCCTTTTTTTCTTCCTCTATCATCTCCTCTCTCTTTTTTCTTCCTTCTCCACAGTTTATTAAATCTCAAATCTTTATCTTTTTTTTTTTTTTTTAAATTTCTACTCCTATTTTGAATTGTTCCCATCCACACATTTAACGTTTTTTACTTTCCCAATGCCTTATCTTTTATTTTCCCAATCCTACGCAACTACATCTTCTCTGTTCTCTCTCTTCCTCATAATCTGCTTTTCTCCCTCTTCTCAGTCTCACTCACAGAAACAATAAAAATGTTATGTTTTTACAACAACAAAAAATCTTGCAGAAGCATTGGGCCGGTATTGTGCTTCTATCTTTCTCTTTTTTCTTTTTTCTTTTTTCTTTTTTTTCTTTTTTTGTCAAAAGATTTTGCAAAAGCATTCATCTCAACGTCTGACAGATTTCATGGAGGTTGAAGCTTTAGCAATGGTGATAAGATGCTATGAGCCTGTAAAATACTTCTTTTTTATAGAATAAAACTCCTCCCCTTTTTTTTTTTTCATAGAACGGCTTTTTATTTTTCCCACCATCAAATCCTTTGTCATCATTCTCTTATAGGACTGGTCTTTTCTATAATGATCTAAGTATCAACATAATAGGCATTTCAGGGGCAGAAACAATCTTTCAGGTCTTTAAAAAAAAATGTCTATGTATCTGTTGTCTTGGGTTTGAGATGGGCATAATTTGACTATTTCTTTAAGCGGAGTTTTTTCCTTACTCTAGAAAATAGAATCAATTGATTTTTGTAAGTGATTTTTACTTACTCCTTTGAGTTTATGATACAAATTCTATGCTACATTAATCTATACTTCACTTTTTTATTTACCATACATTTGAGGAGAGGTATCTGACCTTTAAACTTGTTTGGGAACTTTGCTGGCTGGTGTTATCAAAAAGAGAAGTCCTGTTAGAGGGAGAGAGAAGGGAAAGAAGAACGTTCAGTGAGAAAGATATAAAAATGAAGTGATGTTTTATTTATAACTACAGCCCCAAGAGTTGTGTCTCTAGTTTGTAATAATAAGCAGTTATTTTATTTTATTTTTAAAATTTTTATTTAAAAGGTAAACGTTTAAATGAAAAGGTACAATTGTTTGTGATTTTAATCATAGACATGTTAAAAATTTATGTAATCACATGGCGCAATGAGACACGTTCAACAAAAAATTAAATGTTTCGACTATTAGTTATTATATAAATATAGATATAGATATAGTTAATAATAATAATAATAATTAAAATATAAACCTATTCATAATAAAAAATTTACATCATAGTGTCGATATGCCCATCAAAAACAACAGAAATACATCGTATTACATCATTCGTACTTAATTGAAAGAGATACAAAACATTAAACAAGAATAAAAGAAATTCTTGAACTACCAATGTAATTCTAGAAATTTCTCATATGAGCATATCACATGGGAGGAAAACTTGACCACAAACATTTTTGTTTAACAACTACCTAGCAAGGGCAGCAATATCGGATTCAAGCTCTAAGTAGGATGTTTCAAGTGGAATGCTTGAGGGTGCCATATTATGCTCAGTTGCTAGGCTTGCATTAGTCATTTCCAAAGCCAAACATTCTTTTAGTTCTGCTAATACTTGACTGATGTCTGGCCTTTGGCTTGCAATTGGTGGTACGCATGACAAGGCAATCTCCACAGCTTTCCAGGCAGAATTGGTGAGGAATTTTCCTTGTAACCTTGGATCAACAACACTTTGAATATCCCCACTTTCAATTATTGGATAAATCCAGTCAAGTATGTGAGTGTTTTTCTCAGGTCCTCTCATTATTGATGGCCGACCAGTGATTAGTTCAAACAAAACAATACCAAAGCTATAGACATCACTTTTTTTCCTAAAGTTTCCAGATGCTTGATACCTGTATGTAAAACACAAGGCAATCGGATCAAGACAAGAAATCTATAGCTTGATTTAATTCAACAGGTTATTACTTCCATTATATCTAGTTGCAGTTGGTGTTTTTATATAGTTGAATTTATAGATATTAGTTTTATGTGTATTAGCCCAAGAAGCCCAATTATATTACTCGGCCCTAGATTCTAAACCATATATATACCCTACTGAAAATTCCCTATAGCATAGAATTGAGATTATATTGAAGATGAACTATTATATCAAGGATTTTTTCCATGGATGTAGGCCGTTAGACCAAACAACGTAATCATTGCATTCTTTCTCTTCTCTTTATACTATTTCTTTCTCTCTTTTTAGATTTTCATAATATCTATCGTGGTATGAGCGCCACAAATCTGATTCTAAAGTGTTGTTGGGCATTTTAGTGCAATCCTATCTTTCTCTGTGCTCTTGCCTTTGTCTTTTTTGGTCAAGCTCCACCACGCTATAATCCTCTTTGGAATAGATCAATCATCATTACCAAAGACATTTTGTTTGTTTGTTTAGACCCCTATATATTTAGATTGTTTAACCTAATTAATTACCCAAATTGTTACTTAGGTTTATTATTCAGATCTAAGTTAAACACAAACAATTATATCACTAAGTACGGAAAAGTAAAGAAGATAGTCGATATGATGACCCAAAAAAACAATGAAACCGTCCAATTACAAGGTAAAAAACCTGGGGAGGAATTAACCTAAACAATCCTCAAGGCAAAAAATTTACTATATAGAATGAAAGTTTTACAATAGATTTTTCCCTAAATCTAATGCTATCTCTTGTAGTACTTACTCATGTGACCACATGCAGCTCCGAATCCACGAACTTTTCTATTTGAATTTGTTCCACACAAACACCCTCATTTGTGACTTTGAGATCTTACTTAAAGCTTTAAATCATTAGCAACAGTTGATCTTGTATACAACAACTTATATCTACTAGTTCTTGTGATTGGATCTTCTTTTGGGTAGATGCTTATTGAGTTAGAAGGTTACAAAATCTCACAGATCTCATAAGAGTAATCCACAAGACTTCACAAGACTTTTGAAACTTGAATTAGGGTTTTCCTTTTATACCTAGCAGTGTTGGACTCAAACCCTAAACATTTCTTGGGCTTTCGAATCTGATTTAAAATTTGCCGAGTTTTGATTAGTCGAACTTGTCTCTCGATTGGTCGAGCCTTGCAATTTCTCAAATTTTTTTTTTTTTTTGTAACCTGATTGTTCTTGAATCTTGACTTGGATCAATTTGAGCAATGTCTAACATTATTCTAAGACTTAAATATCTTAAACTAAACATGTTTTTGTACTCGGATTGTCAACATACATAATATTAAAACCTAAACATTTATTCCTATATATTTAGAAACTTTTGATGCCACTAGAAGCTGATAGAACGCCATAACACCATTGCTGCTATTGGAACCACCTTTATTTTGCCTACCGCCACTGCCCTTGGGATGCTCCTTCGTTGATTTACTCAACCATTAAAGAATCGCTAGTCATCAAATGCATTATGCCTTGTTCAAAGTTTTTGCTTTTGCTCTCACACGTACATGCACTACCACATGCCATTTGGACTCTTCATATGCCAATGACCTACCTCCACACACTGGCCCTTTATACCTATGCCATGTGTCAACCTCCAAAAATGTGCCACATCAGCTCCAAGGCCATGTCATCAACCATGTTATGAGTATAAAACTAGGGGCAAAAGAGTAAACTCAATGTAGACCTATATATATCAATAATATGTTCTATTTTAGGGTTAATTCTAATAACCCGATACATATGTTTTTTCCAACACATGGTATCAGAGCAAGGTTAGCCAAACTCTATCGTTAACCTCACGACTACCACTCACCCACCTTTTGGTGCCAACAACCCCCACCCACCCACTTTTCACTGCCGATAACCACCAACTAGTTCTAGTCTTGTCTCTCCGACAACCCACTCACACAATTTTTCGCCACCAGCCATAGCTCCAACTTCGTGCCACTGGCGGAATTTAAACCTTGGGTACCGATTTGTCTTTATTTTCTACTTGTTGGCCTCTCTATGTTCTTTATTGGGTAGCTTTGGGTTGATTTACACTACTAAGTTTAAATATTTCATATTGCTATGAAATTATTTGTGTGGTTGTGGTGACAGAGGAATGTTGATTTAACTTTTTTTCAACATTGATTCGCCTCCTGATCCCGACTCTCTTCCCATTGCTCTGCGCAAAGGTAAGCGTACTTTTACATCTCAACCTATCTCTCAATTTGTCTCTTATGGTCATTTTGATCCCTCTGTGTTTAGTAAATTAAGTGAAGTAGAGTTAAAGTTTGGATTGCAACGTTGTCATTCTAATCAATCTATGTTTTCTTATACCTCTACAAGAGGAAAGGTTTTGTTGATAGTATATGTTGATGATATTATAATCACTGATGATGACAAGAAGGGTATTGATGATTTGAAGAGATACCTTCAAAAATCTTTTGAACTAAAGAATTGGGTAAACTACAGTATTGAGGTAGCATAATTTGAAGAAGGCGTCAGTCAATCATAAAGAATGTATTGGATATTTTGGAAGAAACTAGCTTGTTAGGATCTAAAGTAGTGAAGACTCCTATGGATCCTAATGTCAAATTGTATAAAGATCAAGGAGAGCTGTTATCTAATCCTGAGAGATATTGTCGTCTGGTTGGTAAACTAAACTATCTCACCATTACTCGCCCAGATATATCATTTGCAATTAGTGTTTTGAGCCAGTGTATGAAAGATCCTCGCCTTCCACATTGGGAGGCTGTTATTCGGATTCTGAGGTATCTTAAATCACATCCAGGCTGTGGTCTTATTCGGCCATGGCACTCTCATCATGTGAGCTTATGTGGATTAAACATTTACTTGAGGAATTAAAATTTGTTGTGAAGTTGCCTATGACTATGTATTGTGATAATCAAGCAGCAACTCACATTGTCTCCAATCCTGTGTTCCATGAGTGAACCAAGCATATAGAAGTATATTGTCATATTAGTCGAGAGAAAGTCGAAGATAGTGTAATTGCTACTCCATATGTTTCTACAAGAGTCCAAATTGCCGATATGTTTTTCAAAGTTTTATGTAAGACTCATTTGGGTTTATTATGTAACAAGCTAGGATTGTACGATATATACTTTCCAGCTTGAGAGGGAGTATTATGAGTATAAAACTAGGGGCAAAAGAGTAAGCTATCTGTAGACCTATATATATCAATAATATGTTATATGTTAGGACATATGTTTTCTCCAAAACAAACCATATTTGCCATGTTAACACCAATGCCATATTAGTTATGCCACATTAGCATTCATGTGTCACCTCAGTTTCCACGTCAGCCTATCTTCTCAGGTCATCATGCTATGTCAGGAATCTAGTTGGGTTGGGTTGAATTGAATATTTGACATTACACAAATTGAACTCGGATCAGTTCGATGGGTGGATTGCTTGATCAATTCTGTTAGGGTTAGTGCCCTCAAATCCTATTGTATAATGCTATGTATGATATTATGTATGACATTATGTATGACATGATGTATGACTTAATATTGTGATTGATAAAGTTATTTTATTATTATCTAAAATAATGGTAATATGAATATGGGACATTATCATATAGTCCATGAGATGCATTGTATGTGATTTATGTGAAAAGTCACAGAAGATATAAATCACAAGTTCTTTGTAAACTCAGAATTTATAGTTCGTAGTCGGTAATGAAATTGAGCATTTCATCTGCGAAGACTATAACGTGTCAACTAAGATGATTTGTCTTGATCATGGAAGTGGAGACTTCTAGTTGATATGTTGATATGCTTTAAGAGTTAAAACATATTGAATAGAATTGCTGTGAGATTTATTATTCTTCTAATGACTGTCAAATGAATAATAAATCTCACGACTTCTATTTGCATGAACTCTTAATCCTGAGAGAATAATGGACTTGATCATGAGGTGTGGGTTGCTTTGATATATCAGGAGTGAGATCTAAAGTAACGGTCAAAACCTCAGTATGTTGGGCAGCCACATTTAGTGTTGATGGAACATATATTCTCAAAATGGAATTCATAGTCTCTTGATGGAGATATAAAATATTCTCTTGAGATAAGTTTAATGGTTTCAATTATTCAGAGAGTTAGGCCTAACCACTTTAGTAAGAAATTACTAAAGTATATATTTATGAAATTGAATTTCATAAATATATAATGAATAACTTTAAAGAATTAAACCAGGTACTCAAGGATAAGATGTAGTAATTTACAAAGTGGCAGTCTACGTTCATAACTTTGTATTACTACGAATATTTTATGAAGGGGTTACGTGTACAATAAAGTCTTGGGATATAATTTATTAATAAGGGTTAGAGTGCAATTATATTTATATAGTGGTATTAAATATAATTAATGGTAACTTTGGACTTGTCAAGAGTTGACGGAAAAGCCCAAGGCCTATTGGAGCTAGTGTCTTATTGGTTCTTTTTGGTCCCACTCCAAGCCACACACTAAAACCCAATTGGAAAGGCCCAATAGGCTAGTCCAATTAGATAATCAGTTAGTTATAAAGGGAGAAACATACATAATTTTTTTTCAGATTAGTGAAAAAGTGAAATAAGAAACGGTGTGTGAGAGAGTGTGATACACACTTTCATTCTCCCTTTGAAAAACTGAGTGAGAGACCACACATATTGGGCGTAAAGTGGAATTGGAGTGAAGATTAAAAGTGTTCCCAAGTGTTTCTAATCTTTGTTTTGAATTTCTCCACACCAAGATACGCTATCTTGTTTTTAAATTCTGAAATTTACATTGTGCACGTTATCAATCATGAATGAAATAGATCCTTATTTGTTGCTTCTGCTATGTGTTTGTATGAGATACAAAACCAGATTTTTTTCCTTTAATTGGTATCAGAGCCAGGTTTTCATATCATGATTGTATAGCGTGTGATTGAATTTTAGAATTTAAGAAAATCGTTATCATTGTCTTTCAATTTTATGCATCAAGTTATGAAGTTGTGTCATGGGTTTTAATATTCATGAAGTTTGATATGAAAAACGTTGAATTCTTACGAAATCCTTTTCATGATTTGATCTATAAGGATTCAATGCATTAATTCCATGTTATTGCATCAAGTCCATAACTGTTTATGAGTGTGTTGACTGTTTGTGCGTGTGTTAACTGTTTGCACCGCTTGGCATTAAAAGTTTTGGCTTGATGGCCATATTGAATATACGGATTCTTTATGGCCAAGAATGAGCATCTTTTTGGTATAGCCATTGACTTGTGAATGTAACCGTACTGTGCTTGGAATGGGAATTGTTGATGACCGAATATTATATATTATATATTATATATTAATCATATAAGGGATCAATTCCTTGATGGCCCACGGTTCATGCATGTACTTTTATATATAATGTTGTCATTTGCATGAGACAAAGCTTAACTTCATGGATTGTCTTGGAGTACAATTCCTTGATGGCCCACCATGATATACAATAAGACAATTCAATGGCAATTGCCTTGATGGACGTTGTCTTGATGTCCAATATATATATAAGATGTAATAATTATATATTACATATATTAATTTTTATATTATATTATATATAATATAATATGAATTTTTATATGTAATAAGGGTTTTTTATTACGTTATATATATTTATATACGTTAATGCTAGTTTAATGAAATTTATTCCTAATGAGATTAGGATTATGTTTTTTCACATGTCTAGCATTATTATGGTTCTTAACCTTAAAAACCTTTATTTTAAAATATCTAGTGGGAGAGAGATACAAGGGTTGGATCTCATGGCCTCCATTGTTGGTTCATAGTAGTGTGAAATATATACTTTGTCTTTGCCTCGAGCTTAGCATTCCATGCGGAGAGTATTTATTTCATGGTCCTACAAGATTGAATTTCTTGGTTTATAATGGTTTGATAAATACCTTATCTTAGTTTCGAGTTTTGCATTCCATGCGTAGGGTGTTTTATCATGGTACTACAAAATAAGCCTATTAAAGGGATGAAATGTGGTTACACATAATTTTAGACAATGGTATACACTAGACTAAGTATTATAGTATCCTCTATGCTGAGTTCTTACTATTATTACTTAGAGGCTAAATATAAAACGGCATATTATTAGCGTTTGATAAGAGTTATCATGATAGCACTAATAATGAGAATGATTCTCAATCAATCATAGTATTTTATGTTTACTCTATACTGAAGGATATTGAATATGAGATTGAGTTGTCGATGCATATCTATACTACTATTTAAGGGGCTTCCCCTGTTTGGATTCCTATTTTTTTAGTTCAAAAATGCCCATACAGTCTTATGTTTAAGTGGAGATAAAACTAAATGACAATCTGGTAAAAACTCATTTTTTAGTTCAAAGATGCCCCTACAGTCTTATGTTTAAGTAGAGACAAAACTAAAGGACAATCCGGTAAAAATGCAACTCCAACTCCCACTAAAATATTGCCTAAAAAATAGGACTACTCTTCTATTAATTTTTAAATTGATTTATTCACTTATAAATTAGATTTTCTATCTATACTATTATTTAAGGGGCTTCCCCTGTTTGGATTCCTATTTTTTTAGTTCAAAAATGCCCATACAGTCCTATGTTTAAGTAGAGATAAAACTAAAGGACAATCTGGTAAAAACTCATTTTTTAGTTCAAAGATGCCCCTACAGTCTTATGTTTAAGTAGAGACAAAACTAAAGGACAATCCGGTAAAAATGCAACTCCAACTCCCACTAAAATATTGCCTAAAAAATAGGACCACTCTCCTATTAATTTTTGAATTGATTTATTCACTTATAAATTAGATTTTTAAAATAAAAATTATATATATATATATAAAATAATTAAATACAATTTTTTTTTTACAAAATAAAACCACTAAAAAAAAAAGTCTCATCGCACGCGCGAAGCGCGTGTGATGAGACTAGTATTATTTTATGGTTTTATTAAAGTTCCATATTATATGCTTATATGCTAAATTGATAATGTCCAGTTTACTTATTATATTAATGTTTATTATTTTCAGATTTTATCATGGCATCATTTAGCCCACTTGTTTCTATTCTTAACCAAAACAAACTGATTGGATCCAACTATGTTGACTGGAAAAGAAATTTGGACATTGTTCTTACTGCTGAACAGCACAAATATGTGCTTACTTAACCATGTCCTAACTTTCCTTCATTAGATGCTTCTCTTGAGGAAAAACAGCGATATGATCGTTGGCAGAAATCTAATGAGATGACTAAGTGCTACATCCTAGCATCTATCTCAAATGTTCTACAGCATCAAATGCAGGATGTAGAACTTGCTTCGGACATAATGCATACTTGCTTCGGACATAATGCATAGTCTGAAAGAGATGTTTGGTGAGCAAAGCCGTTCTGTAAGGCAAGAAACCATGAGGCAAATTTATAATACCAAAATGGCTGCAGGAAGTTCAGTGAGGGAGCATTGTCTTAGGATGATTGCTAATCTAAACACATTAGAAGTTTTAGGTGCCGACATTGACGGAGAATCCCAAGTGGATATGATACTCCAATCACTACTAGAATCATTCAAGGAATTCAGAATCAATTATAATATGAACAAAAAGATTTATTCTTTGTCTGAATTAATGAATGAGTTAGTGGCGGCGGAAGGCATCCTTGGTACTTCTAGTGTTGAGGCCAATGTGGGTGAAGCTTCTACTTCTCAACCTAAGTTGAAAGGCAAGGGTAAGAAGAAGAAAAAGAAGGACTTCACTAAGAAAGATGATAAATAAATTGTCTTATGGGTTGCCAACAAAGGAAAGAAAACCAGAGGAAAGTATTTCCATTGGGGTAAGAAAGGACATTGGAAGAGGAATTGTCCAACATACAAGGCTGCCAAGAATAAAGGTATGAAAAGTTCATTTCTTCTTGAAATATGTTTGGTACAGAATCCAACAGATTCCTGGTGTGTGGATTCATGTTGTACTAATCATATCTGCAATTCTTTGCAGGGGTTCCAGGAGACCAGAAAGTTGAATGAGGGAGAACTATTTCTTACTTTGGCTGATGGGAGCAAGATTCCGATTGAAGCTGTTGAAGTGTTTAATTTGTGTTTTAAGTCTAGAGTTTTAATATTGGAAGACTGTTTGTATGTACCTAATGTTCGTAGGAATTGAATTTCTGCAACTTACTTAGGTAAATATGGATATTGTGTTATCCTGAAAGACAATGTTGTAATAAAGAAGGATAAATTGTTTATCTGTTCTAGCAATATTGTGGATGGTCTTTATATTTTAATTCCTGATAAGCATGAATTATACAATTCTGAATTAGATAGTAACTCTCATGTGAAATCATTAAAGAGAAAGTTTCCTTCTACCAGTGATGCATATCTATGGCACTTGCGTTTAGGTCATATTAATTCAAGTAGGATTCAAAGACTAATCAAAGATGGACTTTTACAGCCCATGGACTTTGATGGTTTTCCAGTTTGCGAATCTTGTTTGGAAGGTAAGATGACCAAACAACCTTTTAATGCAAAAGGAAGAAGAGCACAAGATTTGCTAGAACTAGTACATTCAGATGTATGTGGTCCTATGTCAATCCAAGCAAGAGGTGGCTATGAGTATTTCATTACTTTCACTGATGATTACTCTAGATTTGGTTATGTGTACCTAATGAAACGGAAGTCCGAAGCCTTTGAAAAGTTTAAAGAGTTTAGGGCTAAAGTTGAAAATCAATTGGGTAAACACATAAAAGCCATTCAATCTGATCGAGGTGGCGAATACCTTCTTGGTGATTTCAAGGATTACTTGACTGAAAATGAGATTATATCCCAGTTGACTGCACTTGGAACTCCACAACAAAATGGTGTAGCAAAAAGAAGGAATAGGACTTTTTTAGATATGGTTAGGTCCATGTTGAGCTATTCGACTCTACCAATTTCTTTTTGGGGATATGCCTTAAATATTGCAATGTATCTTCTGAATTTAGTACCTTCGAAGTCTATTCCTAAAACACATGTAGAGTTGTGAAATGGGCGTAAGTCTAGTATGAGACATCTCCACATTTGGGGTTGTCCAGCACATGTGTTGAAAGGAAAGTCTGACAAGTTACAGTCTAAAACGGAAGTGGTATTTTTTGTAGGGTATCCAAAAGGAACAATTGGAGGTTTATTCTATAGTCATAAGGATAATAAAATGTTTGTTAGCACAAATGCCAAATTCTTGAAAAATGACTATATGAATAATTTTACTCCAAGAAGTAGAGTTGTCATGGCTGAAATGAATGAACTTGTAGTTGAACAACCAATGGATGACACTAGGAATGATGTGACTGTATTAGATACACAACAAGATACTACTCATGAGATGTCTAGTACACATGTGCCTCATCGTAATGGGAGAATTATTCGGCCTCCTATAAGATTCATAGGTTTGGGAGAAACTTATAAGGCTATCTCAGAAGAGGCTGAATCGGATCCTTACACTTATGATGAAGCAATAAATGATATAGATGCACATCATTGGATCCAAGCTATGAAATCTGAATTGGATTCTATGGATTCCAATCATGTATGGGATCTTGTAAAGACACCTAACGACATTAAACCTGTTGGTTGCAAATGGGTTTACAAGAGGAAGAAAGGGATAGATGGAAAGGTTGAAACCTTTAAAGTAAGACTAATGGCGAAAGGGTATACACAAAAAGAAGGTATTGATTATGATGAAACTTTTTCGCCAATAGCCATGTTTAAATCTATCAGAATTCTCTTATCCATTGCTGCTCATTATGATTATGAGATTTGGCAAATGGATGTCAAGATTGTATTTCTTAATGGCAATCTTGAAGAAGAAATATACATGTTGCAACTAGAAGGTTTCATAGCGAAGAACTAAGAGCATATGGTATGCAAGTTGAATAGGTCCATTTATGGACTTAAACAAGCATCTAGGTCATGGAACATCAGATTTGATCAAGCAATTAAGTCATTTGGTTTTAAACAAAATCTTGATGAACCATGTGTGTACAAAAGATATCGAGACAAAGTAGTAATGTTCCTAGTACTTTATGTTGATGATATTCTACTCATTGGAAATGATGTAGGGGTAATGTCATCGGTTAAAGTTTGGTTGTCAAGCCAATTTGACATGAAGGACTTGCGTGAGGCTAACTTTATTCTAGGGATCAAGCTTTGGCGAGATCGCAAGAATAAGATGTTAGGCTTATCACAAGCTGGATATATAGATAAGGTTCTAGAACGGTTTAGCATGCAAAACTCCAAGAAATGATTGCTTCCTTTTAGACATGGAGTTCCTCTGTCTGATGACCAAAAGCCTAAGACTCAAGAGGAAGAAAATATGATGAGACAAGTTCCTTATGCTTCTGCAGTGGGAAGTCTCATGTATGCCATGCTTTGTACTAGACCAGATATTTGTTATTCAGTTGGCATGGTTAGCTGATATCAATCAAATCCAGGACCAAAATATTAGCAAGCTGTAAAGCATATTCTCAAGTATCTTAAGAAGACGAGAGATTATATGCTTGTTTACCATAGTGAGGATTTGATTCTCATTGGCTATATAGATTCAGGTTTTCAATCAGATCTAGATTTCAGAAAATCCACTTCAGGATGTGTTTTCACCTTGGGAGGTGGAGTCATAAGTTGGAGGAGTGTTAAGCAATTTTGTATTGCGGACTCCAGCATGGAAGCCGAGTACGTTGCTGCTTGTGAAGCAGCAAAGGAGGCTGTTTGGCTCAAGAAATTCCTTTCTGATCTTGGAGTTATGAGAATGGAGCAAGTTCTCATCACATTGTTTTGTGATAATAGTGGAGCGGTTGTACAATCTAAAGATCCAAGGAATCACAAGAAAGGAAAGTACATTGAGAGGAAGTACCACATCATTCGAGACATTGTCGCTCGTGGAGATGTTGTGGTAGCAAAGATTGAAAGTGCAAATAATCTAGTAGATCCCTTTACCAAAGCCTTACCTCAAAGGACTTTCGAGTCATATTTGAAGGGAATGAGAGTTAGATTAATGCAAAATAGTCTTTAGGGCAAGTGGGAGATTGTTAGGATTAGTGCCCTTAAATCCTATTGTATGATGCTATGTATGATATTATGTATGACATTATGTATGATTTAATATTGTGATTGATAAAATTATTTTATTATTATCTAAAATAATGGTAACATGAATATGGGACATTATCATATAGTCCATGAGATGCATTGTATGTGATTTATGTGAAAAGTCACAGAAGATGTAAATCACAAGTTCTTTGTAAACTCAGAATTTATAGTTCGTAATCGGTGATGAAATTAAGCATTTCATCTGCGAAGACTATAACGTGTCAACTAAGATGATTTGTCTTGATCATGGAAGTGGAGACTTCTAGTTGATATGTTGATATGTTTTAAGAGTAAAAACATATTGAATAGGACCGCTATGAGATTTATTATTCTCCTAATGACTGTCAAATGAATAATAAATCTCACGACTTCTATTTGCATGAACTCTTAATCCTGAGAGAATAATGAACTTGATCATGAGGTGTGGGTTGCTTTGATATATCAGGAGTGAGATCTAAAGTAACGGTCAAAACCTCAGTATGTTGGGCAGCCACATTTAGTGTTGATGGAACATATATTCTCAAGATGAAATTCATAGTCTCTTGATGGAGATATAAAATATTCTCTTGATATAAGTTTAATGGTTTCAGTTATTCAGAGTGTTAGGCCTAACCACTTTAGTAAGAAATTACTAAAGTATATATTTATGAAATTGGATTTCATAAATATATAATGAATAACTTTAAAGAATTAAACCGGGTACTCAAGGATAAGATGTAGTAATTTACAAAGTGGCAGTCTACGTTCATAACTTTGTATTACTACGAATATTTTATGAAGGGGTTACGTGTACAATAAAGTCTTGGGATATAATTTATTAATAAGGCCTAGAGTGCAATTATATTTATATAGTGCAATTATATTTATATAATGGTATTAAATATAATTAATGGTAACTTTAGACTTGTCAAGAGTTGACGGAAAAGTCCAAGACCCATTGGAGCTAGTGTCTTATTGGTTCCTTTTGGTCTCACTCCAAGCCACACACTAAAACCCAATTGGAAAGGCCCAATAGGCTAGCCCAATTAGATAATCAGTTAGTTATAAAGGGAGAAACATACATAATTTTTTTTTAAATAGTGAAAAAGTGAAATAAGAAACGGTGTGGGAGAGAGTGTGAGACACACTTTCATTCTCCCTTTGAAAAACTGATTGAGAGACTACACATCTTGGGCGTAAAGTGGAATTGGAGTGAAGATTAAAAGTGTTCCCAAGTGCTTCTAATCTTTGTTTTGAATTTCTCCACACTAAGGTACGCTATCTTGTTCTTAAATTCTGAAATTTACATTGTGCACGTTATCAATCATGAATGAAATAAATCATTTTTTGTTGCTTCCGCTATGTGTTTTGTATAAGATACAAAACCAGATTTTTTCCTTCAAATTCAGACTTGGATCTTTGAACTAAATTAGACAGTTGAGTTTTGGTTTAAAAAAGATTGTGGACTAGCTTTGACACTTGACTTTTAGTTTGACTTTGACCAGTGACCAGAGTTGATATTTTACAACCAAATGTGTCCCACTTTGTTTTTTGCATAGATTCTGATTTTTATTTTTCAATAACATGGAACCTCACCTGACCTACCACTAGGGAATAAACCATAGATATAGAATCCCAACTGCCAGAAATGTGTATCAAGTGATCCAGGGTACTCCTAGTAAAAATCAAACCTAGGATGTCTGGATCCATAACTCATCCCAAGCCTTCAACCACTAGGCTCACTTTGTTTCCTCATTTGAGGCTCCCAAGCCTCAAATCACCAAATTATTAATAATAAAATTTGACCTTTTGCTCATTGAGTTCACCATCTATGATATTCATTAACTCATTCATATGCTTCATCACAACTCTATTTCGTTGCCAATGGTCCTTAGACTATAATAGCTTCTCCTTGGTCACTAATGCAACCTTCTTAGGCCCTTATTGTCTTCTGGCATTCATTAATAATCGTTGTTTGCTCTCAATTTGCATGTTCATTGTTTGATCCATATGTAATTGTCTTCATGGTCATCTTCCAGGCATCTTTATCTTCATTAGTTACATTCCAAACCCAAGATGACACCTTGAGTTTGAGAGAGAGAGAGGGGGGGGGGGGGGCGGGAGATGGGTTAGAGATATTTATGTGTATTTGACCTAAGAGGCCAAATTATCTTACTTAGCCCATGTACACCTAACCTAGCTCCTAATCCCTATTATATGCTGCTTAGGGTTCACTGTAACATAGAATTGAGATTATAGTGAAAAGTCATCAAGGGTTTCCTTCGTGGACATTGGCTGTTAGGCTAAATCACATAATCATTGTGTTCTCTCTCTCTCTCTCCCTCTCTCTCTCTCTCTCTCTCTCTCTCTCTCTCTCTCTATATATATATATATATATATATTTATTTTTTTTTTCAAGGAATCTATCAATTGATTACTTTAATCGTAAGTAATAGCTTTTGGCACCTTGATGCTTTGACAACTCCCTCCGGTGAAAATACAGAGAAATATCACATTGTAACAATTTTAGTCTGTTCTCAAATCCCATTAGAACATATGTAGAAGATACTTAAATAAAATCCGACTCCAACATAAAATAAAAAAATAAAAAAAGAAATAAAAAAGTATATCAACCAGTAAGTATAAACACTTACTCTGGATCCAGGTATCCTAATGTGCCAGCTGGGCAAGTTGACACGTGAGAGTCACTTTCAGTTGCAAAGATTCTGGACAACCCAAAATCAGCTATCTTGGCTTGCATATGTCCAGTCAATAAAATGTTGGAAGTTTTCAAATCTCTATGAATTATAGGCGGCTTGCAACCATTATGAAGATACTCTAACCCTACAACTCCACCAAAAATCCATCGTTAAGTCTAAGTAATAATTTCTATTTAAAAAAAAAAAACCCAAAAGGTATTAAAGATCAATAATAATGTAATTGATTTGTTTGCGAACCATGTGCTGCATCCACTGCAATACTAAGTCTCTCATTCCAAGTCATCACATTTGTGTTTTTCACTACAGGAAAAATATATGAATACAACTGTCAGTTGGGTTTTATTGGAAAAGGCATTGTTTTGCAAATTCAAGGCATAAGAAATAATAATTGTAAGATGCTCACCACGCATATGCATTCCTAATCCAAATAGTATCAAATAGCAATAGCAATAGCAATTCAGTTGTATAAAGCTTATACTGGCTAGTTGGTACCTCACCCATCCCCCGTTTTGTCTGTTTTAATTGGTTGGACGATCAGAATTTTCAAGTTGTTGTATCGTGAAAAGATTAGCTGGACCTCTGATTAATTCTTAGGCATTTTTAACCTACCTTCTTTCTCTCTCCACATCTTAATATGTTTAGTTAGTTGCATAGGTGTTTCACCATGGGATGGGGTAAGGCCTAGTTTCATTTTCATAAGAAGTTATCATTTTCATGCTAAGAGTAGGCCAAATGGAACAGCCTACTGAAATTATTTGGCAAGCATTTGATATGAGTAGCACCTTGTTTGGTGGTTTGCTCTTACTAAAAGCCCACCAAGTGTAGTTATGGAATTCAAACCAGGTCTTGCCCATATTAAAAATCATGTTTTTGATATGATAAAGGTAGCCTATGATGAGTCATAGGATGAAGAGCCTTTGAACACAAATGGTAAATGGTAAATACCTGATAAATGCTGGTGCAAATTGCCATTTTCCATATACTCATATATGAGGGCCTTCTGGTCATCCTCATCACAGTATCCAACAAGAGAAACCAAGTTTCTATGATGAACAATCATCAAGAGTTGTGCCTATATTTCAAACCAGTTCTTTAGTTTAGTTGGATGAAAATCTTTAGTTGCATGTCTCATGTAATTACAGATTCACAGTTTCAATTTAAAAAAAAAAAAAAAAAATCCAGCAATTCAGAAACAGGCTGCAATTTTCTATATAACCTCAGCTTGAAATTCCTTATAGCCTTGGTTTGATGAAGGAGAGAGCAATTTAACAGCTACTTGAACTTCATCTTTCAGTTTACCAAGGTACACTTTACCAAATCCTCCTCCTCCAATGATGGTTTCGAAGTTATTAGTAATGCTCACAACCTCAGAGTAGCTGTACTGTTGATTCTTTGATCTGATATTGGATTTGGTAACCATACCTACAGCAAGGAAGATCTTCAATAAAACTATCAAAAAAATGTTTGTGTTGCGTGAGAATATGCAGAGTTTATGTTTTAAATCTCTTATGTTTGTGTCCTCAAATCTATTTTATCTCACGTGTTATTGTTACTAGGATTAATATGGAGTCCACTTATCCTAGGTTGGGGATGCCAGTCAAGGTTGTCAAAATCGGGATCCTACGTGAGATCGTTGAAGGTAGGTAGGATCGTAAATCGTAGGATCGAATCGTAAATCGTAAGATCCTACATATTTTTAGATTTAAAGCAAAAAATACATTGATAATGACTTTGTATGTTGAATAATCACATAAATTATAAATTCATCCACAAAAAAACTAAGATTTGCATCATATGATATTATTTGCATATCATACGTCACTAAGTCTATACTAACGAAATAAATATATTATAGTTTTGACCTAATGTATTTAAAAAGTTCAATAAATGTTTAATAAGCAACCAAATACCAAAATATTTATCAAAACATATGGAAAATATTTTTCAAGTTCTAAGTTCTAAGTTCCAAGTTTGAAATCCAAAATAAGTTAACAAATGGAAACTAGCTAACTACAATATGAAATCCAAAAGTAAAATGAATATTAAGGTGAAGTGAACATTTAATTATTTTTATTCCAAGGTTCTTATAACTACCGTCCTAAATTCCTAATCATCATCACCAATTTCATCATCTATGTAGACATTATATATTTGTATACTAGAACTACAAAAGACATCAAGATACAATGTCACACTCAACTATTCAAGTTATACCACTCAATAACAATTAAAGAGCATACTCAAAAAAATCAATTGATCAATATACAAATACAAGCATAACTGATAAAATTATATATATATATATATATTAGGAGATGAATGACAAATGTAGAATCAGTTTCCTAGTAAATATATCTAAAACCCAACTCTCATGCCATGAACATTATTGATTTTGATGATTTAGGATAATAGTTCACACCTCACAGGGTCTTCTATAAAACTCTAGTGTTTGGTTGCAGAAAGGGAGCCACATATATTCATGTTAGAGTTTGCAACCGCTAGAGAAATTGCTTGAAAGATTAAACTCAAAATTGTTGCTCACTATTTCTAAACAATATGGAACTTTCCAAAGAACATTTATAAAGACTCATTATTATAGAAGTCTAAATATTTTATCATTAATCAACAACTATAAAATGATCAAACAAACTTAATAAAAAAAAATTTAGAAAAAAAAAAAACCAAAAATTTATGTTGTTGGTAGGATCGGTAGGATCCTATACGATCCTATACGATCCTACACGATCCTACATACGATCCTAACATTTTTACGATCCTAGTGCGATCTTAAACGTTTTGATGAGGTGGGATCGTAAAATCGTACGATCCTACGATCCGGATCGCGATTTTGACAACCATGATGCCAGTAAATGCTCACGCTTGTGACCCCAAATCCATAAGCAGTAACAGTTTACCATATTTAGGTTAAGGTTTCTCAACATGTATTGTCCATGGTAAAGCTAGAGGAAGTCTTGAATTGCATGATTGTCTGCATCTTTTGCATTTTAGCATGAGTTCCCTATTGAAATTTTGTATTAATTTTTTTTTAGAATAATAAATTTTATAATCAAATATTTTTTAATTAGTCTCACTATAGTAAAACAGAATGCAAAAATGAGTTTTCTACAAAAGAGAAGTTTTATTAGTAACTAGTCGTAGACTTGCGCGTTACGCATGATAATATTATTGTTTTAGTTATTATTGGTTAATAGTTGATTTTTCATTTTCTTTCAAGTTAATATATTGACTTTAAAAAAATATACAGTCTAATATATTAATTCAATAATAATAATAATAATAATAATAATAATAATGTTGAATAAAATAATATAAGAAAAAAAGTAAAAATAAAAGATATAACAATAAACACCAAATTACCCAAATCATGTTATGTAATTGAATAATATATATTATATTCTTACATATTATCTTTTTTAAATTTTTTTTATATCGCAATAGTATAATATTTAACAATCAAAGAGAACAAAAAAAAAAAACTTAAAACACAAAACTAAATCATACCCACCCAATGTAGAGTTAAAACAAACACAAAAAAAAAAAAAATTATCAACTTAAGTACAGATGTAGGAAAATAAAAAAATAAAAATACTCCAAAAATTATTGTGTGCATGTGTGTGTGTGTGTAAAAGAGAGAGAGAGAGAGAGAGAGAGAGAGAGAGAGAGAGAGAGAGAGGAGGGGAGAAACAACTTTTCTGTGATGGAAAATTATGCAAAAAATGGAAGAGAGAATAACAAATTTATAGAAATTGAGTGAATATGATGAGACAAAATAAAGGAAAATGAATGGAAAGATAAATAGTGACATTAAGGTTGAGGGTAGTGAGGAGATGAAAAGGTAAAGGAGGGAAAGATGAAGAAACAAAATAAAGAAATATTAAAAGTGATATTAAGGTTAAGGATAGTGGGGAGATGGAAAGGTAAAGGCATGAGAAAGTGCAATTATTAAAAAAAAAGTAAATGTTAAAAAAGAATTATAGAAAAATTAGAAAGAAAAAATATAATGACATGGATGTTGATGTGGCTCAACGTGGCACAGTAACATTAAACGCTACGCTTAAAAATAGAAAAAGTGTAAATGTTAAAAAAAGTGAATACAATTTAATTTATTTAAATTTAAATAAAATATTATATGTTTAATTGAAAAAAGAAATTATAAATAATTTAATTATATGGAGGATGTGACTGAGTTTAGATATTGAAAAAAATAAGATGAAAAGATTAAAAAAGTAAAAATAATATATATATATATATATATATATATATAAAACAATGAATACCAAATTACCCAAAAATCTTGTTATGTGATAGAATAATATATATTATATTCTTATATGTTATCTTTTATAATTTTTTTTTATAACACATTAGTAGAATATTTAACAATCAAAGAGAAAAAAAAAAAACTTAAAACACAAACTAAATCCTATCAACCCAATGTAGAGTTATTACAAACACAAAAATTTACCAACTTAAGTAGAGATGCAGGAAAATTAAAAAAAAATACTCCAAAAATTATTTTTTGTGTGTGTGTGAGAGAGAGAGAGAGAGAGTGAGGGAGAAGCAACCTTTATGTAATGAAAAACTATGCAAAGAATGGAAGAGAAAAAAACAAATTTATAGAAGATGGTGTGAATATGAAAATACAAAATAAAGGATAATGAATGGAAAGATGAATAATGACATTAAGGTTGAGGGTAGTGAAGAGATGAAAGGCTAAGGGAGGGAAAGATGAAGAGACAAAATAAAAAAAGATGAAAAGTGATATTAAGGTTGAGGGTAGTGGGGAGATGAAAAGGTAAAGGCATGAGAAAGGTTAGAGAAAGTGCAATTATTAAAATAAAAAAAAGTAAATGTTAAAAAACAATTATGGGAAAATTGAAAAGAAAAAGGATAATGACGTGAATGCCGATGTAGCTCAACGTGAGCACAATAACATTAGACGCTACGCTTAAGGTTAGAGAAAGTGTAAATGTTAAAAAAAGTGAGTACAGTTTAATTTATTTAAATTTAAATAAAATATTATATGTTTAATTAAAAAAAGAAAATATAAATAATTTAATTATATGAAGGATGTAACTGAGTTTAAATATTGAATATATATATATATATATATATATATATATAACAATAAACACCAAAATTACTCAAATTATGTTATGTAATAGAATAATATATATTATATTCTTATATATTATCTTCTTTTTTTTTTTTTATAACGCAATATTATAATATTTAACAATCAATGAGGAAAAAACAGACTTAAAATACAAAACTAAATCGTACTAACCAAATGTAGAGTTATAACAAACAAAAAAATTTAACAACTTAAGTAGAGATGCAGGAAAAAAAAAAAAAAAAAAACTCCAAAACTTATTTTGTGTGTGTGTGTGTGTGAGGGAGTAAGAGAGAAAGAGAGAGAAGGGGAGGGAGAAACAACCTTTCTATGATGGAAAACCATGCAAATAATGGAAGAGAGAATAACATATTTATAGAAGATGGTGTGAATATGAAGAAACAAAATAAAGGAATGAATGGAAAGATAAGGTTAAGAGTAGTGGGGAGATAAAAAGATAAGGGAGCGAAAGATGAAGAGACATGAAAAGTGATATTAAGGTTGAGCATAGTGGAGAGATGAAAAGGTAAAGACATGAGAAAGGTTGGAGAAAGTGCAATTATTAAAATAAAATAAAAAGTAAATGTTAAAAAACAATTATAGGAAAATTGGAAAGAAAAATGATAATGACGTGAATGCTAACGTGGCTCATCGTGAGTAAAGCAATATTAAACGCTACGCTTCAACTTTTAGTAATATGTAGACAATCAAAAAAAAAAAAAAAAACTTAAAACACAAAACTAAATCGTACTAACCCAACGTAGAGTTATAACAAACACAAAAATTTATCAACTTAAGTAGAGATGCATGAAAATAAAATAAAAAAAATACTCCAAAAATTATAGTGTGTGTGTGTGTGTGTGTGAGAGAGAGAGAGAGAGAGAGAGGGAGGGAGGGAGAAACAACCTTTTTGTGATGGAAAACTATGCAAAGAATGGAAGAGATAATAACAAATTTATAGAAGATAATGTGAATATGAAGAGACAAAATAAAAGAAAATGAATGGAAAGATGAATAGTGACATTAAGATTGAGGATAGTAGGTAGATGAAAAGGTAAGAGAGAGAAAAATGAAGAGACAAAATAAAGAAAGATGAAAATGAATATTAAGGTTGAGGGTAGTAGAGAGATGAAAAGATTAAGGCATGAGAAAGGTTGGAGAAAGTGCATTTATTAACAAGAAAAGTAAATGTTAAAATACATATAATTATAGGAAAATTTGAAAGAAAAAGGATAATAACGTGAATGTTGATATGGCTCAACGTGAGCATGATAACATTAAACGCTACGCTTCAGCTTTTAGTAATACATAGATTAGAACATTGCACACAGACACACTTTGTTAAACATAGCACATCACTCTTCATTTACACTATTGCTTTTTATTTCACTTACATAGTTTTCCAATTAGTAGGAAGCCTTATATATATACCAAAGAGACAGGCTTCCTAAACTTTCCAGAACTACTTGCAAAAGGTTGAATATTCAAAGATACAAAGTCAACAAAGCAGCTATTTCGCATCTAGATAGGGTTGTAAATGAGAGTATTAAAAGTTCAGAATTGTTAGTTTTATTTTATTTTGAACACATGTCGAGCTTGAGCTCATCGGCAAACTAGATTACATATCCTAGCTTTGTCCATTTTCTTGTCGAACAAGTTTTAACTTGTTCACAAGCTACTTGATTAACTTGTTCTTTTCCCATATATAATAATTATAGACCCCAACTAAAATGTTTTATCTCTTCACAAATATATGCTAATAATTAAATTCACCAAACCTATATTGTTGAAAGCCATATATAATTTTTAATACAAAATGGACTATTTATATTCTCAATAAATCATAAATAATAATTTAATATCTTATAACTTATTTACAAACTTACTATATCCAATTTCAAGTTTATAAAACTACATATACATGTATGCATATGAATATGTATTATTATATAAAGGAAAAGAATACAAACACGTTCTCATGTTGTAAATCAAAGGTTTTTGGTACTTTACCTCTTGGGTTTGGTATCAAACCCTAAGCAAAACTCAATGCCATGGAAATGGATCTACCACAACTCTTTCCACAAACTCTATAGCCTTTCACACAATTTCTAATGGCTTCCTGGTTAGTAGAAAACACAAATATGAGCCTCCTACTTGATGTTCCCAGGCTATTAAGACCCAAGGCTTTGATGATGGAACCCTAAGACTAGAGAAAGCTTGACGAGAGTTTTCATGTCTCTCTGATTTTCTTAATGTAAACATACATTCAAATGATTGTCGTGTATAGGGGTGTCCAAGAAGACCCGCCACCCGCCTAACCCGCCCAACCCGACCCGAAAAACCGGCCGATCCAACGCCGACGACGGTCGGCAGCAGGTCTTCGCCCATGAAACCCGATACCGGCGGGTTGGTTGAAGGGTTTAAGCATGAAAACCCGATGTTCAACCGACCCGACCGGAAAACGCATAGAAATGTCAGTTTTCCGCCAATTGGAGGGGTTAACCGGCCTCATTTTCTCCGATCTGTCGAGATTGGCCGAGATCTCGTTGCAATCTCACCCGATCTCTTCGCGATCTCGCCCCATCTCTTCACGATCTCTTCGCCTTACACTGATATCTCGCCGGACTCTTTGAGATCCGGCCTGATCTCGTTGAGATCTACCGAGATCTCTTCAAGATCCGGCCAAATCTTGTTGAGATTCGGTCAGATCCTGCAAAAACCATAGATTTTGGCAAAATCCGGCTACGATATCAGCAAAATCCGGCGAGATTCACATAGTTTGAACCCACCCGATACCCGACCGAAAACCGACGAGCTTCGACCACCCGAACCGCTACCTCCAGCGGGTTGGCGGCGGATCTAGATTTAAGAAACCTGAAATGATCGGGTCGGTTCCGGGTTGGGCACAAACCCGACCCGGACCGACCCGTGGACAGCCCTAGTCGTGTAAACCAAGGATTATGTACTATTATAATGTTGTCACCAAAAAAACCCTAATGGAATAGGTTTCCTACATGAGTGGGAGTGTTAGATTAAATACTAAATTCATTATTTCCTAACAGTTCAAGCTTTTACGACAATAAATTTTTATCAATGTATACTTAAATCAACCTTTAGACTTAGGAGTTTGTTCATGAATGCATTATTATGTTTGAACTTAACTCATTTAATAGTCCAAGTCTGAACTTAGGCTTGAGCTTGGCTCATATGATAAATATATGAATATAAACAAGTTTTTCCCTAGTTGAGTTTGAGTTGTTCATAAAATACTCGGTTCATTTACATCCCATCATCTAAAATGTTATGCCCAAGTTGCTTATGTATTCCTAAGCCATTGAATTCTAAAGACAACCATCCACTCACTAAAGTAAGATATTATCCCTATATTATTTTGCAGCTACTCTAAAGACATGCAAACACAAAATAGCACACATTCAAGAACAAAGCATTGACCTATTGATAGGGTCAATGCTAACTCTTACGTAGTCCCCATCGACACCAACTACTTTCTCATGGCATTGAGATGCCATCAAAAGTTGGAGAACTTATAGATGGATTATTCCTTCATGAATATTAACTGCTACATGTTCTTGAATATAACCTTTTAATATATTTTCTCAAATAAAATGATGATGTACCTCAACTACTTCGTCCAAGCACGAAACACATTCTGTGCTGCCAACTTTATTCTCTACTTTATTTGTTGAGAGAGACATTGTTGGTTGTCGCTAGCTACACCAAGATATTGTCCCCAGCTAGAATTGAACACATTTCCAGTTGTGGACTTTATGTGTTGAAATATCTCCAGTACAATCAGCGGTGGAAAAACCAACTTCATAAAGAATCCCTAGACTAGATAATATCCTTAACATATTGTAGGATGCGTCAAAAATCTTCCAAATGTGGCTTGCTAGGATTCTACATAAACTAGCTTACTATCCCAATTATATAAGCAATATTTGGTCATGTCAACGCTAAGTAGATTAAACTACCCAGTATTTTATTTTTGCGGTATGATTGTGTCCATCATAAACTGAACTGGGCCTCTGCATAATTGGCTTAATTAATCAAGTTGGTAAATTTGGCTTTAAATTAATCATCCAGGGTCTAAATTCCTAACAGAGCCTTTTTCAGAAAGACCACTTATGTTTAGGTAGGCAATATCTTATATGGGAATCTATCCCCATCCAAGGAAAGAATGCAATGCATTAGTGCAAGCCATTAATATGATAACCCTATGCATTCAATCTTGAGATCTTATATAACTACTAGAATTCTTGCCAACCTGCCATGGATCATGGATGAAGTCATTACTGTTATTAATATTTTTTTATCAGTCCAGTAAAAAAGGCAACAGTTGAAGAATACTACCCACTGACACAATAAAGCTACTTAGAGCACCACCGAATCATGAATTCATACCCAAGCATTGCATGAACAGAAATAAGTGCATTTACCCCTTGTTCACATGTTGAAGTAGTATGCGGATGTATTTATTATTGTCGATCAATTGCATAATATTGCCATCATGACCGTGTCGTGTGGTTGGTCACAATTGCCTCTGGTGAGAATTAAACAATGTTTGTTTTACTTTCATAACCATCTTAAAGGCGTTGGTGTATCACAGGAAAAATAAGACTGGCTAGGATTGGGTACTGCATCTTTTCTAAACGACGTCACTCAATCAATTGTGTTAGCAATTACAAGAAAGAAATACCTCCATGTCTTTTCTGTTTACAGATAGCCAGACGACTAAAGATGAACAGAAGGAGCAGGACTGCTGCTGTGGACGATGCAACAACTGGAATAACAAACTCCTTTTTCTTCCCTCTCTTGCATGCAACTGACTGACAAGGATCTGGATTTTCGTTCACACTTGCATAGGGTGAATCAAGGTAGTATGCCATGGTAAGTAAGTTATTAAACATTAATTTTTCTGTCTATATACAATAAAAATTGATATTGGAAAAATAAATGAGATACTCCTAAATTTTACGTACATATAAGTGAACAAGTATATATATATATATATATACTTTTTTCTAGTATTAGGCATGCAAAAGTAGTTATATATAAGGAAGAGAGAGAGAGAAAAATAAAAGAAAATAACCAAGTGAAATTAGAATTAAGAAGCAAAAGGAATTATGAAGGAAGAAAAGATAACCTCAACACCAACGTCCCATCACTAGACTTCTGCAGAAGATCCTCAGGAATGGAACCTGTGAACTTGTTCCCACGCAAATCACTGAAGAGATAGTGTTAGGCAGATGACCTCAATTTCCCTACACGAAAATTTACGTTGCAATACCATGATCAAATCTCAAAAACTTACAGAGTGTACAAATTTGGCAGTTGTGCCAAAAATTCTGGCAGTGGCCCAGTTAAGTCATTGTATGACAAATCCCTGAAAGAAGAGTTAGCAAGATCTTTAGGAAACATATACAGAAATGTTAAGTTAAAAAATAGTCCTCTGTTCTTGAAACCTGATACTGAACTTGCATATAACACAATTGTATAGATGGTGTTGCTGGAACAGCCAGTATCTAGCTAGTACAATTGTATAGTAACCAAATGCAACATATCAACCCCAATTCAAATTAAGACTCACAAGGACTCTATTGCTTTGAGATTCGAGAATGAAGTTGCAATCTTCCCAGTCAAATTGCTTGAGCTCAAGTTCCTGTTTGTCATTATGAAAAAAGGAAGAGGAGTTGAATTTTTGGAAGATAATTTGCAATCCAAATAAAATTAATCTCATGCAATTAGTCAGCACCCATGGACCAAGGGAGGTGTTATGTGGTTGAACATTCAATGAAGTAAATTCAGTTAAATATCATAAAACATGACATTAATTTTGGTCTACTCTATTATTGCGTGTGAAAGGAATCTGTTCCAATATCCCATTTCCTAAAATGACGCATCATAGTTCATATCAGTTTATACAATGGTCTATTTTATTTTTATGTGATGCCTACAAGTTAAAGAGGATACTTTTCCCTTTAGATGATATATTGATTGGAATTTCACAGCAAGCCTGAACACAAGTTATGATGCTTTGGAAGTGCACTTACACTGATATAATACTTGGAATAGTATAGATGTAACTGCAGTGCAAACCATCCCATGAGTTTTCCCTCGGGACACATGGATCGCCTTGCCAGTTTCTAGTCAACTTGTACAGTTTCTTGATTTCCATGATGGCTTCAACTATTATTTTAAATGGAAAACAAGAATTCATAGATGATTATTCTAAAAGAGAGTGGGAAAGAGGAGCATGAGTTTGAAATACAAAATCATATAGAAATCTGAAAAGTAAAAGCTAGTTCCAAAATTTGCAGGAGTTGAACACATGCCTTTGCAGAGATGATGAATTGTCTGAATGTAGCATGCATGATTAGCAAAGCAAATTACCAATGGTTGCAAATACTATGGTTTTCTTTTGTTGATAAATACAGTTGCAGATACTATGGTGCAAGTAACAATGCAACTTATGATACAATTTCAATTCATCATATTTGTGAAATAACTTGGAGATTTCTATTATAATTAATTAAATTTCCACTAAAGTATTGAGAATTAAGTAAAGTTAAAATCAAATCTTGAAAGAATATGCTGGATTACATACCATGGAGGGTTCAATAGAGTCAAAAAGCAAGATATTATTTAGGGATTTTGATGATCTGACTATTTTGATTTCAAATCAAAGGTTGATACATGAAATCCAATTGTAGGTTTGCACATTTATTTGGTGGGGTGATCAACTTTTTTGAAAAATTATATTTTAGAGTTGCAATTAACAGGGGATCTTACCTTAATTTGGTGTTTTTGTACATCAAAGCTAAGGAACTCAAAATGGTCAGTAGTTATATGGAATTGAAGATCCAAATCGACTTTTGACAATTCTTAAGGTTAGTTACATGTTAATTTAATAAGCTTAATGGTTATTAGTGAAAAAAAAAAATAGTAATAGGGGATTTTGGAGTTAAGAGATATTTTACATATAGTGATAGCATAAGTGTAAGATTATATGTATCATAATTAGGCAGTATTATGTTTCTTTGGTTTAGGCTCCAAAGATCTTTCTAACTTCTGTGCAAGATTGTTTTGCTTATTTGGTTTATGTGGTTAAGGTAAGTAGAATTTTACCCATCATGCTCTTATTTATTCCTTCTTGTGAAACCTTGAGTTAGTCAATGCGTGTCATTTCATGTCTACCTATTCGTTGTTGTCCTCAAGAATTATTTGTAGGTTTGGGATGAGTTGTAGACCTAAACATCTTATGTTCAATGCCCACTAGGAGTTTTCCTAGATTACTTGATACACCGTTCTGGAGGTTGGGGTTGTGTATCTGTTGGTTATTCCTCAGGGGTGGATCCAAAAGACCCTACCTTAGTGAGATTCCATGTCATAAAATATATGTGTGTGCGTGCTTTGCGTTTTGTCATTATTCTTAGATTTTTATGTTTCTTTTGAAACATTCTTTTGCATTGTGAACAAACCTAAATATGTTTTATTTTAAATAATGGATAAACTACTCTTTCTTGATTATAGCTCATAAATTATTTCAAGGACCATGTTCATAGAGGCAATGCATGGACTGTGATATGGATTATGTTGTTCTTATATATGGTGTTGTGGAGGATATGTTGGTGGTGGTTGTGAAGGTTATACATGACCCTTTCATGGAACTAATACGTAGGATATTCTTTTGATTGTGAGGCCCAATAAACAAGACATGAAGTTATTAAATCTTATTTTGGTTATATTATTATATCTTTCACTGGATTCCTATTTTGGTATTTGGTTATGAATTTATATGTTCTACTTCTTCATTTTTTCCCTTGATAATTTGACAAGGACAATGACAATGAGGGAGGGGGATCTGGACCTTGGATGTTTCCGTTGGAGACACTCAAAAGTGTTAGTTGAGCTACCAAGCTTCTTCTTCTTCTTCATTATTGATTTGAATATTAGATATCATTATTTCTTTAGTTTTAAATTTTTTACTTTAATCAGTCACTAAATCTTTGCACCCTTGGTCTTTGAGTTACCTCTACAACTTTTGTATCCATTTATTTTCCAACTCTTTTATACCTACCTCATTGTACAAGCGAGTCACTTTTTACTTTTTTTTCTCTTTTTTTTATCAGTAATAAAATATTTTATTGAAAAACAGAATAAAAGTACAACAAAAACAAATTCCCTGGAACACAGGGAGTGTACAAGGGAAGCAAAAATCTACCCAAAACTGCATAAATCTTGGAAATCCAAAATAGAGGGTATGGCAAGACCATTCAAATAAGGATAGAAGGAAAATCTGCTTCAACTCAATGATAAAACACTCGTCCCCTTCAAAGATTCTATTGTTCCGCTCTATATGTACTCCACATAATACACTGCGGAATAACATCCCAAACAGGTGCTGCGCTATATCTCCCAACACCTCCATGCCAGCAAGCAAGCAACTACTTGTTTAGGCATAACCCAAGAGATACCAAACAAGCTAAACTCAAACGACCACCAGTCAGAGGCAAAAGGAAAAATGAATAAGGTGGTGGTCCACCGATTCCCAATCACTTTTTAAGGGGTCACATTTTACTTAATGGTCTATATAGCTCAATTATGCATTATTATCATTATTTTTCAAATTAATTGTCTGGGTTTATAGTCTTAAGGATCATTTAAGACGTGCATGCATAGGTTGACTCTTAGTTGAGATTTTGAGGGCTTAATTAATTTTAGAGAATTTTTCTTTTTGTTCTAGAAGTTTAAATATTATTGGGAAAAGTACACAAAACCCCCCATGCGGCTTCTCCATAAAATATGGAAAACCTAAAATTTTGAGTGTAACATTAACCTCTCTGTTGTATTGTTTTGTTTTTAAAACATCATTGTACACCCTAACTCCTGGGCTATTTCAATATAAAACAAAACCCCCCTATAGTTTTGTTTTATGTGAAAATTCAAAACCGCATTTTCACATAAAACAATACAACAAGGCACAAGCGGTTTTGAGTTACACTTACCACAAGGGGATTAAGTGTTACACTCAAACCCCTGCCCCCTCTCTCAAAGAAAATTGTTACATTCAAAATCTGAAAATAAAAAACTAAACTCAAGGGTGTTCAGTGTTTAAGGGAAAACTAAATTGTGGGTTTTGTATATTTTTCAAATATTATTTTGGGAGTTTACTTTACCAAAGAATTTTTTTTTTTTTTTTTAAATGCTGTTAGTGTTTTATCTTGGGAAGTCTATATATTATTGCTAACTTATCAAAAAAAAAAATTATTGATGATTATTATGTGATTGCAATTGTTGGGAAAATCAACCAATTAATACAACATTCAATTTATTTAAAATAGAGATTCATATTTTGATTTAAATATTGAGGTTCATGTTTAAAAATTCCAGGCATTTTAGACATACAGAATCACAGATTTTATTTTATTTTTTGGTGTGTAGAAGAATCACAGATTTCGTTGATAGATAGCAATCTATTGAAAAGGGGTAAAAGTATGATGGTTCTGATAAAATTTTTATAACAAGAATTTCCCAACTTCAACCACTACACTATAAATTTTGCATTATCTATTCGGCAACAAACAAAGGCTCATGATCACAAGTCTATAACAAGCTTTTCTAAATTTAGCATATGACACTAACAACTTAAAGCTATAATGTTCCATTCAGAAAAGAAAACCGCCGAATAAAAATTATTGAAACGACCATCATCACCAAGTTAAGGTTAGAACTCTTATTGAATCAGCAATTGAAGTCTCTTATTAAAGATAAGGCTAATCAGTACAAAGGAAAATATAAAAGAGAAGAAAGCATACCATCTTGTATGGCAGTTGTTTTATTTGGGAGCTCCTTTGCCACAAAAACCTCTACAGCATTGAGGATTGGAGGAAACATACTTCCCTCAGCTGCAATTATTGAAAACTGAAGCCGTTCTCCCATAATTGCCAGCTCAGTCGGGAGTATGGTCTGTGGCTTTAGGTAATCAAGTCCAACAGATTCTGTCAGATACCGCTCACCGTTCAACAAAATTGTCAATTCCCTCTGCTGGCCATTTTCAAGCTTCTCAATCTCAGCAAAGTGAAAGTAAACATAACATTGTGAAAGAGAATCTGGTGGACTGAAGTACAAGCTCAATGGAGTGGTAGAGTTTTGTGATTTGGCAGCAGTCCTCAACACTACATCTGGTATGTTATAGGCGTTATCACTGCTCAGGGAGTAAACGGTTGAACTTGTGGAAATTGGAATCCATTCGTCAAATAGTAAAGGGTTCCAGATGCGATCATATCCATCATCCGGATACCTAATTAAAAAAAATAAAATAAAATAATTGAGTCAGAAGATGATAGGGTTCACTCTATTAGTATTTATGTTTGTTATGTAAATTTTTGGCTGCAGCAAGCTTGGAATGTTTGCTGCCTTTGTTGTGTTTGATAAAATTTCTCAATGAACAAAAAGTTCAAAAAATACAAATTCATTGTATATGTATAAGCCACAAACTCAGTTCCACACTGTTGAACTCAACAGATAAAAGCTCAAAATGTGATTTGAAACCCAAGTTGGAATGCTTTACAAAGATGGAGTTGTGTCAAACTTGGACTCAGTGTGAGATTCGAAACCCAGCTTGAGATTTGCTTTGTTTCATTTGTGTGTATGAGAGAGAGCAAGATGAAGAGAGGAAGACCAATGAAACTGGTTGGGAATTTGGCTCTGAAAATTTAAGCACGAGAACAATTTGTGCGGAATAACGGAGGGAAACACAGCCGTTGTATTTTGGCATCTCTCTTTGTCTTTGTTGATAAACTGAGTTGGTTTTTTTTTATTGAATAAGAAACTGAGCCGGTTATTTCTTATGGATTTTTTATTGACGGGGCAATATATAATTAATTAAATAAGAAGAGGAAGGGTAATGTTTATCCTCTACTTTATTTAGGTTATTTAAAATTAAATAAGAGAATGAGAATAATTAGTTTTTTTTTTTTCATAATTTATAATTTTATTAATATAATAAAGGTAAAGTTGATAATTCATTTGGTCAAATATTTTTATGTCTTACTTTTCCTCCAAATCTTTCCAATTTAGAGGAATTAAAAATGAGAGGCCAAAGGCCTTGTAGCTGAATTGATACCTCCTCATGTACAAAGTGCTTAGTAATTTAGGGAGAAAGGATTCGAGTTACGGGGTTAGTAGTATGTTGTAATTATTTCTCAAAAAAAATGAGAGGTTAGAACCCCTCCGAACCCATCCAAATCTTTTCCCCTCCTCCCTTAAAAAAACATCCAAATAATGTAATATAACTTACTCTCCCTCCTTCTACTCCACTCCTCTCTATTCTTCATCCTTCCAAACAAGTTATTAGTTGTAGTCTCCTAAAACAAAAACTTAGTTGTAGTCTAAGACTACAATTTCACTCAATATCTTATGTGGAAAAATTGTGATATGACAAAGTGTATTGGTGAAGAAAAAATTGTGGATTCATGTGTAAGTGATGTTGTGATGGTTAATCACAGTCTACCAAGTCAAAATTATGACAAAAAGGTTGTTAGATATAAATTTTGACAAATCTTCAATTGAATAATTTCTTTTTTCCATATATCCTCCATGTTTGCAGAATTTTTAAAAAATCAAAGATTAATAATAATTTCATCAATCAAATTTTTATATTTCAAATTTTTATAGTTTAAAACTATCCATAAAAAATAAATTTATTGATCAAATAGTAAATAACATCTAATTAACATAAAATATGACATGTGTGTTAAAAACATAAAAACATGTAATTCGATGATTAGGGACCTGTTTGGTATGTGTGTTTAAATAACAATTTTCAATTTTTTTGGAAATACAAGTGGATGAAAAAGTGTGTGAAAATGCGTATAATGTTGTTTAAAAACTGAAAACATGTGTGTTAAGATCTTGTACAAACAACCCCTAGATTTTCAAAATATACAATCATTTTAATTTTTTTGGTGGGAGTTGAACTACATCCAAGTTTGTAACCAAACTTTATCTTAATTAATATTGCACAAATTGTACATTAGTCAATTTTAAGTGGATACAAATCTTACATCCCACTTTTTGTTTTACCTTTTATGCTCCACCAATCATGATATGTTATAACTTGTTATAGAATTTACATTTTGAAAATCTCATTGTTAAATTACTTGTTCTATATGTTTTTAACATTTATATCAATTGGATGTTATTTACTATTCGATCTATAAATTCATTTATATCAATTGAATGAAACGTCACTTGTCATATCATTAAAAAAAAAAAAAAGTGAATTCCACTAAACCTCTCGAGGTTTGGGCTGATACCAATTAGGTCCAAGACTTTTAAAAAATAATTAACTTGGTCCTTAAAAGACAATTTTATCCCTAACTCCATTTAGCACGATTCACTCTTCTCTTTCTCATCTTAGGCCATCTCTTCTATTCACTGTGATTACACTAACATGAGCATGAATTTGAGCACAAATCACACTATACACATGCACCATCTCATAGAACACAAACATACACACATAACCATACAAATTCCAAAACCTGAAACCCCCCAAAAATCATCATAGATTACCAATCATACATAGATTCATATGCACACACTAACAAAATTGCCATATTAGAGCCAATTTGAGACAAACCCTAAATCAAAAAAATACCAAATCTCTCTCTTACTTACCCACAGTAAGTAAGTAAGAAGAGGAAAGTAAGCACGCACCGCACGAGCTAAGCTACGTAGGTAAGTAAACCTCTGTTTCTATTTCTTCTCTTTCTTAGTTTCTCCCAAACTAATTTGTAATAGTCTTTTGCGATCTTCTGATCTGAAATCAAAGCGAAATGGCGAATATAGACATAGAGGGAATATTGAAGGAGCTCCCAAACGATGGTCATATCCTAAAGACCAAGATCGTTTGCATTTTAGATCCCGCATCTCGTATTGTTCCATGCTTGAAAAGCTTCTCAAGGCTAGCATGAACATTGACATGGCATTGATTTAAGAAGAGAGTGGAAGATGGTAGTGGAAAAAATGGGTTTCAGCCATGAAAGAGGGAGTCTTCAGCCATCGTGGGTATGGGTGAGAGAGAGGGAGCCGCCGTGAGTGTGGGTGAGAGAGAGAGAGAGAGAGAGAGGGAGCCAGAGGTTTGAGAGAGAAAGAGAGAGAAGGGTTTAGGACTGAGATGAGAAGAGTTTAGCCCTCTCACATTCATGGTAAGGGGTTCACTCATTAAATTCTTGGTGAGGTCCACCGTTAATGTGAGACAAGAGAGTACCATTACATTATATTCTAGGAGTACCTAATTATATTCTCTATATCAATACTCTTCACATAGTTGCACATTATTGTCTTTCTAATCATCTAGAAAGTCTTGCGCTTCTCTCTCTCAGCTCTCCTCTTCCTCCTTCTCCTCCTCCACCCTATTTACCACTCTTGCTAACAGCTTGATTGTGTTAGCCATAAACCTAGTTGACCATTCTTCTCAACTCTCACTCAAACCCAAATGGAATGATTAGCTGTCATCACAACTTTCATACTGAACAGGGCTCTAAGTTTATATGAATAAATGGGGAAAAATTAATTAATAAAATTAAACCAAAATAAGATGAAATTAGATTAGAAGCATCTGATGGACATTCTTTTATTTTGGTTTTGTGCATAGGCATGGTTTTTTGAATTCGAGTGTTTGTGATCGATATTATCTTTTAAAATCTGGTCTAATGGGTCAAATGGAATTTGCTGCAATTAATTGATTTTTTTTTAATAAATTTTTTTCAATTATGATTCATAATCTTGTGAGATTTGGTCACCATTGAAATGGGGTTTGATTAAAAAATTTTGAACTTTGTTTGTTTGGTTTTTTTTTTTTTTTTTTTTTGTGTTTTTGTGTTTTTGTGTGTGTGTGTGTGTGTGAGGATTTAGAAAAATGAGTCAAACAAGTGTGAGGGACTCCCTTTTTTGCCACATGCCAATATTTTTATTTGGCAACAAATCCCTTGTCATCATTATCATAAGTGTTTGTTTCTCAAAAAAAGAAAAAGAAAAAAGCATTATCATAAGTTTTGGGTAAAATTCTTTTGAAGCTCAAAAGGACCCATATTTTATTCAAGTACATGGAATTAAGCTTATAAAGTCATATGATTTTCACTTCATGAGGAGAACTCACGGTCCTCATTTCCTCTACATCACCTAATAGGCTTATGGCCCACATTATTATCTACTTCACAAAATGGGCTTAAAGCCCGGATTTCATACTTCATCAATTGAACTCATGGCCCACGACATTATCAACATCACTCTTTCATCATATAAATTGGGTTCAAACTCATATCTCTACTTCAATAATTCAAGGCTCATGAGTTCTCATGGAAGGCAACATAACCTATCATCTTAATTAACACAACACCACATATCACCATAAGGACAATCTATTTCACAACTTTAATCTCCTATCTTCACAATCTTTAATCTCCATAGTTCTCATTCTTCCATACATCTTACAAACTCCATATTTCAAATAATACCTATACTTATTATTTTTATACTTCACAATATTTTACATATTCTGCATACTTCTCATAATCTTTCTAACACTCAAAAGATGTTCAATACTCCTCCAAGAGAATTATATTAAAGTCATTCTCATGGAAAGGCACCAATTTCTAACACTAAGGCCCTTCTCATAGAAGGCATCAACTCTACTACAAAAACCCTTCTCATGAAAGGCATAAAATTCTCTTTCAAAAACCCTTTTCATGGAAGGGAAAAAGTTCTCTTACTAAAGTCCTTCTCAAGAATTTCAATACCATTCATACTTTATTAAGTATTAAAGAGCATTATCAAGGGGAAAGTCGTCTAAGTGCATGATAAGTGGAAAAGCTTGACTAACTCCGTCTCATGAATATTACTTTATTGATCCTTCATTGCTAGACATACTCTCTCTCTCTCTCTCTCTCTCTCTCTCTCCAAATTTCCCCTCCAATCTAAATTCATTGTGGAATACTGCTTCTCCACTATTGGAGTCGTGTTCTTATTCATTGTTGGAATTCTATCGTAACTTATTGCTAAAGCCATAGCTATACAAGATAAATCACTATTCCTCTATCTGTAGTTTACATTATTGAATATTACTATATCGCTAAATGCAAGTTACTTTAGTACTATCTTGCTATTTGATGAGTATTGCTTCATTAATACTTCACTATTGAATACATATAATACTTTACTAATCCTTCATTGCTGGACATACATTACTCTGATTCATATCATTGTTGGATATTCATTTCTCTTTCAGCCTACGGCCAAACACTTATTATACTATTTACATCTTTTTTGCTAGACTTACACTATCCTTCAATGGGTCCTGTGCATTGTTTACAGGATCTACAAACCTCTTTTTTCAACAAAACTTGTATTAAAAATGAGTCTCACGGTATTCACACATTTAAAATTTGTTTTGTTACGTGTTTTCAGTTTTCATCAAAATAAACGGTATCCAAACGGACCCTTAATCAATTCATTATTATGATCTTCAACTCATCACTTAATCAATACTAAATAAAAAATGAAACTCCACCATTATTTTGTTTCTTAGACTTTAGGCTTTAATTGTTTTTGTATGCCCAAATTTGAGTTCCGGCCTTGACTTCCAATACAAAGTCAAGTCTAGCAAGGCCACCCCACTAGCGGTTGACACGTGGTCCTGCACAAAACAACCTCAATCACGGGTTTGGTCCAAATGATGACATCGTGAAATCAGATTTGTGTGTTCGTGGAATTAGGTTCTATGGAGCAGGAATCAAGGACTGTTTTTGAATAAACTACGACAGAATCTCTCCCACCCCTAAATCAAACTAAATGAATAAAATATTATGCGTAGTAAAGAAGCATAATCAAACAAATAATTTTAGCTTAAATTTTGATAAGAAGGTAACGTCAATCCAATTCGTAATGAGCTTCAATTAGCTGAACTTTGGTCAAATTGACATTCATACCAGAACGTCCTAATTCCATTGCCAAGTGACAGAGGACTTTTAACTAGTAAAAAAGTTCACAAATTTTGGCCTTCTTGGGTTTTAGACTGATATCTAAAACTACATTATACTTCTGAATTTCCAAACTAAATTTAACATGCATCTTCAGTAAGTCATGTGGGTCAGAGGAGGAGGTGTGTTAAGGGAGGTCCAGGCATATGAGAAGAACAGAGAAAAGAGGGAGAAAAAGTAGAGGACGGGGAGGGAGAAGATAAGAGAGGAGTTGTGTTTGGTAACTTTTGTTTTTTTTTTTTTGAAGTCTCAAAAACTATTTTCTATTTTCTAAACCTAAAAACTTGTTTGGTAACTGAAAAAAAAAAACTGTTTCCAAATCTCTTACAATAAATCCTGCATATATATATATTTTTTATTTTGTGTAATTGCCGATTTATCTTTTGGGTATTCTACGTTCTTATTATTTTATATCGGAGATCTTTCAATAGTAGTAATATTTTCACTGTTAATCTTGTAAGTTGTATCTTTTGTGGGAGCTCTATCTCTGGAGGTTTTTTCCTATAACATTCTTAACATCTGAAGTATTCTTCATGATGCGCAATGGAATGAGTTATAGCCACCACGTTATTGAAGATGAATATTCAGTGATAGAAAAAACTTCTGTTGTAAAAGGAAAAGAAAAATGAAGACGAAGCAAATATGAGATCCAGGAAATTGTTGAATAATTTATTTTTTAGCTTAGGAAGGTATAAAAGACTCACCTGACGTCCGAGTCAGAAGGGTTCCTGCCAACGTCATATCCCATTATTCTTGTCAGTGCCCTTCCCTGAGTTGGATAAATGGAATTGTCCAAAAGCCGTAGTTCCAATGCTGAAATGAAGGGTACCCCACGGCCCGTGTTTATTAGACATACGTCTATGTAATCCATCAAGGGAACGTGGATAATGTCATAATGGACACCATATGGAACATCATTTGTTAAACTCACTGTTTTCCATTCATTAACCCCAAGATGTAGGTCGAATTCTGGTGTCTGGTTTTTACCATCGTAATTCCCATAAAAGAATCTTGCCCTGATCAAGTATTTATTGTTATTACCTTGCTCTGGTCTCAGGGTGTAACAATTCCTTGTTCCTTGGGGAAAACTTCTCAAGTTCTTAGCATGTTGTCGAATATTTCTGGGTGAATCAGGGGATACCGTCTTAACTATGCCAGTGTCTATCAATTCTTTATCTGATATGTAAGGGATTTTGGTTTGCTCATCAATGTAATCTTCATTGCTACCACAATCAATGCTAATGAAACCTTGAAATTTTGAAAAAGAAAGAGGGAGTTAATTAGACATAAGCAATCTATATAGTCTCCACAAATAAGGTACCAATGAGTTTCAGAACACCCTATGTTTTTCCGTGATAAAATAAGTTTGGCACCAAAATTCCTAAGACAAAAACTTTCAAATAGCTTAAGCTCCAAGCTTGGGTGAGTCAATGTTGTTGCAAGTTGCAACACCTACCTTTTTGTGGCCTCGTGAACTCCCATGCTAAGACAAAACTGTATATGTATGTGAAAGCCAAAACGTTGGTTTTGGTTTGTTTAAAGTTTCAGATTATTCAGATGTTAACCTTTTTTTTTATACCAAAATTGTAGCGTTTAGTGTTTACTAATTAAAACCTACCAGCCTATTACACAAGTGTATAGGAATTAATTATTCATTTGATAGAACAACTTCCTAAACCGCCTCGTTGTGTTTAACAAATTTACACGGATTGAGGAACATAGTGACTCTCTAGTCAAAGAGACATACAATTGAACAGACAAGTTGTATTAAAGCTTGAGAAACATTAAAATGCTGAGGCAATAGGGACCAAGAAAAAAAAATGATGAATGGAACATGCACATGGGCAGCGATACTAACGAACGAAAAGAATCAAAAGATAAGTGAATGAACCTCTGAAATAAATCTTAAGTGCACAATGCTGTGCTGTGCATAGGGGCCGTTGTATGCATGCTAACAAATTAACAAGTAATAACATTAAAATATCCTAGATGACTTCAAAAACAGTTCTGAACATGGAAACATGTTTGAAAAAATTTGCTATTCAGAACATTTTGGAAATTGCAATGCTTTTCCATTAGACAAAAAACATTACAATATCGATTGTGCAATATCTTGAACAGAAACCTTTGTCTTAACGAGGTTTCTTACAAATGTTAAAAACATTGACTTTGATAGCCAAGTACAATAATAAGTACACATCTTCCTAGGAGAAAGAGAAAAGCTTATCTCTTTTTTTTTTTTTTTTTTTAAGTCCAATTAATGAATACTTTTATGGCATTTATTAATGGACAATCTAAAAAAAAAAAATTAATATCACTTTTATGGAAAATTTAAAAAGTTATTAAAAAAATCAATTATATTTTTCTTTTCTTATAAAAAATTTCTAAAAATACTTCATAAACCAATATTCAGACATCCATTAACTTCTCAAAAAAAAAAAAAAAAACTTTAAAAAGAGCATGTGTGCCAACTTTAAAATTAAGGTCTCTTGGAAGCAGGGTTGCTGTTATGAAACACGTTTGGAACCTTTTGGCTAAAGTTGGTTCTCTTTGGGTTGCATTGGTCCGTGTGGTTCTTTTGAAGGGTATAATACTTTTAGAATGTTAAAATTCCACAACAAAACACTTGGTGTTGGAGAAATTTGCTCAAATAAGGGAATGAGGCTAGGAAATTCTTTAAGTTTGAAGTAGGAGATGGTACTTCAAACATCATCCTTCGGCTGAATTGGTGGCATCTAGAGTGTGCTGACCAATGGGCAATGGGCTTGGTCCCCAGCTTGATGAATTTTAAATAAGGTCTAAGAAATAAAATTTTAACCAATAAAATGAATTCTCTATTTTAACTGAAATGGATAAAATCCTGTTCTCCCAATTTTCACAATGAATTCATGAAATTGAAATAAAAATATAGTAACAAGTCATTCTTGGAATTGGGCCATATGTTTGGGCCCAATAGGTACCCACGTTGACAGCCCAATATCAGGAAATCTTAACCCACTGCAACTCTTCTCCGAAAGAACTAAAAGAAAATCCTGTATTCAAAATAAATCCTCACCAAAACTAAACTTGAAGATGCCCGAAAATTTTGTACACATATACCTATACAAAAACTTTGATCGAAAAATAAGAAACAATCTCAAACTCCAGTCAAAGAAATAGAGAGAGATTGGAAGAATCGGGAGCCTTAGAAGAAAGAAGAAGAGGAAGAGGTGGTGTGAGTTTGGGAGAGAACTAAAAACATGGTCTCGGACTTTGTCTTGTATCCCAGACTCGAATGTACAACTTCTTCGCTCTGGTAAGGAAGTTTTTAATTAGATGGCGTCATGGCGGAAATTCCATGTCTTTTTTTTCTTTTCTTTTTTTCCATATAAAAAAATATTTTCATTAGGGAGTGTTGTGATTGTGTGGATTTAGCTTTCTTAAAAAAGTATGACAAGACCCCCTCAAAAAAAAAAAAAAAAAAAGTATGACAAGGCACCAATTTAGCTTAACTTGAACTCAGTAATGTTACGTATACACATTATTTTACAATGTTTTTATAAACTATTATTATAGTTTTAGTATTTTTTAAATAATTATTAGTAAATAAAAATATGAGAATAATGATAGAGATACAAATTATTTTACAAAATTTTTTACAAACTATTAATGTGGTGATTGATTATTGGTAAATAAAAAATTAATATTAATGGTAGATCTAGATGAAAGCTAATAAGAAGTTAGCTACATCAACATTTTGTAAAAATATTATAAAATTACAAAATGTTAGAAAATAGTTTGTAGTTGTAGCATTACTCAAAATATGATATTAGCCAGATTAGAACTAGTAAGAATTTGTCACTTTAATAGTTTGTAAAAATGTTATAAAATAATTTGTAACTGTACTATAATATTACTCACGTACACCTCTTGTTGTTTCTAAGAAAAAATTCAAGATTCAAATTCCCAAGCTTCAAATTATATATATATATATATATATATATATATATATATATATATATATATATATATATATATATATATATATATATATATATTTGAAGAAAACTTTCTTTTTAAAAGTTTTATCCAGATCATTAAAAAAAGAAAAAGAAAAAAAGAAAAGAAGTAATATTCACTGCTTTTACTTGACTTCCTTATTAAAGTTAATATACTTTTTTTTTGCTGAATTTATTAAAGTTAATATGCTTAAAAACAAAAGGTACTAATAGAATACGTACGACTTGTCATAAACCAGTTAAAAAATTCGAGTATTTAATTAACACTCACGTCCAAATCTATTGGTAACATTTGCAAACACGGTTACATCCGCTTACTTGATATTGTATAAAAACTAGTTAGGGCAGTACATGTAACACAAGTGCTTGTTATGGAAAAAAATTAGTAAGTAAGGTCAATTCTAGATATTATTTGTATCACAAAATAAAAATATGAATTATTTAATTTTTAAAGTATATAGAGATTTACATTAATCAAAAGAGACATTAATTTTAAGAATTTTGATAATTATGTCGTAAAAAGTTAATTTCATTTGCATAAGAATTTTGACCAACCACAAAGTTAGGGTAACTATTTAACATATAAATATTTATTTAAGTATAATAGTTTTTTAGTACCTACTTGCTAAAGACAATATATCTACTCTCTAAAACTTCTAAGAATGATAACGAATATCATCATCTTCCAACAATAAATTAAACAATTGAGTTTTGCTAAAAAATAAAAAATAATAATAATATAACAAAAGACATGTGTCATCGAATTTTCATTAGATAAATTATAAGTTTTGTAAATTTAAACCTAAAAAATCAACATTCTTTAGATAACAAATAAAACACCTAATATCATCATTCTGACTTTCTAAGAATTTCTATCATTTAAAACTCAAAATACGTAAAGAAAATTTTTAGGATGTTAAAATTTAGTGGGAGTAATTTAGACATTACACAATAAAATATTTTAAGAATTATAAATTTTCATTAGGGTTTAACTGAGAGAATAACAATATGACATATTTGCTATTTTCCAAAATATTAAGGGAAAAATTGCTTGATTTTAAAGTTTAAGGAAGAATTGTAAACTACCCTAAACATAAAGGATAAAAAATGTTTTTTTCCTAAGTTTTTGTTTTTGTTTTTGTGTGTAAAACTATGTGTTTTTATTTAAAATAGTGTGTAAAGAAAAAAATATACAAAAACTCAACCCAAGAAAATTGTATGTGGAATAGTGAATTTTGGCTCAACAAAGTTGATTAAACCAACAAAAAATTTCTAAAAACACAATAGAATGACGCAACATTTTCATAATACCTTTATAATTTTGTTATATTTTATTTTAATTTGTAAAGAATTGACAGCTCAGCAATTTTGAAAATATTGTAACGACATCAAGACGTCTTAACATTTTTCATAATAAAAAATGTTATGTCCATGACATGTTTACAACAAATCATAAGTAATAGGTTACTACAAGTTGTTATTGGTGGGCAAAAAAGTCGTTTCATTGGTAAGTTTAAATTAAAACCAATAACAATTTATCATATTTGATTTGTTATGAAAGTGTTGTAAAAATTATTGTGGATATAGCACTTCTTTTTCACAATACTTTTATTTTTAGTTGTAACTGATTCTAGTATGATATTTTATTATTTTATTTTAACCTATAATGAATTAACACCTCAACAATTGTGAAAATATTGTGCCAATTTGTGATATTAATATTTTATTATAATGTGAAACAATGTGAATTGGACAAACCAAAAATAATTTAGCAAACACACTACAACTTTATGCATTCACAAAAAAAAAAAAAAAAAAAAAGCAGCCAACAAAACAATGAAAGTTAAATAAACCAAAACTACTATAGCGAAATTAGTGTAACTTTTTTCATTCACTCTTTTTATATATAGAAATATACATTGCACTTACAATGCAAATTTGTATTGTAAACACATAAAAATTGGCAAATGCTGTACACATTTACAAAATTTGTACATTTTTTTTTTCAATGTTTATAATATTTGCTATTTTTTGTGTGTATACAATGTAAGATTACATTACAAGTAGAAAGTAAACATATAAAAATCATTTAAAAGAAAAAAACAAGGTTGAACCAAGTTGGTGAACTTGAAGAAATAAAAAAAAATAAAAAAGGGAAAGAGGCAACTCACTAAATCAAAATATTATTTATAACACTGTTCATGAGCTTATTAAATATATATAATATTTGCTACTTTTTCTGTGTATATAATGTAAGCTTACATTACAAGTACAAAGTAAAGATATAAGGATCTTTAAAAAAAAGCTCAAACCAAGTTGGTGAACTTGGAAAAAAAAAAAGGGAGAAGGCAAGTCACTAAACCAAAAATACTATTCATAACACTATTCATGAGTCTATTCGCTCCTTTTATATATAGAAAAAAGAGTACAAATCGATGACTAAAATAAAAAATAAAAAAAAGCAGTGAATAGTACATATTGAACAAACTAAAAGTACCGTAGTTTTAACATATTCACCCAACAAATGTCAAAACATTTTCACAAAATATTTATTTTCAGTTGTGGTTGGTCACAGTTTCATATTTTATTATTTTATTTTGACTTATAAAAAATTGACACCTCAATAATTGTGAAAATATTGTGTCAGTATAACAATATATATGATTCTTATAAATATTTAAAAGGAAAAAAAAAGTACAAACCGAAGACAAAAAAAGAAAAAATGCTCTAGCTATTGTAGTTACAGCGCCACTTGAGCAAACTAAAGTGGCACTGTAGCAACTGAAAACTTGAAAAAAAAAAAAAAAAACAACAACAACTACTACTACTACTACTATACCAAATGTGTACTGGAGGGGCATTGCGCTTTTTCTATTTTATATAGTTAATAGAAAAAGGCAAAAACACAAGCGGAGTCATCTATGCACGAGACTTTCAAGTCAACTTGAGGTTAAGAGGGAACAAAGCTAGAGTAAAAAAAAAAAAAACAACAACAACAACTATACCAAATGTGTACTGGAGGGGCATTGCCCTCTTTCTATTTTATCTAGTTAATAGAAAAGGGCAAAAAGACAAGCGGAGTCATCTATGCATGAGACTTTCAAGTCAACTTGAGGTTAAGAGGGAACAAAGCTCGAGTAAAAAAAAAAAAAAACAACAACAACAACAACAAATATACCAAATGTGTACTGGAGGGGCATTGCCCTTTTTCTATTTTATATAGTTAATAGAAAAAGGCAAAAACACAAGCGGAGTCATCTATGCATGAGACTTTCAAGTCAACTTGAGGTTAAGAGGGAACAAAGCTCGAGTAAAAACAGAAGAAGGCTGTATTAACTATGAAAGCTAGCACAGCAAACTTCTCTACAACACATGAATTACTCGCTCCGTTGTACAAGAAAGCATGCATAAATGCACGACAACTTGGCAAGCACCAAAGAAGAAGAAGAGAGAAATGTTGGTTGACCAAAATTCGAAGAAGTTCTTACCGGGAATTTCATCAAGTTTTCTTCCAGCGTTCTGATTATTTCCTGCAGCTAGTCTTGAGTTGTCAACAAAAGTTATGGCTAAAACAAAGAGGAGCCGCGCTTTTAGATTTGATGCGTTATTCATTTTGGTCTTTCGCAGCAAACTTTTGTTCATGCTAGTATTTGTTATATTAAGACGAGAGTGCGAGGCATATATATATATATATATATGAAACTAGCAAATGACTTGCTCTCGTTTATTTAGAATAGCGAGTAGTAACATAAGACCGCATAGACATATATGAGCCCCACATATGTCTCACCGTGTGAGAGAAAAGACAAAATTTGACTCATTGTTTGTTATAAGTTGTCACTACTGTTAAAGGATAGAGTTTCAAAAGAGTATCTTAGTTTTCTTTTAATCACATGACCTACTTAAATGGTTTTATAAACGGGTGTTTGGAGAAATAAAATTTCCATTATTAAATAAAATTTCCATTTAATTTATTCTTGTTGTTGTAAGTGGGACGAGAGGAATTGAAACTTGTGATTCATTTCATGATAATTGCTCCTTACCGTTAGGTCATGATATTAGTGAGGGTCTTTTTTTCTTCTTCTTCTTCTTCTTCTTTATTATTATTATTATTATTATTATTATTATTATTATTATTATGTAGAAGTAATTTAAAGTAAGATCCCTTATTTGAAAATAATAAATCTTACCAATTAAATTAACTAAAACTCATGGCAAAAAACTTTATCTCTAGCTACATGACATAACATTGATTCCTTATTTGTATTAATTTAATGACGTAACAAGTTAAATCTTATTAAACTTTGAAATTTCAATAAGTAATAAATTAAACCTTTGTTACTTTTTAAAGAATTGGGTTACAATTAATTTTTCCATTTATTTTTTAAAATATTAAGAAAAAAACCACCTTCAATTGTTTATATTTACTATATAACATGCCCAATTGTGAATCATTAATAAGGGATTAAGATCTAAAATTTTTAGGGTAGCTTTATTGTGGGATTTATAAAATCCTATATATTCATTTTCAAACAAGTAAAATAAATTTTCTATATCATCATAATTTAAATAAATACCAAAATTGAGAATGTTAGCGTTTATCTAAATGTTGATGACTTGGTAAAATTTAATCAAGTCATTTCAATATGGATGGAATAATGGAAAATTTTTGGGAATCCCATGGTGGAATTACCCTAAAAATTTAGAGGATTCACTTTGTATTGATAGTGTGTGTCTATATATATTATATATATTTGGTGAAAAAATAAACAAAACCCTCTTATGGTTTTCCCATAAAACACAAAACCCAATCCTTGATTTTTTTGAGTATAACACCAAATCCCACTATGATATTTTTGTGTGTGTGTGTGTGTGTGTGTGTGTGTAAACGGCTCATTGTATAATATTGAACCCCTTTGGGCTTTAATTAGAGTGTAACACAAAGCCCCCATGTGGTATTGTTTCCTATGAAAATATAACTCTAAATATAGACATGTGTTATCATATGAGCAATTCATCATTTATTTTAATGGATGTTTAACGGTAAACGTAAAACAACATTACATGGGTTAAGTTTTTCTTTTAAAACTTCAAAGAGTTTTTGTGCTTTAACAAGAAACCATTTTTTTTTGGGGGTGGAGGGGGGTTGTGCATTTTTCTAATATTTTGCTTTTTCCTTTTGTAAGATTGCATTCCAACTCGTAACTCAACATTTAATATATATAACCTGTGCTAATAAAGCAACCATGACTGTTAACAACACGCAATAGATAGAAGGAACTTTCGTCCTAACTAACTTCGTCCAAAAGAAAATTTAGATGAATGTGAACATTATTTTTCTAGAGATGAATGTGGACATTTAGATGAATGTTATTTAAAGTTTGATTTGGTCAGTCCCTCGTGTATGGCATGGCAGACTGATACAATCTACCTAAAAAAAAATTGAAGGTCAACTTTTGAAGAGTACTCCCAATAAAGTAGGTAGACCAAAATCAAAGCCAACCCTCCCATAATAAGGGTGTATTTAAATACTACTTATTTTGTTGAAATTGAAAATTTATTACTGAAAGTATTATAAATAAAGGTAAAAGTTTATTGAAATAATACAGTATGACTTATAAATAGTGTCAAAAAGTACAGCTCATAAATAATAATAAAAATAAGATCAATAGTAAAATAATTTTAATTTTTAACACAGATTATTTAAAAGGTTACCTGTACATCATTTAGGTCATTGGCTGAAATGAAATGTAAGGCAAGTTCCGTGAACAGAACTTTGGGTGTGGACTTAAAAAAGAGTTTTAACCCTCTCGGGTAAGTCAACAGTCAACACGACATATACGAAATTTTGAGCCCGTTTGTTTGGTTGTGCCGTTGTGGTCATATTGTCCACGCGTTTGTTTGACGAAAAACGTTCTCCCAAAAAAGCAATTGTTATTTTCTTTTCTTTTTTGGTTAAAGATTTGACTCGTTTTGCTTGTGTTTTGGTTTGATTGCGATTTTGGAATAGGTTAAAAAAAATATTCTATGTTATTTGACTCGTAGGAAAAATGAAAATCTATAACATTTGTTGTAATTTCAATAATTGTATGATTTAAGACTTTCATTTACGAAAGTATATCTCAAATATGAAAATATACCTCAAATTTGGGAATTTAGAAGCCTCAAATGGAAAAATATACCCCAAATTTGAAAAATATTAAAAAAAATCAAGTGGGAAAGTTAATTTGAGAAAAAAAGAAAAGGTCATTTAGAAAAAAAAATCATCATTCAATGTTTATCAATAATTTATTTGGTAATTAGAAGATATTAAGGTGGAAGGCTAAACTTTGTACCCTAAACTTTTCGAATGTACATTTTGCATTCTAAACTATGACATTTGATACACTTTTCACCCCGATGTTAAGTTTGCCATTAACTTAGATGGAAAAGTATGACATCATATAAAACTACCAAATTGTCCCTCTTTTCAATCCCTTAAAAACAAAGAAAAAAGTACACTTTATCATCCTAAACTATATTATCAATTACACTTTGCACCCTAAACTTTGGATTTACATCAAAGTTAATGGCAAACTTAATGTCAGAGTATAAAGTGTAACAAGAGTCATAACTTAGGATGCAAAACGTGCATTCGAAAAGTTTAAGATACAAAGTGTAATTTATGGTATAGTCTAAGGCAGTAAAGTGTAATTTTTTCAAAACGTGTCATATGATAGCATTTGGATAATTGGGCAGGTGGGGAGACAGAAGATTGAGAAGGGGTATAGTCATCTGGATGCATGTAAGGAAGGGATGGACATGTGGATGTTTCATGAGGAGCTAAACCACGGCTAAAACATAGTTGAAGAAGATTTTCATATTATATACTTTGTAAGTGAAAACCCATCTGAATGCATTTTACAATTGGAAGACGTCGATAACCGTTTATTTTAGATGCTTATTAAAACTTTTATTAACTAGTTTTAAAGTCAAGTTGTCAATTAGATCAATTATGAATTACCTTTGGTTAATGCTGTCGATGATGTTTTTGCAACAAAAATCTCCACTTGAGTTCTTTAGAAGTTTTTATTGTGGAGAATTAAGTCCAAAATTTCAAATGTATAATGAACAAAAGGCTAATGGTGCTTCGACAAGAGAGAATCAAAATACTAATAACAAAAGTGCAAAAAAAGTATAAAAATATAACAGGTCTAAAACTTCAACCCACAGTCACCGAGAGGAGGAAATTGAGAGAGGTTGTGAGGAAGAGAGGGAAGGTTCCCCTATACCCATATTTCCACCCCTAAGGTTTGGAATTGTGAAAATGTTTCCTAACTCAATGGGTCTCTGCTCTCAAGTTTCAGCTCTATGGGGAAAACATGGTTCGACAGCTCTGAAACTTCGATCCACAGTCATCGAGAAGAGAATATTAAGAGAGGTTGAGGAAGAGAGGGAAGATTCCCCTGTACCCATATTTCCACCCCTAAACTTTGGAATTGTGAGATTGTTGACTGGCTGAATGAGCTTTTACTTTGAAGTTTCAAGTATGTGGGTAGAACATGGTTAGTTTCTTTAGGAGCTAAAGATAGAGTTTTATATAGTGTTTGGGGTGTTGCTAATGATTGGTTTTTGAGTAGTAGAAGAGGCTTATATCCCCCATGATACTAATTTGGTGTTTTGGCTTGGGTTGTTTTGTTTAGGGAAGAGTTTAGCATGCTTTTAGCATGATTTTGGAAATAAAGTGGTTGACTCCATTAGCAATTGTTTCCTTGTCATTGTAGGCTTTTGATAGTTGCATTTGATGGCTACGGTAGGCTAGCTAATTAGTTTAGGGTAAACTATGTTCTTTGGGTGGAAAAGAAAATATGATAGCAAAATTAAGTTAGGGCAGAAACTTTGGGCGACAATCACCCAGAGCATAAAAGTTGTTTTGGGGTGAAAATTTCAGGTACAAGCCCTCCTCCATGAGCTTAAGGTGCTACCAGTGTCCCTTGCCCACTTGGTAGCACGTATGTGTTGAGCTCATGCAAAAGGTCCAAAAGGAACCGACCTATACCCTCCAAACCACACTTCCTCAATTTCCCCCAATAAGTCGAATGGGCTTGGGCCATGCTTAAAATAATAAAATATAATATGATACATGAATTGAGCCCACAAAGAAGTTGGGCTTGGTTGAATCAGACTTGTAGAAAATGTGTCACGAAAATGGGTATCAACAAATGCAACAATCACCAATATTATGCAAATAATAAAAGCAACTGAAAACACAAAACATGATGATATGGTGACCTAAGGAAAATAAATGGAATATAAAAGTCCATAGTAAAAACCTTAAGGAGTTTATCTTATCAACCCTCGAGACAAAATAAATCCACTAATTGAATAAACACTACAAAAAAACTGGACTATTGCGGTAGGCTAAAATTGCAGCAAAAGCCAAGAAAACTGCCGCTAAAGGTCCATTTGGCCTATTGTGGCAGGGGCTATTGCAGCAGTTCTACCCGCCAGTGTTGCACTACCGCAATAGCTTTATTGTGGCGATAACAAAAAACGCCGCTATAAATGCACCTTTTAGTGGCATTTTTGGTTTTTTGCGATGGGCAAAAAACCACCGCCATATAAGGTCAGAATTCATGTCAATTGACTTTTAGTGGCAGGTTATGCCTGCCGCTATTGGTGTCCACCTTTAGCGGCAGGCAAAAGGCACCACTATAGGGAACCAATTAAAATGGATTCATTGAACTTTTAGCGGCGGGGAGAAACACCGCTATATGTGTAAACATTTTAAAGGCGGGCAAAAACGCCGCTATATGGCATCATTTAAATAATAATATATGCACCTTTAGCAGCGCTCAAAGGTTTTTTTTTTTTTTTTTTTCCAACAGGTATTAAAACCACTATTTTTTTTTATAGACCTATTACAAAGAACCTATAGTAGTTTTAGCTCTACTAACACAATACCACAAATGCAATTAATTAACAACACCACAAATGTTTCCAAACTAACGTGATATTAACATAGAAATATATTATCAAATACATATAACATTGTCTATAACCATTATCAAAGTTCCAAAGTATTTAAACAAATCCTTCAACACTTTTGCAAGAAGATGCCCTTGGTACAATTTTGTAAGAAGAACCAGTAGTCCCAACTCCATGCCTGCTGGTAATAGTATATTTAGTAGTGGTCACTCGTTCTGCAAATTTCTGCTTCAACCTGGCTACATCTGCTTCGGCAAGTGCAATCTCCTCTAACTGAGCCCTTGTCTTCACATCAATTTGAAGTCATAAGCATGTTTTATGCAAGCATTTAACATGAAAGGGAAAAGAAAACTACCTTAAGATCTATACAAACCTTAGAATCCATGCCACGTGAATTGGAAAATTATCTAGAAGACATGCTCAAACCGACTTCAAGTGCGGCTCTAAGATCTCTTTCAGATTGCAACTGCTCTTGCCCTATAGTCATTTAAAAGTTAGAAGACACAAACAAAGTAGAAGGTGCAATTAATCTATGGTATTAAATATGCTCCACATGAAAACAGGCAAGGTCAATATGGCTTCAACATATAAGTGTTTTTGTGTTAAAAACATGCAAAAATAAAAATAATAGTTACTTATGTCATACATTGATGCTACAATTACTTTTCTTTAAAGGAATACTATGGAAGGTCAAACTGAAAAATAAGCCAGATGCTTAAATTGTAATAGATTCAAACACTAATGTATTAAGAGAACTTATTTATCACAAATCTCAAATATCTTAACTTTGCACCACTCTTTACCTGTTCTAGAAGAACTTAGATCCAAGGCATAATACAATAACAAAATTCTAGAAAATTGTACAAAATGCACTAGAATCTAACACGCCAATATGCCACAATGTATGAAAAGGACCCTCTTATGTTTGTTGGGTAGCTAAAATGGCAATTGATCTCCAAACAGGAGTACCATGGGTCATGTGCAAGCAAATTGATGCTCCTAATCCAGTGGTTAGTTTTGCTTCTCAACTAAGACTACTACTTGTACTTATTAGAAACTCACCTGCTAATTTCAAACTGTTCTTTTTGCTATATTGTAAGTTTCAACTAATTGCATAATGGACCATGTTTTGCTTGTTCATTTAATAAATTAAACATGTAGATTAATACATGCAACGGGATGAGATGTGGAGAAACTTTTGGATGACCCAACTCACCAAACAAGCCATCATTGTGGACAGAGAATTGGACTTCTTAGTATGATCAAATTTCTGCATTATTCCATTTTTTAAGGCAGGGGGTATGAGTTAATTAAATTCCATTCAATTCTCTAAAGGAGTGAAAATGAGCATTAATTCATCTAGTGGAAACATTCTTGGGTTCAAATTTCACTAATAAGAATCAACAAAAAATCATGTTTGATACAAAAATAAAGTATGTGAAAGTTTTAGCAATTGTATAGTTAGTAAGTCTTTACAAAATAGTATCTCATAAGAAACTGATGGCTAGCTTCAAAAGTTTGGTACTTGGTAGATAATGAAAGTTAAATGGTTGCTTAGGAGTGATGGTATCAATCTGAACCAGACTTAAAGGAGGGTATTATAGCATCCTTATAACTGTTCAATAATATGCTTCTTTTAAAAAGTAAAGTTCTTGTAGTTCAATTGTATGAAACTATGAGATTAGCACATTAGCTTATATCTAGTACAATGTATGAAACTATGAATAAAGTACCAAATAGATTTAAGAAGAGGCTAGTGAGCTAAATCCATAGACATGAATCAACATTAGACAATATTCAATTAAAACAAAAACAAAAGCAGAGAGAGAGAGAGAGAGAGTATCAAGTGACTAAACAATTTCAACAAAGAGAACTATACATGAACCAATTAGAGAGACTCAAAATCAAGCAAAGCTCCACTTCAACTAGAAAGATTTCTAGAAGTAGAAAAACTACGAAAGGCTTTACAATCTACTAACCAGTTTCAAACAAATTCAAACAATTTTAAGGAGAAGAAACTAACCAGAAGAGGTTTTGAAACTCTAAGACTCATAATCACTAGACTCATCATCATTAGACTTCTAAACATCATCGCTAAGCTCTTCATCATCGATAAAGTCTTGTTCAAGCAATTCATTCCCACTGATCAACGGTGTATCATAACTGATTCCTTCTTCATTAACTCGAGCGTAAGCATAGTTGTCATTTGCATCATCACATGCATCATCAGTAGTTATATTGTAAGGGACATTCTCAAGATAGGTACCCACTTCATCATCATCATCATCATGTGAAGCATTAATGCCAACATCAAACACCTCCCTAGGTTTTGTTTTGACCACCGCTGCCAAATCTTTATGACTTATATCTTCCACGTAAAACACTTGTGAAGCTTGAGATGTTAATACATAAGGTTCATTAATCAATCGACCACCCGTGTGTATCAATCGTGAAAAATTGACAAGGGGAAATCTAAACTCATCTTTTTTGCATCCTCTCCCACTAATAACGTCAACCCATTGACATTTGAATAGTACATATTGATACTTATCAGAGTAGTTCAACTTAATAATATCAATTAGTACACCATAATAAGTAGCACCACTTTCAGTAACAACATAAACTTCACCGTTTTAAGTTTTCCTAATTGCCTCAGAGTCTTTGGTGCAAAACTTCACACCATTTATAACATAACGCTTGAACTGTTTTGCTTCATTATCTGGATATTGAGCAAGCCATATGACTTTGTCAGAGAGTTTCTTTTTCTCAAATGCATCTATTGACATCACCTAATATAGACAATGACGTTTATTATAAGTATGCTATCTAAAGTGTTACAACCAAGTTTTATATATAGACATTGACATCACCTATTATAAACAATAAAGTTATATATATATATATACATATATATATATATATATATATATATATATATATATATATATATATATATGCTTTACTTACATAGTTCCTAAACTAGTTGCAGAATTTCTCCATGTTTTGCTTTTGAAGAACATCATCGATTACATGAAAAATGAAATCAGCCTTGATCTCCACTATGTGTACACTATGTAGACAAACGTGTTAATGTTAAGTTAGAATATTGTACTTGAATTCCATGAAAGGATATGCAATGACATATTACTTACTCGTGAAATGGGGTGATTTCTTCACAATTGAATAGCACATAACAATGTGCTTGGATCCATGAATTTGAATATAGTGTAATGCTCACTACCGTACCCACGGATTCCTCGACATTCCTTATAGGCTGTTTGAATGCAGTTTCAACAGATTTAAAATAGCGTGAGCAGAATGCTAAACATTCATTTGATATACCCTTCTGCAATGGAGCTTTCTGGATAAGTTTTATTATGCACGTAAGACTTAAGTCTTGACAAGTACCTATTGGAAAACTTAAGATCAACAATGGGAAATTGGTGTGAAAACAGTTAATTAGAGAGACAAAGTTACTATACGTATTACCTCTCTATAAGATACATCCAACAATAATGAACTGGGCCAACAACTTTGGTTTCGCTAGCCAAATGTATAACTAAATGTATCATCACTGTAAAGAAAGAAGAAGGGAATATCCTTTCCAACTCACACAATGTCACTGCAATTCTCTTCTCAAGAGCCCCGAGTTCATTCACATCTAGTACTTTGGAACATATCTCCCTAAATAAACAAGATAAGCCAATTAAAGGCCTACTCACTTCGAGGGGCAATGATTTGCGTATTGTTATAGGAAAAAGTTGTTACATTAAGATGTAATTATCATGGCTCTTCATCCCATTAATCTTGCGTTCTTTGAGTTTAACGTAACATGAGATGTTTAAAGAATATCCATCTAGCACTCTTACATGCTTCAAAACTTGCAGAAAACCATCATTTTCACTAGCATTCATATGGTAGCAGGCATGTGGCATACGTGTCTTATCATTCCCAACATTTTTCAAGTGAAGTTCACTTCTTATACTTATATCCTTTAAGTCTTGACGTACCTTCAAGTTATCCTTTTTCTTGTCATCCAAGTTCAATAATGTGTCGATTATATTATCGACTACATTCTTTTCAATATGCATCACATCAAGATTATGACATAACACATGGTTCTCGCAATAAGGCAAGGTGAAAAATATATTTCTCTTCTTCCACACAGTTATGGCTTCCTCCCCTCTTTTTCTTTTATTCGGCAAATTAACTGTTTTTTTCCCTAACACATGATCGACTACAGTATCCGTTTGTAACATGATTTCCCCTTTGGATACTGTAATAGGAGCTAATCTTGAATCAACATGCCCATCAAATGATTGTTTTTTCTTATGAAATTTATGATCACTATCCAAGAATCGCCTATGTCAAATGTAACTTAATTTCCTTCCATTTTTCAACCAACAAGACTGACTATCATAGTTACAAGGGCGACATGCAAGAGCACCTTTGGTACTCCAACTTGAGATATCACCATATGCAAGAAAATCATTTATGGTCCATAGTAATGCAACATGCATTTGGAATGATTTTTTGGAAGACACATCAAACGTTTTTATTCCAACATCCCATAACTCCTTCAGTTCTTCTACTAGGGGTTGTAAGTACACATCCATGGAGGGAGATTGTGTGGGATCAAAATGACAGGTCATGTACTATGAGTACTACTCATATTTCCATATGGGTTAAATCCATCGACTGCTAATCCAAACCTCACATTATGAGGCTCGGATGAGAACTTTATGTACTTAGTAACCCGTCAGTAACCCGTGGATGTGTCAAATGATTTCCAAGCTTCAAAATCAGCAGGATGCCTTAGTAACCCATCATTCACATGACCATTGGCATGCCACTTTATATGATTGGTTGTTTCAGGAGACATAAATAGTCGTTGCAATCTTGGCTTTAAAGGGAACCACCGTAGGATTTTTGCAGGTTTCTTTTTCTTTTTCTTTTTTTTTTCTTGGAGGAAGCATTAGTATTTTTTTAACCTTTATACTCATTACTTTCCCATCTTGAACAGTTACAGTTCAGACAAGCTTCAAGCTTGATATTCTCCTTCCAATATAAAATACAATTTTTAGGACAAGTATAAATCTTCTCATAACTCAAGCCCAAATCCTTAATAATCTTCCTAGCCTCATAACAATCTTTTGGCAACTTAGCATTTGAAGGAAGAAAATCAAGCAAAAATTGTAGCAACATGGTAAATGATTTGTTGGTCCAACTATTAAGACACTTCATGTGGGACAAATGCATAATGGCTGACAATTTCCTAAAATGCTTACAACCTTCATAACAAGGTTGATTAGCATCTTCAAGCAATTTCATAAACCGAAGTGCATCTTCATTAGGACCTTTTGCAGGACCTTCTGTGGGTTGTTGCACAATAGAGACTACTTCCATTGGCCTAAACGCCATATTTTATATGGGGAACATGTCATGCAACATGTCACGAAGATCGACATACTCTATCGGGTTTTCTTAGACATGACTATTAGGAATTTCAGAAGAAGTTTGTGCAGATGATGATTCCCCATTAAAAACCCAAGGGTTATAACCCCTACAAATCTCTTTGGACACTAAGTGAGCCTGTACGACATCTATAGGCCACGAATTTGTATGCACACATTGTTTACACGGACATGAAATCGTTCCATGTGGGTGTGCATGGTTAGATGCAAAATTCAGAAACTGTTGGACTCCATCTAAATATGCTCATGACCTTCTATTTGTAAGTTTCATCCAATTTCTATCCATTGCTATAAAGTGGTTTACAAGAAATACCTATAATGTCATTTCATGAAAGAACAAAGCAAAAGTTAACACACATTTCATTTACACAATTTCACTTTAATTTAAAAAACAAATCATCTTTAATCATTCACTTTCAGCTATGTTCCTAACAAAACAATGAATTTAAACACATAGATAAGTTATCAATACATTTGGTAACTATAATATCATTACCAGCAATAGCCTAAAATGAATTAATCAAATAAAAACATCTCAACAAGAATCATCTAATATTACACAAAATAGTCAACACTCCCAATATCAAATAAAAACCATCTTACTACTCCATGCAAGCGACCTGCTTGCTCGAATTCAACAACCCACCACAACCAGAGAGAGAGAACCTTAATTATTTCACCAACAGGGATTGAGATCCTGTATCTTCCCAACAGTACTATTGCATTTGCTCTTCTATATATGTCACCACTCACTTGTAAAAAGCAAAGGAGACTTGACGATGACAAGACACTATATAAATATCATATGATGAGGTTGTATGTATTATAGATACAATACATACAATCTCATCCTCTCCACACACTCATTCACTGAAAAACCATATATGGCTCCTAAATCAGTTAATACCATCTTATATCACATACTTTCAACCAACGCATAGCACAGTTAATGTTTGCACTATGATTCTTTATATGTTTTTAAGTTATTGAGAGAGAGAGAGAGAGAGAGAGTCTATGGATCTTAATCTTGACTGAATTAATACAAAGCAAGTAGATTTTCCTTAAAATATGTGCTAATATGTAAGAATTTAAAATTTATAATCTTATCATCTCTTGGACCTTAATCTTGACTCTAGGGTATTTCTTGTAAGTTAAATTTAACAATGTAAATATGTAAATATGTAATTATATTTTAGGATATTTGAAAAGTAGGCAGCAAAGTGGATTAACCAATTGGGTTGTACCTATTCCATTTTAAATGGTCACTTCCATGATAATAGTATAGATGAAAGAAACTATATGTCACCACTCAGTTAATGTTTGTCGTGTTATGTGTGTGTGTGTGTGTGTGTGCATGTAGAGAGAGAGAGAGAGAGAGAGAGAGAGATTAGAACGAAACCTAACCTTAGTAACAAGGCATCTTCACCATCATGCCCTTGAACAAAGCAATTGGGTTCAGCCACTAACAAGCTACACAAATTCCACATGTAAAAAGAAAATGCACCAAGTCAGCTAGAATCAACCTGAGATTTAAAATTTTACCCAACAATAAATTAGCAATGCATACTTACTGTTGTGCCTTTGTATTCCTAAAACTTTGTTGCAATCAAACAACAACAACAAACAATAAAAACCACTCACACTCTTCTTATGGGATTTGAATCGCTTCAAAGCCGGGTCCTCTGCCAAGAGCTACAAAATTTAAACAACTTAGTACCAACACAACACACCAAAAAAAGAAAACCCATTCATTCACAAAGACAAGCATACTTAAATTTAAAATTCAGAAATGCATCAAATTTCAATGGTAAAGTTTATAATAAGAAAAGATTAAACATTTTGTTAGTTTCAAGAAGGCAGCAAAAACTATAAAAATTATAGTCCCAGAATTTAAATCTAAATACCATTTGAAATTACTAACTACATTTCATTGTCAGCCTGAGTTTTTATTTATTTAAATGATAAATGTTTTGGGTAACTTTTAGTTTCATGTACATACTTCCTCTCAAATTTTGTATCCACATTACTTCAATTATAATGTGATTCATCTAATCATGTTCAATCTAGTAAATAATTAGAGTAAGACTAAACCCCAAAATCATAGCAACAACTCAATGATTAAAACCATTGTATCAACCCCTCCAAAACTCCAAAAAATAGAACCAAAAAACCCCTTTTTTATCGATCCAAGAATAATATAGAAAGTTTTCTCTTCTTTACCATGTTTATTTACTCAGCAACTACAACAACAATATAATTTCATAAAAAGAAAGTCTCTCAAATATAGTACAAACGGGTTTTGCTTCATAAGACATAAAAAGAAACAGAGTGTAAAAAACATACATAGAGGCAGAGCTTGGGTCGTGTCTCCTATTTAGGCTTAGTTTCTCAAACTCATTGCTGCAATTCTCTCTTAAAATATCCAACCAATCCCCATTGCATGTCAAAAAAAAAAGAAAAAAAAAAGAGATAAATAGCAATTCTACATTGATATCAAGACCACTCTGAAAGAAATGCAAAGTAGGTCAACATTGATTATATGTGACTATATGTGACCACAATCCTTTCATAAAAAAAAAATGTGACCACAAACTTGACAAGTAGTTTCCAGTGGAGGAAATGTGTAAAAACTTTAAGTAGTTTAAATGATAAATCCCAATCCCATGATAATTAGTGAGGTTGAATCATAGTAATGATTCTTTAGAATAAATACCATTCCCATTCCCAATCACTCCAATACACTACTGTTTCCTCATAGATAACTTAATCATTCCTATTTAACCATCTCCAAATCCACTCAACAATACTCATAAACACTAATTGACAACAAAAAATCAACTGGGTCTCAATAATTTTTTATATTTACCAATAATCATCAATAACACCAATCAGACTCCTCTCAAAAACTCAACATTTCCAACTATTTCCACACATTCAATCACATCATCAAAGCAACGACACATGCTCAGATATCTACATATTAAAGAAATCCCAATAAACAAAATTGAAAACTATTTAAACAACATACACCTTGGATCCTCCTGCCAGTTATAGGACACTTGGGTCTACTTGCCCTCTTCTTTGTGGACTGGTACAGTGATAGAACAATATCAAACAATAGATGAATTTGATTCAGTGTTTGAATCATAGTAACTTGACCAAATCTAGATGAATTTGATAAACCCTAACAGATATCAAACAATAGAGATATAGTGATAAAACAATAGAGAGAAAGAGAGAGAGAGAGAGAGAGACTTACGGCTTTCCCGTGGGGCTGGGTCCTCTACCAAGAGAATGTGAGTACGAAAATCCAGATGGAGATGAATGCCCTAGAACCTGAAGGTGGAGATGACGGCAGCGGTGGAGATGGAGTTGACGGCGGTAGAAATTTGGAGAAAGTGAGAGTAAGGACTAAGTGGAAAAAGGGAAAAGGGAAAAGGGAAAGGGAATAAGTGGGAAAAGGGAAACTAAAAAGAGGGAAGACGAAAAAAACTGGGAGAAATTTAAAGGTCTATTGTGGTGATTCAACACACTGCTATAACTAAGCAAAAGTGCCACAAAAAGGAGACCTTATTGCAGCAGTCATACAAATGCCGCTACAGATTGCATATTGTGGCGTTTTTCTCTACTGTCGCTATAGTATTTGCGGAAAATGATATATTTATTGTGGCAGGATTTTGGAGCGCCGCTATATCTATGTAAATGCCGCTAATACACATATATTGCGACGGTTTTATGTTCCGCTGCTGTAGGATGCTGCAATAGATCCTATGTACAGCGGCGGTCCCAATAAACGCCGCAATATGCGACATATAGCGGCGTTTTTTGCACTCGCCTTAAAAAAATGCAGCAATAGTACAAATTTCTTGTAGTCAAAAGTTTTACAATCATTGGATAACTCTATTTCTAGTAAAATCTATTAGGACATATGTGATTCATGTTAGGAACATATGTCAACATTTTATGTAATTGGCTAATCTTTTGACAAAATACACTTTACTTGTAATTAGGTAAATCTAGGATGTGTTTAATACTTCAAGAAACATGTTGTTCAAGTCTAGTATTAAAGCCATGAAGATTGGACCAAGAAACAAGTGAAGAAAAGCTGTTCACTAAAGTTGGACAGATAGCTCGATAGCTGCTCGACAGATAGTTATCTATCGAGGTTTAATGAAGCTCGACAGATACTATTTATTGAGGTATCTATCAAGAATTATGAAATTCAGTTTTTTAGAACTAATTTTCAGCCCATGCTTATGTATTTGTATATGGTTTCTTTTCTCACAATCCTAAACATATATAAGGCTTATTTTAAAGGCTATCACACAAGAGAATACAAGAAAAACACATGCAAAAGGTGACCGATACTTTATTCTCTCTGAAAGAAGCTATTGCATCTTTTGCAACTTAGGGTTTTGTAACCAAGTGCTTCTTGATTTTTATTGTTGATGAAGTGAAGAACTTTGCAGCCAGCATCTTCTTTAAGTTGGTGAATTAAGTCGCGTACTGGGATTCGTGCAATTGGTTAATCACGTACTGGGATTCATGCAATAAAAGGGCGGCGTTCATATATTGAAGAGTTTAGAAGTTCTGAAGTGGTAGAAGGTTTCTACTGTAAGTTCATTTACGGGGATTGTAGAGTCTAGGAACAAAAGTTTCGTACTAGATCTGAAACTTCTATAGTGGATTGCTTTTTGGGAAGGTTTCCCCCAAGTTTTTTTTTATTTTATTTTTACTGTGAAACTAGTTTGTTTCATTGGTTTTCTTGGGTCATCATATCTTGCCTTATTTATTTTTTCCGTTGCATGATTTTGACATGATATTGATGCTTGTCTCTTTTAACAAGGTTTATTCATAATAACTTTAATTAACAACTTGGGTTTAAAACTTTCTAATTTTATCAACCAGGGTCTAAATTTCCCAACAAAATTTACTAACGTTACCCAATGCAATTCTAAATCCATGGACTTCTTCAATCATTGAGATGTTGCATGCAAACTTCCTATCCACAACTTCAAGTACCCACTTGAAGATTCAAAAATCCAGCACTTGTAAGAACTGGTATTGCATCAACTTCAACATCACCATATCAATATATGGTTTGCTTCATCACTAGTAAAAGCTTTTGAGAGCAAGTGCCACAAAACCTTTAGATGCACACCAAGAGTAGTTTCAAAAGTCTTTTAGATGTGTGTTAGGGTTTGTTTAAATATCTTTGGTTTGTAAACAAGAAGCCCTAATCACTTGATGGGCTGAAATCACGAATTAGTGATTTAGAGATTTGATCGATTGAGTTTTAAGTTTAATATTTTGAAATCTGGCCTTTTGAATAAGTCAAACAAATATCGAGAGGTGTCAAAATAATTTGTGGTTCATTCATCCTTATATGTTTACTTGATATTTATTGCACTCTAAGGAGCATATGTGGCTTTTGTGAGAAATAAATCAGTTGTTAACATTTTTTTTTTTTTTAAATCTTTTGACCCCAACCAAACGACATTATTGAAACTGTAAATCACCTGATTTTAGATTGTTTACACATTCCAAAATTCAAAATAATTAGATAGCTTTAGGTGTTTTCTTTTCATAAATTAATTAGTAGTAAAATAATTTGTACTCCATATAGTTTAATATATATGACGATTTGCAAACCAAATTAATCATCATTCAAAAATTTTAAAAAGGTTTCTTTGATATTATATATTACAATTTGTGGTTCATTCATCCACACATGTTTACTTGATATTTATTGCAGTCTTAGGAGCATATATAGCTCTTGTGAAAAAAATTACTTGTTCACATAAAAAGATTTTCAAATATTTTGACCATAGCTAAACGACATTATTAAAAGTATAAGTCACATAACTTTAGATTGCTTATTATACATTCCAAAAGACACAATTATTAAAAAAAAAAAAATTACTTGAACAAAAGTATTCTAAGATTATGTTTCTCCAAGGAAAAAAAAAGTATTCTAAGATTAAATAAATATTTTATACATTATTTATATTCTAAAGCATGTAAATATCTAGATTTAAGAAATGAAACTAAGGAAAACATGGATTAAAGCATGTTGATATTTAGATCCAAGAAATTACACTAAGAAAAACGTAGATTAAGCATGTAAATACATATTTGGGTAGCATGTCATCTAAGTACATTGAAAATTCAAGCATGTGGACACATGGATTTGATGACATGAGAAATGGGTAAGCACATAATCCAAACAAGCATGCAAAGGATGGCTGCATAAGCATATGGGAACATGCAAACCAATACAATCTTCTAAACATAATTTTCGATTTTCAACTCAGAATTCAGAACACATGTATTATCAAGCCAATTTAACATTTGAATTAAAATTGCAACTCAAGGGAGCATAGCCATATTTAAAATCCAACCAAACATGCATACTCATGTTTAAAAATAATAATCGGTAAAAGTGTGCAAAAGTTGGTCAAACCTTGATCTAACTCTATCAAACTTTAGGTCTGGTTTTTTTTATCACAGTATTTGACTAGATTATTAGACCAAGTGGAATTGTTGGAGATGAATTCAAACTGTTAATTTGTGTTTCAGGTGAAATTAGGGCTTTAACAATTTTTTTGGTTTTCTTGATTAATGCAAAGTCCTCTATATTAATCCTGAAACCTGAGCAACAGTGTGCCTCTCCATAGGCCACCATAGCTTAGCCACCGTGAATCACAACTTTAATTACATATTAATTGCATTACAATTCTTTTTGAAATTCTTATGGGTAAGATACATAGTTAATTTAGAAAATAAGTCCACTTAACTTAAAAAGACCATGTTTTATCAGATGTTAAAATTATTAATGTGGGGGTAAAAATGCTTAAATACACGTTTTGGGCCTTGGGCCCGGTTAATTGGTATAAGTCTGTTCAATCAGAGTCTTCAAAGCCCACAGGTCAGTCTCTACTACAAGGGGCAGAGGAGTTGTCCGAGGAGGAGTATCTCCTCGGATGGGCCCAGTAAAGGCCATGAAACTTGCTAAAGGGTTTAGAGATAGAATTCTGGAAGATCAGTTGGGTAAAGGCGTGATCCAAACACCCGTTAGAAGCAGGAACGTGTGAGAAATATTTGAGGAAAAAGCTGCTACCACTACATTAAAGGCCCTGCATCTACCTCCCTGACCGCATTAATGGAGAAATACCTCTAAATAATAATATTCAGCATTCCAGCTATTATTTAAAGATTTCAAGAAAGTGGTAGATGGGACAAGTATCTAGCATGAAAATCTGTGTTACACGTGGATGAAACAAGAAAGAGGAAGAAGGTTATAAGAAGACGAGAGAGAAAAGAAGAGGGGGACCTCTTTTTAAAAACAAAAAAACAAAAAAATTGTAACCTTTTGCTTAGAGAAAGAAAGTTTATACAAATTGTCCTCGGCTTATGTCCGAGGAGAGTTTTTTGTCATATTCATCTATTACTTGCATAGATTGCGGCATTTTAGCCTGTTTATCAACTTTCCAATATCCCTAACCTAGGTTTCAAACTCATACTTTATAAATTTCATTGTATAAGGCACTTTGAGCTTGAGCCCATCACTCGTTTGGGTCCGGGTACAAATTGTGCACTTACAATTAATATCTCTCGAATTATATATAAATCTATGTAGGCTTCCCATATAGCATCTTCCATTGATTTAACTTTTTATTATTATTTAGAATACTAAGTATTATTAACATACACACAGAGAGAAGGGAGAATGTTTTTTATTTTTATTTTTATAAAGAATATTACAGTAGTGTATATCCAAAAAGGTCTTCCATTAATTAACTTCAATTCCAAAAGCTACATATTTTTCTTTAATTGAGTCAATTTATTCCATTGGCTTCACACTAAATTTCGCATCAAAATTTGGAATAATTCTTCTCTCAAAGTTTGAGCAAAATATGTTGCATATAACTGTCACTATATACCTTATTTTTTCATAAATGAATAGTAAAATAATTTAAACACCATTTACTCTAATATCTATGACGTACGCTTTGCCAACCAATATCATCATTCAAAAACTATCAAACTATTTCTTTGATATTATATACTACGATTTGTCATTTGTGGTTCATTCATCCTCATATGTTTACTTGATATTTATTGCACTCTAATGAGCATGTGTGGCTTTTGTGAGAAAATCAATTGTTAACATAATATTTTTTAAAAATCTTTTGACCCTAGCCAAACGACATTATTGAAACTGTAAATCACATTATTTTAGATTGTTTACACATTCTAAAATTCAAAATAATTAGATTGCTTATATGCATTTTCTTTTCATAAATTAATATTAAAATAATTTGTACTCTATATACTCTAATATATATGACGCTTTGCCAACCAAAATCATCATTCAAAATTTTTGAAATGGTTTCTTTGATATATATATATATATATTCTAATTTGTGGTTCATTCATCCGCACATGTTTACGTGATATTTATCGCACTCTTAGGAGTTTGGAGCATATATAGCTTTTGTGAGAACAATTACTTTGTTCACGTAAAAAGATTTTCAAATATTTTGACCCTAGCTAATCGACATTATTAAAAATGTATGTCACATTACTTTAAACTGCTTATACATGTTCCAAAAGTCAAAATTATTAAAAATATATATTTATTTGAACAAAAATATTCGAAAATTAAATAATTTTTTTATAGTTTTGTCTCAAAAATGTTATAATCTTTCAATGGTATATATGATATAAGAACTAAAGGGTTAGTTTTTTCAATTCTAAATTTAGCTTTTAAATAAAAATATTTCTTAAGTGGAAGCAAATCAATGGATAAGAAATTTATGAGTAAACTTTTGTTAGGAATGATGGTGTTTGTTATTCTTAATCTCTTTGAAATGCAAGCCACCGACCATGGGTCTTCCTCTTTTCATCCCTTTTTAGCTTCAATCCCACTCTCTCATTTTTCAAAACTTGATATTGCTCATCACTCAATTCATGCTTGTATTGAGAACGAATTTATAAAGTGCATGCATGCATTAGAAAAGATGAAAAATCAAAGTTATATACAAGAAGTATGTATAATAAGGAGTTTTCGTCATTGCGTTTTGAACTATGAATATAACACTGATTTTAATGTCGTTATTCGATGCTTGGCTAAATGCAAAAACAAAGAATCAGAAGGTGTCCATGTTCATGGACTTTGCTTAGTAGAATGTTACACAATGCATGTTGGGAAGCACCATTAGATTTAGTATGTACTCTCTCTCTCTCTCTCATATGAACTAAATTTGACTCCATAGGAAAAATTCTATCTCGTAATTATCTAAATTGTGCTTGATTTTAGTCTGTAGTAATGTGTGAGGTGGAAGGTTAAAAACAATTCATGGAGAGTAACAAATCCCCAAAAAAGAAGACGCTCACAACAATAACAACCAGTAACAATCTGCTACTTAGGATTTGTTGTAAAAATGTTATAAAAATGTTTTGCACATATCATTTCTCTAAAATAAAATGTATGTATCAAATCGCTAAGATTGTGAATGTACTTTTTAACCAACATGTTAGGTACCCACTATTCATCCATGCAACCTTAAAAACATAAAAGAAAATAAATTATAGGGGTAAATGTATTTTTTGTCCCTATATTTTAGGTCATTTTTTGATTTGGTTTCTAAACTAATTTTGCTCCTAGGTCAGTGCTCGAAATTAGAAAATCGATTCTATTTTGATTCCTGTCGTCAACCTACTAACAGAAAAATACATACAGGGCAGACAAAATACATTGTTTGCTGACGTGACTAATAAAATTATAATAAAAAATATATTTAGCATTTTTTAAATACCACATCAGCATTTAAATTAATGAAAAAGGCCAGCTCAAAAATTTAACAAAAAGTAAATAAATAAAAAAACCTTAAATTTAATTTAAACTAAAATCATTTCTTAAAAAAATAAAAAATTCTTATCTTTTTAATTATTTTTGTTTTTGTTTGGCATAAATGCACTTTTAGTCCTTACATTTTGACCCAATTTCTATTTTGGTCCCTACATTTTATTTTTACCACTTTTAGTCCCTAAACCAATTAGCGCATCTCATTTCAGTCCTTTCTGTCAGTCAACCGACGGAAAAGGGTGACGTGGCTGACGGTGGAATAAAAAAAAAAAATAATTACATACAATAATTAATTAAATTAAAAAAAAACATTAAAATAAATAAAAAAATTCATTAGTTTTTGGGAAGAACATGACTATTCATGTTCTTCCCTAAACATGTTTGATTGCCCAGAAATTTAAAAGGTCACATTAGTATCTAATTTTTTTTTTTAAATTATCAATTTTTTTTTTTAAAAAAACAACAACAGTAAAATTAAAATTAAAAAAAATTCATAAATTTAGATCTGAATTCATCTTCAACAATAACACAATGAACACAAATCCAGATTTAAATATAACAACACACACCCAAACATAACAGATCTAAGTTTCTTTTTCTTCTTCCCCAGATCTTTCTCTCAGTTTCTCTGCCTCCCTTTCTTTCTTTAGTCTTCTTTCTTTCTTCCTCTTTTTCTTCTCTCATCTCTGACAAAGTCTACTCCCACAAGTTCTTGTTCGACTTGGGCTTGAACCCGTGTCTCAGTTCTCGTCTTGGACCTACATCTTGGCTCGCCTTGACTTTGACTTCGACTTCGACTTCATGGTCCTCGTCCCCATCTAGGTCCTGGTCTGTGCGTTTTGAGCCATCGTCTTTCTATCTATCAGAGCTCCTCCGATTCTCTCTTTCTCTTTCATTCAATTTCTCTCTGTGTCACTTGCCACCGATAAGGCCTTCGATACCTATGAATTTCTCAAAGGTGAAGCTTTGAAAAAAAAAAAAAAAAAAAAAAAAAAGGATCTAAATCACTGCCAACGCAAGAGCCATAGTGACGAAGGTTTGGGAAGTTAAGCCTGGCAAAAGCTGAGGGTATTTGAAGAACAAGAACCTTGTTGTGGCTGTTGATTTTGTGGGTAAAAGTGTTGGTTTTGGAGGTGGATCTGGGTTTGGATTTGGTGGATCTGAGATGGGGATAGTTGGTTTAGCCCAATTGAACCCAGTTGCTCGAAACCTATAAGGTTTTGAGTCAAGAACTCGTCTGAAAACATGTGGGTCATCGAGGTGGAGCAACCATTTAAGCATGAAGAAGAGGGCTGGGTTTGGGTTGGGACTGAGGAAGAATTCGGTCTTGAATGGTTGATTGTTGTTGTTGTTGTTGTTTTTTTTTTTTTTTTTTAATAAATTTCTGGGATTGTGTTCTTTGATCTAGATTTTTGTTCTTGTTCAAGCAATCTGAGATCTCAATTAATGTGATTTTTTTTAAAAAAAAAATTTCATTTCGTTAAAATTAATAAATTAATTTTTTTTTAATTTAAATGCTGACGTGACAATTTTTTAATGTTAAAATATATTTTTTAATTACTATTTTACTATGCCGTTAGTCACGTCAGCATTTTCTGTTAGTTGATTGATGGAAAGGACTAAAATGAGACGCGCTAATTGGTTTAGGGACTAAAAGTGGTAAAAATAAAATGTAGGAACCAAAATAGAAATTATGTATGGACTAAAAAGTGCATTTACACCTTTTTGTTTTTATTGTTCTTTAACCTTATCAGCTTTAAAAGCTATAGCAGCTTTATCTTTTGAGATTATCTTTTTTTTTCTTTTTTTTTTCTTTGAGATAATTTCAAAAAGACTAATCTCCAAACAGATCAAATTCTCTCTTTGAGATAATCTCATCAAAGATTAATCTCAAATTCTCTCTCTCTCTTCATCGTCCATGGATAGAATCTCTCACTCTCCACTATAGGACCATCGCCGGAGCTCACTCAACCTTCTTCTCCACCACGCACCACAGCTCACAAGCAGACCAACGGCGAGCTGATCGTGCTTCTCTCTTTGATGTGGAGAAAACAATGGGACCAATGGATTTCGCCGAAAAAATGAACTCGACTTGCGTGAGAGAGAACGATGTGACGAGGCCAAAATCTCTCTTCAATTGATAAGGACAACGATGACAATGCGGTAGTCATTTGTCAAGACAGCGTCATTTGACGTAGTGGCCAAGGAGGCAGAAACAGTGGGGTTTGATGGCATCGTTTTGGTGGAGTTAGGGTTGGTGGTGTGAGACGATTTTGTTGGATTTGAGGAGGCAGAAATGATGCCGTTGGATCTGCTCCAAACCCAAAAACCATAGAATTTTTCTTTGAGTTTTTTGTTACTTGTTGCTATGTTTGGTTGCTAAAAGATGGGTTTGTTTGGTTGGGTTTGACTTGCTCTTAATCGATGGTGGTGGTGGGTTTGATTGTGAGAAGATGAAGTTTGATTCTGGGTTTGCTCTTGTTCTCTTCGAAATGCACTGTTGGTTTCTTTGATTTATTTCATTGCTGGATTTAGATTCAGGATTTGTCATATATTGGTTTGGGTGCTGGGTTTATTTCTTGGATTTGGGAACAACATGAAGAATAAGTTCTTATTTTCTTATTAAAAAAATAATGAAATTAGATTTAAGGTTTGTTTTTTTAATTTAGTTTAAATTTTCTAAGCTGACTTTTTTTATTAATTTAAATGCTGATGTGGCTTTTAAAAAATGCTAAATATATTTTTTTATTATAATTTTATTAGCTACATTAGCAAACATTGTATTTCGTCTGTTATGTTTGTATTTTCTATTAGTGGGTTAACAACAGGGACTAAAATAGAATTAATTTTCTGATTTCGGGGACTGACCTAGGAGCACAATTATTTTAGGGAGCAAAATTAGTTTAGGGACCAAATTGAGAAATGACTCAAAATTTAGGGACCAAAAGTGTATTTTTGCCTAAACTATATCCAAACTTTCTCTGCCTAATATTTAAAACATGAAAATGTTATGTTCAAAAATAATAACCTTGACTTGAAAAAATGCAGCAAAGATTCAATACCAAAAAAAAAAAAAAAAAAAAAAAATTGTACAATTCCTCTCTTTAATATCCAAAAACACAAAATACATAGTTTTAAAAAATAAAATCGATGAAAAAGACAAATGAAATGAACAATAATTTTTTGTTTGTAAGTACAAAATATATTAAACATAATCTACATTTTGTATTGTACAATTTTTTTTCCTTCTTTTTGCTTTTCTCTAATGATTTATGTCTATCATGATGGTTTAAACTTTAAACAGTGTTTTGTAGGTACTATGAATTTACTTATATTTTCTTCCTCTTTAAGCTATTTAAGATGTATAGAGGATGAACTATTTGTATGGAGTATTAGAAATCAATTCCAACCACACTTTTAATCTTTACAAAATATCTTACTTTATATATTAAGACATATAAAGGATTAACCATTTGTATGGAGCATTAAAAATCAATTCCAACCACACTTTTAATTTTTACAAAATATCTTACCCTATATATTAATTTAATATAAAATGCATTATGTTTCCTTGTGTAGGCACCCCATTTTGCAACTCTCATTTGTCCTAACCTGCTTTGCATTGCATTGCATATCATCACCATTCCACATCTCTCAAGCAGGACTACTATTTCAACTATCTAATCTATAAATACTTTTCATAAAAATAATCTTGATTAATAATATGACTATTAATCTTTAATCACTTTGAAATTTCTTAAGTATAGAGAATATACGAAAATAATGTAATCTAATAGTGAATTTGTCAAAATTTACATCCAATTAAAAAAAAATTAGATGGTATATTATTTCTTAAAGTTACAGTGTGTGTCTATTTGGATCACGTCTGCGTTTTTGCCTTTGTTTTTTTTTTTGACCAGCGCTTCTTGCATTGTTCATGGGATATAAACAGTGCATTAAGGTACAACTACAGTATTTTTAGCAGTGAACAGTAACTCAAAAATTATTTTTTATTTATTTTCAACAATAAATTTTTAGTTTTCAGCAAAATTAATGGTATCCAAACACACACTAAGTGTAAGTTGAACCCAACTATATATATATATATATGAGGTTTGAAAAATTACCTTTTATTTTATGAGCAGGTATTTTTTTTTCTAACCATTTAACTCCTCCACAAGAGAATGGGTGTAGTCTTATAACTTCTTTGTTTCTGCTTCTATCGCAGCTATATTTTAATTTTTTTTGAATTTCAAATTTTTACATACATTGGTAAACATACACATGGCAGAATTATCTTGCGCACTGATTATGAGGATGCAGATTTGCTTGGAGCCCTACACAATTCAGAAGATGATAACCAACCTAGATTTATTGAGTTTAGGGAAAAAATTAGAAATCTCCAGTTTGAATTGGGCATGCTTTACAATGGTAATATAAAGTTTAATTAAAGAAGCTGTACAATCTTATAGAATTAAATAGGGTTATCCTTTGAAAGAAGTGAAGAATTTACCTAAGGCTCTTTGCAAGTGAAAACATTTTATAATGTTCACACACTTGTTCAAGGACAATTTTATAATAGACAAGGGACTGCAAGATGGGTTGCTACGATATATGTGATAAGTCTAGAAGAATCTCTAGGTTGATAGATATTAAAGAAGGTATCAAAGATGACTATCAAGTGGACATTACTATTTGTAAAGCATTCGATGTTGGCAACTTTCAAATGACTTGATTCAAGTGAGATGTGAAAAGTAGTATGGAAGGATATAAAGTAAAAAGATTATGGTTATGCATCACAAAGTCTCCAGGCATAGAATTAATCAATCTTGTACAAGCAACGGAGAATTGTTACTTTGCAAAGTATGAAGAGTAATTGGACACTAATTCAATCAAGTGGAAGGACTTTTTTTTTTTTGACTAAAGTGGAAGGACATTTCAATGAGATAGTAACCAAGGTCAAAATATGTATTCAGATTTTCAGATACGAAGTAGATACAATAAAATAATATATGCTTCTAATAGATTGAGAGCATTAGATTCAACACATTAGATATCAAGGCCAGTCAGACTAGTGTATTCCATATTACTGCCCCTCAATTATCTTGACTTCTCAACTAATATGCGTAAATGCATTATTTGCAGAACAAAATTTCATTTAAAAAGGAAAAAAAAATTATTATTTCTTGCAACTATGAAACTACTAACAAATCCTGAGAACTAGTTGCATATTTCTCTGATTGATAAATGTATTTTCCTTGGAAGAATACACTATCATATAGTTGACAAATATTAGAAGAGTGAGTAGGGCTCACAAGATGTTATGCTTTGTCTCGAAAGCATTGGTAATCTTTCCAATGCAGTATGCAGCGCTCAGAGGGAAATCGGAAACTGAAAAAATTGGAGTTTGTTAGTTACAAACAGAAAATATAATGTTTGTGTACCAAAAGAATCAAAGATATACTTGGACTCTGTTTCCAAAGGAAAAATAAAATGCTTAGATAATGCTAAGCTTCCCAACGTTTTACTATCCTCAATAGAGCAGTAAGAAAAAGGAAACATGAACCTCAAAGCTGAAAAAATAAGTTCCCAAGCATTGTTAGAAAAGGTAACCATGGAACAATTTTAACCCCACAGAATGCTCAATGTGGAACAAAAATGATTATAAATCAGATTATCTGTATTCTCTGATATCCAAGACAAACTCTCAAGCTTTTTTCCTAAACTTTAAAGAGCAAACAGAAAGGAGTATTTCTTTATGCATGTAATTAAAACATCAAAAGGAAAAAAATCAAAACAGATATATTTTGATTGGAAATGTCATAAATAACACTGTATGTAGTTTTACTAGTCTGTAAACAATATGACAATTTATTATTACAGTTGAGATTACACAATTATAAAAATGTCAAATGACCTTAAAATCCTCCTTGTAAAGGCCCTTTTGATTCAATTTGGCATCAGACATTATAACTCAGTATTATATCGAGTTCAACCAATGAAGACTAAATTTACTACCTCACCTAATTCTGTGTTAAAAGATATTTGATTTTTAACATTGTATCGAGTAATACGAACATAGATTTCTAACATAGATAGTGAGTCTTGTGCATGCCTTATGCATGTGCATGGGAAAACCTGACCGTTCAACCCAAATTTTCTACGGTGGTAAGTCTGGGTTCTTAGTAACTATGGTTCAAGCAGGAATGATATATGCATGGTGAACCAACTCAGATTCAGGCTGCAATTGAAATTGAGCCATCCTTGCCCCATTTCACTCAATACTAATCAAAATTCCATGGTTTTCCACTTTTATAATTTAAGAAAACTTGAAAATCTCATGTATGAATTATGACAGACTTCGAGAAGGCAGTTTTACAAAGACGAGAACCTACTGAATGCTCACTCATGGACTAAAGAGATAACTGAACTTTACAGAACAGTAAATTTTCCTGTACCCAACAAATGATGCAGCTGATAATCCTGCATTGGGTGGGCAAGAAAAGGTGGAAACTACCCTACCTGATTCATGTCAAAGAAGTAAGGACAAATCAGCCGCATTTCTATCTGTAGGAAACACTTATTGAAATGCACATTTTAGGCATATTCATATCTTCAATCAGAAACAAATGCTGAAACCTAAGAGAAAAGAATACATGAAATCATCTGCTTGAAAATTAGCTACAACTCAATTGACAAGTCTGAGTTTCTTTGAGAAGCATTCGAATCTCTAAATAGATAGCCGTATGTCTTCGGTAGTCAGCAGAAACAAAAGCCACCTACATCCTCCATTTCTAGAAATAAATTTGGGTTGTTGTGATGGTGGTGAATTTTGAAAGAGGGGGCGGGGGGTTGGGGTGGGGGGGGTGGTGGTGGTTGTGAAGGCAAATTCAAATTTTCTGAAAGAAGAGATACACACCAACATGAAGAAAGCACACTGACATGCACACAAAAAGGATGTGACTATTTGGACTTGGATAAGCAAACAACGTAGAAAAAAACATACTTGATATTAAATCGCATGTGTCCTGCTTGTCAATTTTACCATGGGCCATTGCACCAACCAGAAAACCCAGATATTAGGGAAAAAATTCCAAGTTTTGGTAACATAACATATGTATCAGTGTTAAAATTATTTTGAGCTTACCACAAAAACAAGGTCAATATCACTATCAGCAGAGTCCACATAGTTGTTTATATTAACCAATTTTTCTGAACTATGTGATAAGCCTGGTATCAAAGCAAATATTAACCTCATTTCTAGTACAGAGTAGATAACAGAGGAAAAATCATACAACATTAACCTCACCTATTTTGCGAGAGTTGACAGGTAGATACCGGCTTACAGGGTTCTTGATAGCACGCAAAAGTTTCTCACGCTTACCAACAGCAGTAATACTCAGTTTTTGTAGCAGCTGCAGTGCAGGTAGCAAGAGGAGAAGAAAAGAAGTTAAAACATCAAATAGAGCTCCCAACCAAAAAACAAACACACTCACAGACAATATCAGCGTGCTTTTTGATGTTTAGGTGAGAACTGTTGAACTTACACATACGGCCACAGAAATGCTTAAATGTCCTTGGAAGACGAGTATATGGTTTGACTTCAGAAAGGACACCTTTCTCAGTTTTCACATACACGGCTTGCACCATCCCACTCTTATTAAGTTGGCTATCCAAAATAGTTAGGAGAGCCTGAACACAACAACGCCTTAAGATCATGTATGGTTCGCCAAAGTCAAAATATCAAGAGCAATAATTGAGGCATAATGTCAACTCCATAATTGCAAAGTCCACTAACCTGTTGAAAAATGTCAGGCCTGTAATCAGCAGGATTTTTGTTATTTTTCTTTAAGAAATATGCACGGTCGTCTGAGTTCAAAAGTTGGTAACTCTGTATGCATAAAACTAGTTACAAAAAGAGAAAAAAAAATATTGCAAGAAACAATGAAACACCAATCACAAAGAAATCCCAATAAAAGCCATAAAGCATAGGTTAAACCCAAAACCCAGAGAACCTAAATCAAAATTTGTATATATTCTGACAAAAATTTATTAAAGAAAGCACTGCAACCATACCAGAAAGCCTAAAACCCATAAAACAACCCCTCCACACAGACCAAAACCAAAAATTTCATCTTTTACAACATGCATATGAAAAAAAAGTTCCAATATAATTAACAGACCTTTCCAACTTTTGCAACTTCCAAAGATGCCTTTTCCAGAATGAAGATGACCCTGGCTTTGTTAGTATTATTCTGGTCCCTTGGGACAACTGGAATACCCTCAAGTCCATTCTCCACCTCTTTTCCTTCTTCCTCACCATCACTTGTGTTCTCTGTAATGGCTCTCTTGGCATGTTGCTCTATGTCATGCCTCTCTTCCCCATTCTTTCGCTTCTTCCCTTTCATTGCATACGCCCTCACCATTTGGAGTTCAAAGAAGAAGATTATTATACTTCCTGGCACCAATGAGAAAGGTTGATATCACTAGAAATTGACTTTTGCACCCTTGGCAAATATTACCATAAATTTCCAAGTTCCCTAAACATATTTTCAGATGAAAAAGGCTGCAAACTTAGCAGTCTCACAACATGATCTCTCCCTATACTTGTCTAGCTTTTAACCTTCAATTCACAAGCTTGATAAATTGTATACCAAAAGCTATGCTTAGATGTATAGACTAAAATCAGAGCGTGGGCATTTGTGAGCACCCTTAATCCCTTATAATAAGACTGGTTAAGAAGAAAATGGAACAAATTACAATAAGATTGTCATCATTTCCACCATGTTGGATATGGAACAAATCACAATAAGTTCAACTTAAAAGCTAATTTGTGTTCACACTTCAAGAGAAAGTTAAAAACTAATAGCAATGTTTAGTTTAGGTGCAGTTTAAACACCTAATTGTATTGCATTTAATTATCCTTAAATATGATAACAATGTTTATGCTTTATTGGTCAATGCAACCAAGTGTTTGAATTTAATTTTGATAAACTACTGTATCTTTAAAACCCACGTAAGATTTAAAAATTCTCAAATAATTTTAGCCAGGTCCAAGAGAACCAAGCTGAAATTAAGAGATAACAGTAGTGGTTCACCAATGACACTAGTTAATGTGCTAACAAGAGGCTGCAAATTTTAGGTCCATCAAAAACAAAACCATGAAAGAGCCAGTCCCATGTCTCGAACCTATGACTTATTTACGAAAACAAGACTTTATTGTTGAGGATCCATACCTGATACCAAATTTTAAAACTAAGGCTTTGTTATTGTTATTGTGACTAAAACAAATAGTTTTGAAAGCCAAAAAAAAAAAAAAAAAACCCAACCCAACCCAACCCAACCCACTTTAAAATTTTTTTTTTTAACACAATTCACATGTAACGTCAATTGATTGTGACAAAATACTGGATTGAACTTTTTTTCCTAATGGAGAATTGTGTGGCTGTAGGATGCACAGACATGGACAAAACGCACAATTTTTTGGAAAATTATAACATGATACGGTAGGACATCTCATTACAGCACAGGTATGATCTGTTACAGTACAAGTACGTCGCCTCAAATGATGTACCTGTGTTTCCTAAATTGTGCCGTTTGCTTTAGAGAAGAAATATTATACTAGAAAAAAGTGATGTTTGAGAGAAGAATAGCGAACCTGAGAGAATTCAAAAGCTTTGTATTCACAGTTTCACTGATTTTGCTGTGGACGAGTGTAACAGTGGCGGGGAATGCGGTTGATCCAATTCCAATATATATAGGTTAGATTTTTTTTTTTAAGAAGAAAAAGAAAAAGAAACGCAATATTACTTGCGATTGGGCTTGTGGTATAGCTTAGAGGAAAGCCCACAAAAACTCGCAACTATAAAAGAAAGTACAGCCCAACCCATAAATAAAAGTCGTAGTAACACAATCCTGGCTAGTAGATCATAATCATAGCACCGTTTTCTCTCTCTGCAGAGACGGTCCTTTTCGACAAGGCAACTTCCTCAGTGCTCTTCCTCTTTCATCGTTTTCTTCTCACATCATATGTATGTGTTTCTGTATTTTACTTGCACTATCTTATAATTCTTGAGAAAAAAGGGTTTCTTTTCTTTTTATGCTTTGGTTTGTTTGCTTATCTCAATTGTTTGAGGTCTCATACACAAAAAATAACGCATACCCAATTGAGTTTAATGCGGTTGCTTAATTGGGTTGTGTTTGTTTTGATGGATTTGTGTGAATAAATTTAGCATCTTTGTCAGTAATTCGTTGAAAAAATTGGGACTTTTTAGTTAAAAAATTTGCTGGGAATTTTTTTTTTTTGAAATTTTTTTATTCAAACATAGTCTTAATATCTTATATGGGTAGAGGATTGAAGTAATTGAATGGAGAGTTGCTGTAAATAATACATTAGTTGAGTTTCTGGGGATTCAAATTTGTTTGCCTTTTGTTCTTCTGCTTTTGAATTATATTTTTAATATTGTTTTTCCTTGAATTCGTTATTATCAGTATAAAAAATATTTCAAATTTAAAAGATTACAGGAAATGATTTTTTTTAATAAGTAAACATTGCAGCAAGAGCTACAAAGAAAATAGAGTAATAGACTGAGCATGTATAATGCAGCTAACCTTAGTTACTAAGCAATGTGGTCTAGCAATAGCACTTGTCTTTGTCTTCAAGATTCACAATCAGATTTTGGTTTAAACCCATAAGAAAACGATTACCTGAATCATTTTAATTTTTTGTCTTCATTCTTATTTTTGGATTTCTGGTTTACGGTGTTCTTTAAAAATATATCTGATTGATTATCTACTGGTATTGGAGATCTTCAATTGTTCATTGTTATTATAAATCTGTTAGGGAACTCATAATTTTGGGACTAATTTCAACTATTGCCTTTGAGATTAAATTTCATTGTGTTTTGTCATTCTCGTCTACGCTCTTGCGTTCTTTGAAGAATAACAGATGAAATACATGATTTTATAATTCTGGGAGCTTTAATCTCATGACCTGCCCTTCACCCTGTTTTGTAGTGTATTTTTTCTAGAATTTATTGGTTTGAGGACTATGCATAATGTTTGGCATTTCATGGAAAATAGCGATTAGGGTATCTTTTCTAGTGCATTTCTAGTATTGATGAATGTTTGTGTCTGATCTAATGGCAAAAAGAGTCTAAAGGTATAATATATTGACATTCATTCCAATTTTCTTTCAAATCTTTGGTTAAGTGATTCTTAGATTCCCCAAATTAGGAACTTTATTATTAACTAGCTTGTAACCCCATGCATATGCATGGATACACTTAAAGATATAAAATAAGATGCATAATATAATTCCTACATATATAATTTAAATATTATTGATAGTTATTTTTATATTTTGTTAACTCTTTAAAAAATCTTGTAAGAACATTATTAAGTATATAATGTAAACTGTTCATTAAAAAAAAAAAAATGTGAAGCACTTTTTTTTTTTACGATTTATTTATTCTAGACTTTTTGGTTTTTGTACTTAGAAACTTACTTGGATGAATATTTATGATATGGTCTCACATTTGATTCTAAAATTAGAAAATAAAACTCTATAAAATTAAATAACTTAAGACACATGACGCAAAATTGGAGTCTAATTTTAAATTTTAATTTGAGTTTCTCTCAGCTCAACCTATTATTATATATATAGATATATAGATTACTGTTAGTAACTAAGTTGACACATTTATTTTCTCTTTTGGAACTTGTTTGATGTATTTAAGTGGATTATATAAACATTGTGTGTTAATCCTTATAAAGATCCTAAGGTGCATATCCAATTAGCAATTGGGATTTGGCAAATTGGCCAACCATGTTATTATGAAGATTGTGATAATTTAATTGTGAGGTTCAAATCATATTAGTTTGTTTTGTTGGGTGCTTTTAAAAATAATAATAATAATAATAATGGGGCAGTTAATGAGATAATAAATTTTAGTGGCATTGATGTAATGGACTCAGAAAGTAGGTTTTTGCATGTTGCATAACATTTTTAATTTTTAAAGCATCCACAGAGTATAAACTATAAATACATTATTTGCAGTCCTCACGTGATTTATTTCTAAGTAGCATTTTTAATAAAATAATTTCTAAAACTGAACTGATCCCCCCATTGGGACCAAAAACCCTTTACGTCTTAAATTTCTTCACATGTGTCTAAGAGTTATTACAGTTAACTGTATTTTAATATGTTGACTATATGGAAGTCTTGTTACCTTCTGCAACACTCATGAAACCACCATGCTTGTGCTTGTTCATTAAAATGAGAAGTCATAACATATTATAATGTATCCTTCAATTGCATAGTGGGGAATTTCTTCCCCACTTTCCCTTCTGTTGTTGAAGAGGCTACCATGGAAAGCTTCGATTTAATATATATTTGTGTGTGTGTGTGTTAGTAAACTTCAATATAAAGCACTATAGGGGCACAACTCTAGTACACAAAATGTATACAAGGAGAACCCAAAATGAATTCATACACTCTGTTAGCTTAAATTTTTGTTCTTGATCATAATGTTCACCATTGTGAACATGATATTCAACATATTTGAAAAAAAGTTTATTACCTAAAAAAAACCCAAAATGATATCTAGCATAAAAAATTTAAAAGATCAAAGAACTCCAACAAATTTGAAAGCGAAAATGAAACGTTATCCATTGTCCAATCATGAAGAGATCACAAGGACAAAAGCTTCAACCTCATTACTGATGGTTCACTACCTTAAGAAATGTTGCACCTGCTTTCCTTTCTCTCCAAAGACACCACATTGCAAAACAGAATCTTTCCAAATTCACCGCTACAATATCAACAAAAGTTTCATTTCCAGAAATGCTATCAATCAACCATCATTCTTGGCATGGCCCATTTAACACATTGAACACATAGGAACTACCTTCCAAATTTCACCACTACAATATCTACCAAAGCATCCTTTCCAACAATGCAATAATGCAACTGCTGTTCTTGGCACGACCCATTTAACACCAAACAAGAAAACACATAAGTCTACATTTCCCTAGCAATGTCACAGTGAAGAAATTGGATGATCCACTGTCCCAGTTTAATTTACAAAATAGCACCAATTTGCAATGATTGTTCCACACATTCTCTCCTTATCTGTTGTAAGGATCTTCCCTATATTGCCATAAAAATGAAAATTCCCACTCTTGGTGAAGCTTTGACTCTTCATTTACTTCTCCAAGGAAAGAGTTGCCACCCTCTATACTTCATTCCTTATAATAGCTCTTAAATCCTCAACCACTTTCTCAATTTTGTGCCATTCTTAGAAATCTTGGATTCCATGTAAATTTCCATTAGATCAATCCATTGAAAGCTTTAATAGTGACAAAAATTGCTTTAAGGATTTTGTTCGAATGGTAGTAATCAATTTCATGTCTTTGCATTGTGCAGATTTTAAATTAGTCTTTTACTAACTGTTTTTTCCCCCTATTTTTTTCTTTCTTTTTGTCTGTCTATCTTTTTTTTTTTTTAATTTTTTTAAACCCCATGCCTGCCCAGGGTGTTTAATTTTGATTAATTCAATCGTTTTGTAATATTTTTTCTCCTTTCATGAATATTATTATCACGAGGGGAAAAGTTTATCCTAATGTAACATAATACTACTGCAGACAGGATCCAAGAAGAGGATAAGAAAAGATGCTGAGAAGAGCCCTTCAGAAAAGTTCAAGGAAGAAAACGTGTACTGGGGAAAAGAAAAAAGATTCCGTTTCTGTGGATGAGAGAACCATCCCCATGGATTTGGTCTCACAGACACCTACTGTTTGTGGGAAACGAATGAGAAGAAGTTTCAACACCATTGACAAGACTATTGGGCAAAGAAGGAAGCTAAGTGAGGAACATGTAGACAAGCTGGACCGAAGAGTTGAATCCAGGGATCTAATCTCCCAGTTGCCTGAATACATCATCCATCACATCCTTTCTTTCCTTAATGATACAAAAGATGCAGCTCGAACAAGTATCTTGTCCAGAAAGTGGAGGCAGATATGGACTTCATTCTCCGTTTTGATATTTGACCAACACAAGATTCAACAACAAGAGGGACGTCAGGATATAAGGAACATGAAAAGGGCATTTACTGACTTTGTTGACAACTCTTTGAAGAGCCACCTTGAGCGAAAATTAAGCATACAGAAATTGGTGCTACATATTACCAGATATGATTTTGAACTGGCCCCTCATATGGAGCAGTGGATCAACATTGCCATTGAAAACAACATGAAAGAGCTAGATCTCCATGTTGTCAAGAAAAGTAAACGTTACAAGTTGCCCCCAACTATTTTTGCTTCAAAAACAATAACTGGATTAAGGTTACATGGGTGTATGTTAAAATCTCACTGCGATATAAAGCTTCCAAAACTGCAAAAATTGTATCTCCGCAAGGTCTGTGTTGATCAACAGATTATTGACAATCTGATCTCCAGCTGCCCTTTAATTGAGGATTTGAGATTCATACATTGCACAGGGTTGAAGGTTCTGCAGGTTTCAGGTCTTCTTAAACTTGACGGGGTTGAGGTACACCTTTGCCATGGACTGGAAGAGATTGAAGTCAAAGCTCCATATCTTCAAACTTTTTGGTATTGTGGGAAGGAATCCATGCACTGCAAAATTGACTTGGTTGCTTGTTTCTCTTTAAAAAGATTAACATTGGAGGATGGCAACATGACAGATGAAATGTTTCAAGATCGGTTAGCTAGTTTTCCTTTCCTTGAGAAATTGGACCTAAGCAAATGCAATAAATTGAAGAACATAACGATTTCGAGTGTTTGGCTTAGAAGACTTGTCTTGAGAGGATGCAAAAATCTAGTGGAGGCTGACATAGATGCTCCAAATCTCTTTTCATTCGAGTTTAAGGGTGATAGAATGCCTTTCTCATTTTCAAATCCTTTATCATTAAAGGAGGCCAAATTTTCTTTTGAACCAGTACATATACGTAGCTATAACCACCTTGGAGGTGAGGATGCTCTCTGGTTTACTAGATTGAGAAAACTTCTCGAGAAGTTAAAACACTCCAATGGCTTAAAATTGGTTGTCCGCTCCAAAAAGGTATTTGCCTTTTTAACTCTGAAAAATTATGAACCCCTATCAACTTACTACATCTGACAAAATTTATTTTCCTGCTTGTCCTCAGAATGTCATTATACACGAAAATTTAGAAGAAATTTTGCTTCCTCCCAATCTGATCTGAAGCTTGAAATAATCAAACCATCAATGGGCCTTGAAGATTTATTGGATAATTTGTTGAGGACATGGCACCCAGAGATTCTATCAGTAGTATCATCTCCCAGCAGTGAATTCCCCAAGGTAGATAGGATCTCACAGAGCTGTAACATATAACATTGTCATGCTGTCAAAAATGATTTTAGCGAAGACTTCCCTTTGTACGCAAATATGCATGGTTAATGGGTTGTGTATCTGTATGGTGTTTGTGTGTGTGTGTGTGTTTTCTCTACACATCATGGTATGAACTGTCATAACTTTGATGGGTGCTATGGAAGAATAACTTTGAATTTGTGCCTCCTGGGAACTATTGTAACTGAATTCCTTTTTCTTTCTTTTTTTCCCTGATGTATAGTTGGTGCATGAAAAGATGATGCACAGAGTAGAAAATCCAAACTGCTGTACGTACAACACTCAAAATAAATGTTGGCGACACTTTCTGAAGGGTGTCAAGATTGAAAACATTGAAGCAGCCGCTGGTAAAAGGACATTTGGCTGGATTCCTTGGTTGAAGTCATCTCCGACTGTTCTGCACCAGACAACCAGTTATAGACTATCTTGGGAACCTGTTGAACGTATGTTAAGCAAGTGGCGGATGATGAGTATGCTTAATCCTACATCAGTGTCTAGTGTTATCTAAAACTGTAGCTCTAGTATCTAAACTTTCTCCTTTTTTTTTTTTTTTGGGTCAAAGGATTAAAATATAATCGGATCACATTATTGAGACTTTAAAATATAAGTAGTCACTGATTTGGTTAATTCATGAACTAGTACACTCTGAATCAGTAAAATGATTGGTTTTGGTTAGCAGGTGTCTGTTATTCACTATCTTCATAATTAACATTAGGCATACAATATCTTTCACAATATCTTTGCTTTCTAATAATTGCTGATATGACTTGTTGTAATTGGAGCAACATTATTTTCACTTAGGTCTTTCATTGACATTACACTTGTTATGCACCAACCACAACTAGTCATGTCCATAGTTGTCAAAATTGATATGTTCCTAGACTTCTTGTTATGCACAAACCACAACTAGCCATGTCATTAGTTGTCAAAAATGTTATGTTCTTAGACTTATTGTTCTGCATATATTACTAAAAATTACCAAAACTGAATGACATAAGGCTTTACACAGCCATGCATTGCATATGAACGACAGGATTTCTTTGAGCTAGTTTTTATGCAATTAGCTACAATAGAGAACTGTGACTGGCAGCAACAACAGCCACAATCATATTACAAAATGAATGCTATTTTGGCGTTGAACGAGGATGGTATTTTATCTATGGGTTCTAGTTAGCTCAGTTAATAAATTATCTAATGGTTGAGTTAGGAGATTTAGAGTTCAATCCCCGCTTGCACCAAAACCAATTGGTTACTTGGTTTAATAATAAAGAACTATTATTAGGAGTGGACACTATAGGTTGAAACTCTCTAAAAAAAAAAGAAAAAAAAAAGGGTATTTTATTTCCTTTTAATAAAATGAATGTCCTTCCAGTTTTGAACAAGAATGGTATTATTTTTATCTCCATTGCCTTTCCCCTCGTTGTCTCTAAGTTATTCTTATTTTTTATGTGCTGCCAGCCAGATCTTTAGAAGGCCTCCTATGAGTAATTAATTGGGTTTCTGTTTGCCTTTTTCTAAGTCTCATGTAAATCAAATACATAAGTAAGATTAGTTCTTTAAGTTACATGCTGCAACTATATGCAGATTTATCCTCTTTGTTTCCCCTCATAATGGCAATGAGTTTAAAGTTTAAACCCATCTTTTATATAATAATAAAATATCTAAATAATTTCACTTAACATTGAAACTAAAATAAAAATTAATGATATATTCACCTCAAAAAAAAAAAAAAAATCATGATATATATACTTCAACTAAAACATAAAGTAAGTATTGACTTTTTACAATAAGATCTTTTAGATTATCTGGGATAACTTTATTCTAAAGTTCTTAAAATTCTTCTTATTCATTTTGAAACAAGTGAATTTGATTTTGTTAATTTTTTATTGTGACAAAATCTACTTCATCCTTTTATAATCTTATGATCAATCACAACTCTATGGTGAAACTATGTGATCTTAATCCAATTTTTCATATATATATATATACTTGGAAAAAAAATTTTAAATGGATTTTAATTTTTTTCATACGTGAGTCCAATGTTTTATAATATAATTTTTACATTCTTGAAAATAGGAAGGTGGCATAGTTTGTGCAAATGGAAAAATATCAAAAACAAAAAAAGAGTAAAGTGTATTTTTGGCCTTTAAAATTTGGGATTTTCTTTTTTCATTTTAGCAATTCATATTTATAATATTATTTTTATATTGGTTATGTTCTCCGTTAGGTGCCCTTTATGTTTAATATTGTGAAATGAAGTATTTTTATTGTTGTAAAGAGAAATTATATTATGGATAGTCATATTACTAATGGAAATAGACAACATTAACAATATAAAAGCGAAATCAAACATAGAGCAAGTTAAAATTTTTGGTAAACTATGATTTTGGTATCGCATTAAAGTTAAAGTTAAAGTCAAATATGAAGGCTTATTAATAATCTTTTGGAATTGTGTCAAACTAATTTTTGCAGTTAAGTGATAAATGATACTAAAGTGGCTAATGACCAAAATAAAATATTATTTTCATGCCTTAACATAGATGTTTGGACTAAGAAGACATCAAGGTAAACCCGGACTGAAGTTCATCTTCCTTTGCAATCCCCATCGACAAAAAGCTTAATTCTCTTTAGCAAAAACGAATACCCTTTTTTTTTTGGTTGTGTATTCCAGATTAAGCTGCAACACCCAGAGGGGTTCTAATCAATGTGAGTGGCCATGATTGTCCTGTGCTGCATGGTGGCAGTTTAGTTATCTGATCACAGTTTGGAATGAAGGTCTCAAAGCCTTTGTTGAGATGGATGTGTGAATTCAAGAGCAACAATAGAACCTTTGGGCCATTTTGAATCGAAGAAAGAACCCAACTTACTTTTTCAATGGATGGAGGCCTAATTGTTGGTACATTGACGTAATTGGGTTTCATTTATCAATGTCCAAACAACATGCCCCTTCCAAATAGGATCAGTCTTAAAAGGCTTACCAGCATTGCTCCAAAATCTTCGGCCCCCAAAGTTGGTGAAACCAGAGTAACTAATATTTCATCCTTTCATACAAAGGTGGAGTTAGTATACATGTGTGTCTTTCCCTGTATTTTTCTTTTTTTGCTGATATATCTCTTTATATATCAAATTTCATTGAAAAAAATAGAATTAAATCTTTTTAACAATGTCAATGTTTTTTAAGGTTTAAAAGTTATAATTGAAAAAATAAAGATATTGAAAAACTTTATTGTGAATTACCTTTTCCAAATAGGATAATTGTCAAACATCCTGATTCGGGGAGAGAATTGGTTTTGATTTGGAAGAATGATGTGAAGCTAGACTTAGTTAATTTTACATCAAATCATATCTTGGCAAAAGTAAAGGAGGATGATGAATTTGAATGGGAGGCAATTTTCCAACTAGCGTAGTGAGAGGAAATGATATAATAAGTTAGCATGCAGGGCAAACGAAACTGAAAAATAGCATCTCGAGAGTTTGAAGCTCAAGTTCGGTGACAAATTCGAGCTTCAAACACTCGAGTTCTGGTGCTGAGCTAGAGTAATTTATCCACGGGGAACTCGAGTTTCTCAAACTCGAGTTCCATAGAAATCCGAAAGAAGAATCTAGAGAAGCAAAACGGAGATATGGAGAAGCAGAAGAACAGTGGACGATCTGAAACTATCTAGAGCTCTGAAGATTCTGGTGGACGATCCACAGCGCTGAAGAAGAACGACAAGTCGCCCACCATTGTGAGCAAAACCGAGTCACAGTGCTTCGTATTCTTCGTGTGGCTCTCTCAGGCCAACTTCCCAATGGCATTTTCGGAAACCTCACTCGTCTCCGCACTCTCAGTCTTCATCTCAACGCTCTCACTGGTTCACTTCCTTCTGATCTTGCTGCTTGCGCAACTTGTACTTGCAAGGTAATCTCTTTACTGGTGATATTTATGAGTTTGGTAAAATAGTGGAACTCGAGTCTTAAAAACTCAAGTTCCATGTGGATTTTTTTTCCAGCTTAGACCCAATCACTTACAAATCGAGCCTTAAAAACTTGAGCTTTAAACACTCGAGATGCTAGTTTTCAACTTTGTTTTGAAATGTGATAATTAACTAAATTTTTTGATATTTAATATTATTTAGAAAAAAAATTTCATTTGAATGGTGGTTAACATGCTTTTATTGTTGGCCAGAGGTTTGTCAATGGCACAAGTCTTGGGAATTATTGTCCCATCTTAGATCATTTATGGATGGCCCCTGGCTTTGTATTGGGGATTTCAACGCTACTCCAGTCTTTAGAAAAACTAAGCAAGCAGCCATCCCAAATGAGTCAGGTTGATTCTTTCTGTGTAGCTTTGGAGCTTTGTCAACTCAAGGACTTGGGTTATAGGGGTTACTTGTACACTTGGAATAACAAAAGACCTGGAGATGCAAACACGAAAATTTGACTAGATAGGGCAGTAGCAACAAAGGCATGGAGAGAGAAGTTTCAGCTGAGTACAATGATTCATCTCTCTCCCTATGCATCGGATCATCTCCCTATTCAAACTCAGAATTATGGGAAGAATAGATCACAGGGCAAATGTGGATTTAAATTTGAAGAAGCATGGCTGCTATGGGAGGAGTGTGAGACAATAGTTAAAGAAGCATGGAGTGCAAATGTGAGTGGTATGCATGGGTTGGCTCTAATCAAACAGAAAATTGATGCTTGTGGTGCAAAGTTACAGGCTTGGGGATCCTAAAAAACTAATTCGAATAATGAAGAGATTAAGCAACTCCAAAAACAGCTTGAATAGTTGAATGTTGTAAAGATCATTGAGGAATCTAGAGTTGTATATTTGGGTGTGAGCAAAACTTTGGATGACCTACTTTTGAAGTACTAGATATTCTGTACCCAAAGGTCTAGAATTGCTTGGTTGAAACATGGGAATCAAAAAAAAAAAATTAAAAAAAAAAATCACCAAAGCATCCCAACAATGAAGGCAAAATCACATCCAAGGATAAAATATGTGGATGGGAACTAGGTGGAAGAAATGGAAGATACGGCTGAGGTGGCAACTAATTATTTTGATAGTTTGTTTAATACGGGTACATGTGATTAGATTAATGAGTGTCTCAATGCGATGGCACACAAGATTACCCCAGACATGCATCAGATACTGTCCAATGATTTTACTACAAATGAAATTAAGGCGGCGTTGTTTCAAATGGAACCAATGAAGGATCCTGGACCTAATGGTATGAATGCTCTATTTTACCAAAAATTTTGGCATGTAGTGGGTGATAATATAGTTGTTGTTGTGTTGGATTATTTGAATTCTGGCAATATGTCTCCTAATATTAATCATACTAATACTGTGCGAATCCCTAAAGTGAAGAACCCTAAGAAAATGTCTGATTTCCAACCCATTAGCTTGTGCAATGTTATTTATAAAATTATTTCCAAGGTGCTAGCTAACAGGTTGAAACAAATTCTCCCATCTATTATCTCGCCTACTCAAAGTGCCTTTGTCACAGGACGTCTCATCACTGATAATGTTTTGGTGGCTTATGAAACTCTGTACACTATGCATTCTATTAAAAAAGGCAAAAAAAAAAAAAAAAAAAAAAAAAAGGCTCGCTTACATTGAAGCTTGACATTAACAAGACATATGACTGGGTTGAATGGCCTTTGTTACAAGGCATAATATCTAAGATGCGATTTCCAGAAAATGGATTAGCTAGGTGATTGGTTGTGTTACCATACCTTCCTTCTCTATTCTCATTAATGGCAAACCTCATAGGAACATCAGTCCATCTTGAGGGATTTGCCAAGGCGGTCCTTTCTCGCCATATCTGTTCCTCTTGTGTGCAGAAGGGTTGACTTCACTGCTAGCAAAGGTAGAAATTGAGAGGTGCATTAATGGTGTATTTGTATGCAGAAGGGCACCAAAATTTTCTAATTTGATGTTTGCTAATGACTCCTTGCTTTTTCGCCGAGCCACATAAGGTGAAGTTGCAGTGATTAATGATATGTTGCAAATCTTTGCTTGTGCGTTTGGTCAATGCATCAACAAGGAGAAATCATTGGTGTATTTCAGTAGTAATACCCTAGATAGACAAAAAGAAGAGATTATGGTAGCTTTAGGTGTGTAACAGGTGAAGAGATTTGAAGCTTATTTGGGTCTACCTACTTTGGTGTGATGGGAAAAATACCAAACCTTTTCTGTTCTAAAGGATCGGGTTTGGAAAAAATTGCAAGGATGGAAAGGCATGATATTATCAAGGGTTAGGAAGGAATTGTTTATAAAGGCAGTAGCCCAATCCATTCCAACATACTATAGGGGTGTTTCAATTGCCATTGAAGTTATGCAAGGAATTAAATGCATTGTGTGCATAATTTTGGAGGGGCCAAATTGGGAATGAGAGGAAAATCCATTGGAAAAGTTGGGGAATTTTTCTCAGCCAAATAGTGAAGGAGGGATGGGATTTAGGGATTTGAGATTTTTCAATCTTGCTATGTTAGCAAAGCAAGGTTGGAGAATGCCACATGACCAAGATTCATTTCTATTCCAATGTTTCAAACCTAGGTACTTTCCACAATGCCACTTCCTAGATGCAATTGACTCACCAAATTGCTCTTATGCATGGAAGAGTATTATTTCAACTTTGCCAATTTTGAAGAGTGACCGTTGTTGGAGAGTAGGGAATGATGTGTCCATCAGAGTGAATATAGATAAATGGATTCCAAATTACCCAAAAAATAAAATCCTCTACCCGATACATGAGAATGATGAGGAGTTGCTAGTATCTAACCTTATAGACCCTAATTTACATTGTTGGAAGCGTGATTCTATTATAACAAGGTTCAGCAAGGAGGAGGCCGAGGCTATCTGTAGAATTCCTCTAAGCCGTAGGGATGTGTCTGACTCAGTTGTGTGGCTACATAATAGGAATGAGACGTATTCAGTCAAGTCCAGGTACCATGTAGCAAGGAAGGTGATGAGAAAAGATGATTGGGTTGAATGCTCAAGGGTCCAGGCGGTCAGCAAGTATGGAAAAGATTGTGGCAATTGCAAGTACCAAACGAAATAAAGGTTTTTGGGTGTAAACCTTATTCAAAGAAGAATCATCTCAGACAATGTATGTCAATGCTGCACAAGACTGCCACAATCTGCGATTCATGTGATTTGGGAATGCGGTGTTACTTAAGATGTATGGGTACGAAGCTCCATTAGTTTGCAGAAATGCTCTAATGTTCATCTTGGTATTTTCCATTTGTTTGAATTTCTATTGGATAGGTTATCTATAGCTAAGTTTGAATTGTTTCTTATTCAAGCATGGCTCATTTGGAACTAGAGGAACACAATTGTGCATGGGGGGTAGATAAAGGATCCGAGGTGGCTGAACAAAAGAGCATTGGATTATTAGGAGGAATACAGAAAAGCACAGGAGCAGTTGATAACTCCAAGCATGGCGCAGACAGGAATATTTGGCAACCTCCGCCTCCATCGATGTATAAGCTTAATTTCGATGTAACTATTTTTATAGAGCTGAATTACTCAGGCTTTGGTGCAATAATCCACAATACAGAAGGAGAAGTGATGGCTGCAATGTCTGTCAATGGGCCCTATGTTAACAGCAGTGAATAAGCAGAGGCTTTGGCATGTAGAAAAGCAATAGAGTTCTCCATTGATGCTGGTTTCGCAGAGTTAGTCATAGAAGGAGAAAATGTTAATGTTATGAAGGCAATCTCTAGTACATCAGGTAATCATTCCTTTCTGGGACACATCTTTGAGCACATCCAATGCTATCTCTATGGGCTGCAATTAGCGTCAATCAGCTACATTAAAAGAAGGGGGGGGGGGGGGAATATGGTGGCACATTCTTTAGCTCGTTATGCTAGGAACATTAGTGATGGATTGTATTGGTTAGAAGACTCACTGCCACCTGCTTTGGAGGCTTTGTACCAAAATTGTTTACATATGAATGAATGAATTATTCCACTGTTTAAAAAAAAATTAATAATAAATAAAGATAGAAAAAAAGGGGGGAGGAAAAAATTTTAAAATAGAGTTTTTAAAAAAAATTATTACATTTCAAAGTGGTAAGAACAAAATTCTTTATGTGATAATTTATTATTTTTCATAAAAATAAGTGTATTGTAATAAAAATTGAAAATAATATAATATTCATAATTTGGTAATTATTTTCAAGTTAAAATCTTGGATTTTAGATGCACAAATGGTTATTATATGGTTTTTAATTGTCATTTATGGGTTTAACAAAAGCCAACATAAGTTATAATTGACAATTATTTAATTACTAAAAATTATTACATGGTGGATTCTAGTTAGTTCAACAAGTAAAGTCAATTATCATCGAATAAGAGATCTAAGATTTAGATCCTATCTATACCCAAAAACTGATTAGTGTTTTAGCCTAATGATAAGAGTAATCATCATAGAATGGACATTACAAATTAAAATTTTATTGTATCAATATTAAAAAAATAATAATAATAACATGAGAATTATAAGCAAAATTGACTTATTCATATATAAAAATATCCCAACAAATAAACACAATATAATTGATATACTATCTTTTTATGGGTTCTTTTACAGTTTTAGTTGAAAGTGCATTATGTGTATACACAAAGTATATGTAGGTGGCAAGAGCCTTGTAACTTAACTAGTAACTAGTTGGCATTTTTTAATATTTCTAAGATATCTTGGATTCAAATCCCTCCTCCCTTTATTGTAACTATCAAATTATAAAATTTAACAAAAAAAAAGGTATATGTAGATGCGTGCATTTATTTATTATGATTATATTTATAACATATATATATATATATATATATATATATATATAAAATGAGACTCATAATTCATGTAAGAAAGGAGTACCACTCTGAGAGATATGGATAGTGTCCTCAATATTCTCAAATTAATAATCTTACAATATTTCCTAATAAACTTATAAAGCCAATGGACATAAAATGGGCAAAATGCATTCGCAATAAAAATGATGTCTTCACAACAAAATGACACCAATTGCTTTATTTGGCTTTGAATTATGTATGTCTATGTTGAAAATATTAAAAAATGTTAGCTAGTTAAGTTACAAAATTCTTGGCGGCACATATATATACTTATATAGGGCTAGTGGATTAGTCACTATAATACATTTTGCATACATATTCCATGGTTTATGGTACCAACTTATCAACGGCAATGTGTTCTGAATAATTAAGAATAAATTTATCTTTTGCATATAAAAATAATAATAATAAATTTATTTCACCATAAAAATTATGCATCAATTGTATCTAATATGGCCATCAAAAGCTATAGAAGCACATCATTATACATCACTTGAACTTAACTGAAAAAAGTGAGAAAAAAAATAAGTATATAATTAAGAAGTTCTTAAATACAAATGTATTATCATATAATTTGTCATATTTGCATAGGCGGAACTCCTTACCACAAAGTTTTTGTTTAGTATAACTACCTAACCAAGGCAGCTATATCTGATTGAAGCTCCATGGAGGACATTGTGAGTGGAATGCTTGAAGTTGTCTCATTGTTCTCAATTTCCATTGTTTGGCTTCTTCCATGAGCCATCTCCAGAGCCAAACATTCCTTTAGTTCTACCAATACTTGACTCATGTCTGACCTTTGGATTGCAACTGATGGTATGCATGACATGGCTATCTCCACAGCTTTCCAGGCAGAATTGGTGTGGAATTCTCTTTGTAACCTTGGATCAACTATACTTCCAATATCCCCACTTTCAATCACAGGATAAACCCAATCAAGTATGTGAATGTTTTTTTCATGTTTTCTCATTATTGCTGGACGACCGGTGATTAGCTCAAATAGAACAATACCAAAACTATAAACATCACTTTTCTTGTTTAATTTTCCAGATGCTTGAGATCTGTATATAAAATAAAAGTGATTTTTGTTGTGGTTAAAGATAGAACAATCAAATACAGCAAATGGTTCCTATGCAAAGATGTTGATAAGCAGCGAAATCAAATAAATAATTGAATTAAAATAGTGGTTAAAGGAGTACTTAGAGAATCTTAATGATTTTGGCTACAAACTAAGGAAACTTGGTGGTGGAATGAGGAACTTCAAATAATATATATATATATATATATATATATATATATATATATATATATATATATATATATATATATATAAAAATAAAATTGGCCCAAGTAGCTTTATTTAAGGCTTACAGTGAATTATATAGTAGTTGGTGACAAAAGATGGATAAAAGAGCATCCTTAAACTTGCAAAGACTAGTAGAAAGGAAAACAAGAGACTTGGATTTTTCTAAGTGTATTAACGATAAAGATCAACTAGTGTTAATGAATGAAGAGGAGATCAAAAAGTTATTTTGACACATTTTATTAATTGAAGCCATTGAAGAAAATGAATTGAGTAAATCAGTTGAGGATAAAACTTTAGGTTTGTTTAAGAATTAGGTGATCAAGGAAAATGATGCATTGAGGAGTTTGGAAATAGGAAAAACAAGTGATATAGTTTCAGTAGATGAAACTAGATGTGTAATCAATGCTAAGTTATAAATTTGGAGGCGTGATTGAGAGTCTAAAAGTTTTAGATTAAGAAGGAATAAAACATAGTACATGGAGTGTAAGTTTTGCAAAAGTAGAAACAGACATGAAGATGCTGTAAAATGTTATAATCAAGAGGTACCAAAGAATGAATACTCTTGATATATTCAATCAAGAATTCATAAGGATCGAGAGTTCTAAGAATATATGAATCATAAGATAAGAGTAAGGTAGAGAAAGTGGAAAAGTACATAAGAAGTATTGTGTTTGTAGAATACCTATTAAGTTAACTAAAAAATTATAATTGTTATAGAACCAGCTATTCTATGGTATTGAATGTTCGATCCTTAAAAATTAACATGTTTATAAATTGAGTATGGTTGAAATGAGATTGCTAAGGTAAATAAGTGAAATCCAAGAAGAAATATAATACAAAATGAGAAATATTTTTAAAGTTAGCGGTGACTCTTATTGATTAAAGATGAGAGTGAGAATCGTTTGAGTTGGTTTGTTCATGGGTATGGGAGAGCGATTAATGAACCAGTAAGTAATGATTTGATTCAAGAGAGGGAATTAATAAAAAGAAGTAGAAGCTTAAATAACACTAGTAGAGATATTTAAAAAAAATGACCGTGTGGATGCAAACTAGTTTGGAGGAATTCCTCCAAATTGGGTAGGTGGTACCATAAGAAAGTGACAAGTGATCTGGTCATGACTAAATTAAGTGAACTAACAACCCCTAAAATGTTAACAACGTTAAACTTCCTCCAAACTAGTATAGTTAGCCCTGTTTTTTGCCAGTTTGTAATCAAGGATAAAAGATATAAGTAGTTGAACATTTCAACATAATAAGGTTTATTGTGTTGCTAAATCTATTAGCAATGACGTACACACCACTTGAAGCTAAATATATTCTAATTTTTTTAATGAATAAAAAAAATGATCTTGTAGGTGTGGTCTTGCTCTCTATCCCCGCAACACTAAAACCCCCACATTGCATTATGGTGCGAGACCACCCAAACACTAATGGGGCTTGCCTAAATATGTTCTAACTATGGCTAAAAAGTATATAAAATGCATAAAGTCTTTACACTTACTCAGGATCGAGATACCCTAGTGTACCAGCCAGACCAGTGCACACATGAGAGTCATTTTCAGTTGCAAAAGCCCTAGACAACCCAAAATCAGCTATCTTTGCTTGCATGTTTTCATTTAATAAGATGTTGGAGGTTTTCAAATCTCTATGGATTATAGGTGGCTTGCAACCATTATGTAGATACTCCAACCCTGCAACTTCACCAATAAGCAATTAGTATGCAAACAAAGAAATATATGTTATAGAGAAATAATAATGTGATTGATCTATATCTAACCATGTGCTGCATCCACTGCAATTTGAAGTCTCTGATTCCAATTTAAGACATTTGTATTAGTCACTGCAACCAAAATGTATCAACTTCTCTTTAGTTCCAGTTGTTAAGGAAGACAATTTGGTTTTGCAATCACACTAGAATATATATAATAATTCTGAAATGATCAACAAACACAAATATATATATATATATATATATATATATATATATATATATATATATATATATTTGGAATAGAGAAGAAATATTTAGTTGAGACTTAGTTTTCCCAATGTATTCCTTTGCAATCTTTCACTTTTAGTAATGTTAAGAACATAACATTTTCTTATAATTTTATTTTTCCACAGTTGTTAATATGACTTGTTGTGATTGGAGTAATATTAATTTTACCTGGGACAACTATTGACATCACTTTTAATATGCATCAATATTAGTAGTTTTTTTTAAAAAAAATTGTAAAAAACGTTATGCATTCAAAATTACGTCTAAAATGAGGGTATCATGAAAAAATCTTTTCAAACTCCTTCCCCACAAAAAAAAGGGGAAAATTGCACTTCTCCCTTAACGACGATAGTGTAGTTATAATGGCTCATAAACTTTAAAATTGAATAATTTTCTTATTTAACAGTTGGTAATAAGCATTTTGCCTCCTTTTTTGTTGGGATTTTTGTCAAACTCAATGCAAAATTTCCCCCATTTTTGGATTTTTTGTCAAATTTAATGGAAAATTAAAAAATATGTCAAAACCTTTTTTTTATTATTATAGAAAATTTGACCTTTGTATTGAATTTGGTGAAAATCCTAATTGCAAGGAACAAAGTGCTTATTACTTCTGATAGTTAAAGGGAGACAATAAAATTGTATCATAATTAGGGGAAATTCCAATAAGCCCCCAAAAATTTTGAAATAGCATTTGACATTTGGTGCATCACTAAGACAATCCATATAATTAGCATATAATTTGCCTACGACAGTCATTATAACTTAGATTTTCCATTATGAAAGAAACGAGTGAGCATTGTCATCGAACATAACACATGCACTTGACCACCAAAAACTACTTAAATACATTTTCATAGGTAGAAGTAATATTTCATGTTGAGTAGGAAATATGGAGTGTGGAAAGCTAGATATACATTCTTGGTGGACACTACCAATTACAAACTGCATTTATGAAACAACCTTGCCCTAGACTAATTTGCTTTTAGTTTGATAAGTTCACACATGTTGACTAATAAATGAATCACCTTGAATACAGTAGTATTATTTGTACCTGACAAATGTTTTTGTAGGTTGCCATTAGCCATGTACTCATAAATGAGCGCTTTGTTTTCACCCTCATCACAATACCCAACGAGAGAGACCAAGTTTCTATGATGAACTATCATTAAAAGTTGTGCCTACATTCAAAAAGTTGTTAAAAAATTAGATGCTTTTTTCTTTTCACATAATATTTTTTTAAAATTATTTTTTAAATCAATATTCTTAGAATATTTGTTAAAATTTTCAAATAATCTTATTTTTATATTATCATATTTCCAATACAATTTTGAAAATTTTGTTATTTCAAATAATGAAAGAGAATCCAGCACTCTTAGGACATTTGTTAAAATTTTCAAACAGTTTCATGTTTTATACTATCATATTTCCAATACAATTTTGAAAATTTTGTTATTTTCAAATAATGAAAGAGAATACAGCACTCTTAGTCATGATCTAACCTCTGCTCGAAATTCCTTATAGCCTTGCTTTGATGATTGAGAAAGCAACTTAACAGCAACTTGAGTTTCATCTTTAAGGATGCCCAGATATACTTTTCCAAAACCTCCTTCTCCAATAATGGTCTTAAAGTTATTAGTTATTCTCACAACCTCAGAGTAGTTATATTGCGTATTCTTCAATTTGAAGTTGGATTTTAAAGCCACGTCTACAGAAAAGAAAGTGATCACATTTAACACACGCAATAAAAGTGAAAGGAATTTTTGTTCCCTTAATCTTGAATTACTTAAACCTACATAAAGAAATACTAATACCCACAAATTTCTCTTTTGCCTCCCACAAATATCATAGTTTAACCACCACAAGCAACACTATCACCATAGATTTCTAGTACAAATTTAAATGGAGAATTATTGCTGGAAGAACTATTAAGTGACCAATATGACCTAAACCAAATCTCTTTGAGAATCTATGCAAACTTTCTCTATCCTCAACAAAGCTTCCAAAACTAGAAAATATGTTTATTACAATGGAAAAAAAAAATCATTGCAATAACATCAAAGTCATTGCAATAGTTGATAGAAAGTGTTTCAATAAGATCTGAGATGATAGGTTCGTGCAATAGAAAATTCCATTTCAATAAACTCTAAATATTCTAATGACGAATTTAATGCTATAATATATACGTTATGTAATAATCAATTTATGTAATAGATAATTATTTCATATTTGTTATCGTAATAGATTGTAAAATCATTTATATCAAGTTACTAGCTATAATGATAACTTCGTTGTAATAAACTATCATTTTGAAATTTTCGTTACAAGTAAATACAAAAACAATTGATATCAAGTTATTACAACTACTTCTTCATTTTAAGTTATTGCAATATTTATTGCAACAAATTTGCCTAATGTAGAATGGTATTAAAGCTTCTATTGAAACACAATTATAAGTTATTACAACTAATTTTTTATATATAATAATTTACCATTTTTAATTTACTATTGCAACTTTTAACTTTTGTGTGCTGTGTATTGTAAATTTGTAATAACAATTATAAAAAAGGAAGACATACCTTGTCTTTTCCTTTTATAGATAGCTAGGGCACAAAAAAATGAACATGAGAACCAAAATTATCGCGGATGTTGCAACAAGTGCCACAACAATAAGCTCTTTTTTTTGTTTCTTCTCCTTCTTCGTACATGGAGCTGAGAGACAAAGATCTGACACTTCGCCAAGACTTGCATATTCGAAACATGCCATGAAAATTCATTTTTTAAAAGATAAATGAGATTAACATAAATATATATATACACACACACAAATGAAATCAAATTTACGATACAAATGAACATAAAACCTCTATATTGGTTTTGCATGTTTAGAAAGCAATAGCTAGAGGGGAGGGGGGACCTTGAAATTAGAACAACTAAAAAGTTAAAGAAAAATGAAATAAATAGCATGAAAAACTAACCTCAAGATCAATGATCCATCCCTAGATTTTTGTATAAGAGCCTCTGGAACTGAACCATCAAACTTGTTTCCACTTAAATTACTGCTCGCAAATATAGTGTAAAATAAAATGTCATTTCTTACTTGTAGGTAGTACCCAAGTGATGGATTCCAGTAAAATTTGTTGAATAGTACCATTTTAGAAATTTTTTTGGTAAATAGCATATGGTTGAAGTTAATTGGTTAAGTAGATTACTCTTGGAACTCGAGTTTAGGCTAGAACTCAAGTTTGACAAACTCAAGTTCCAAATAGTATGCACTAATACTGATTGGAATTTGAGTTTGACAAACTCGACTTCTAAAAACAATCTACTTAACTAATTAACTTCGTTCGTGTGCTACTTTCCTAAATATTTTTTTTTCTTCTAAAGACATGATATTTGGAAAATATTGCCGATGGGTTCCATGATATTTTTAAGGTGTCTAGTTGATGGAAAATAGAATAGTCTATATATATATATATATAAAGGCTTTAAGTTCAATTACTTACAGGGTCTTCAAATTTGGCAGTTGTGCTAAAAATTGTGGTATGTTCCCAGTCAATTGATTGTATGATAGATCCCTGAAATTGACCAAAAAAAAAAAATTAAATGTGAACATTTAACAATAACTCCGGGTAAAGTGTAAAGCTATCTATGGATGTGAAGTTAAACTATATGGTTTTGTCCTTGGCGAGTGATGACATCCTCATATTGAATATTATAACCTCACATATACATGTTAAGATATCACTTGAACGGGAAACATTGGAATACAAAACCTATGTCTCACTTTTTGTATTCCACTTTATATTCCACCAATCATGATATGTTATATAATTGAATTTTTTTCCGTTTTAAATATGAGTGGTTTATAGGAAAAGTCAAATAAATACATAGTAAGTTGTGATAAATAGAGTACAAGAAAAGTTAAATTTTGGTGCACTCACATCAAACTCAAGTGCTAAAATAATATCCCATTCCCTTTTTTACTTACAAGTAAAGCAGTGCTGTGAGGTTGGAGAGTGAAATCGGTATCTCCCCTGTCAATTGGCATGAGCTCAAGTTCCTGCTTGTAATTTATCAAAGAAGAAAGAGTTGATGCCATTGTTGCAAAATCAAACAAACACAGACACACAAAACAAATGAATAATGAGTGGTTTTGAGCATTACAGCAGAATGAAAAGAGTTGCAGTGAAATTTTAGAAAGCTTGTTCTCAGTTAAATTTTTGCAAAGACAACTTCAAATAAATTGAGTTTCCTGCCTTAAAAGTTCTATCACATTCATATAGCTCAATAGCTTACAGGAATTTCAAATCCAAGCATTGTAATTTATAAAAAAAACTAAATTGTTAATTTGTAATTACACCTTATAGGTTTGAGATCATTATGATTTTGCCCCCTAATGTTAATATTTTAATCCTCTTGTTAATGACTATTGTTAAGGTGGCAGTTATGTGCCATCTCAACTCAAAATGACTAATGTTAAGGTTATAGAACACGTAGTTTTGTTACATTATGAAAATAATATCTCTTTTATGTCTTTTAATTATTTATTAGTGTTAAATTGCGAGTTATATCATTCTACTTCAAAATTAATTGGTGATAAAGAAAACACAATCAAATATTTTTTGGCATTCAACATCACGCCATATAGCCTGTTCTTAGAGTGTTTGTAAAAAGTTAAATTGTGGTTCCTCAGTAAAAAAATAGTTTTTTTTTTCCTTATGTTTTTTTCTTCTTCTCCGGTTGCCTTTATTCAGTCACCTCATGCATATTCAAACACCATGATCAACATTGAAAGGCTCAACTGGAACCCCCTCTCAGTCACAGCCACAGTACCCTATAGCCACAGCACCTCAGTTGGTTTTATCTCAAAATTAAAGTCACAACCACCGCAAAACACACCATTGATCACTACCCCATATCAACCCCATATTTAATACCAAAGTAGCCATAAGCAGCCGTCCCAACATAAAACGTTGCCCCAATCAAGAGTCTTCGGTATTGGTCTTAGATTTATTTTTTCTGTTTTCCAATATATTTGTCTGCAACTTAACGAGGCCTTAAGAAAAATCAACAAAACTCATACCAAACAACAAACAAGTACACGGGCCTTAAAACATTAGTAATCAAAGATGGTCGCTAGGCTTGAAACAACCAGCGATCACAAACGATCACTGAGGATGAAAAACTGGTGGTTGGAGATGGCCACTGGCTAGGGTTGAAAAGATCAATGATTTGAGGTCTAAAGGGAAGTGAGAGAGAAAGATAACCCAATACACAAATCTTAGATCTTGAACGACAAGATCCTGAACCCAAATAAAAAAAGTGAGGCCGAGTTCAAAAAATCAAGATGGGTTGCAATTGATTTGAAGATCAATTTTGGCTCTAGCAGGGCAGCTTGATGCATTTGGGAGCTTAAGATAAAAATTAATTATCTTGTTTTAGATACAAAATTACTATTAATTAACATGAATTATGTACAAATTTTTTTTTTTATAGAAATTTTATAGGCAGAAAAAATTTGATAAAATCTTTCATACTTGTTGATGTGTCAAATTGATGTTGATAAGTAAAAGAGTGGTGCTAACTAAACTCTTATTATTATTCTTTTTTTTTTTTTAGAAGCTCAACTTTCACAATATTTTTTACAAAAAATCTTAGGTTTTAAGTTGTTTTTTTGTTTTCTATTTGAAAATATCACTATAATTATTTTTTTTTGTCATCAATAATAGGCTGTAACAACTTGTTACTTAGTATTAGATGTAAAAGTGTTGTGAAAAATATTATGAACGTTGCATTTTCCTATATTTTTCATTAGTTTTTCATCTGGTAAACCAATATTATTTTATTTATTGATTATAGATAACCCTATTGGTTAAAATTTGGGAGCTTTTTTTTTTTTTTTTTACTTAGGGCCTTAGGCGACTGCATCTCTTGCTTTATCATTGAGCCGCCTTGGGCTCTAGCCTCTCCAATTTGAAGATCCATGCAAGAGAGATCTAATATTATTATTTTTAATTGTTTTATTAACCAGTAAATGTTTATTGATATTTTTTATTCAATGACTTGTATATTTAAATGATGCAACATGTTTTAATTGGACTAGTTGTAAATATTGAACGCTTATTTGGCAATTAACAACCACCACATTAACAAATATAGATAGCAGGGATTTGAATAAAAAAACATTATATGAAGTTAACCGTTATGTTAGGGGGTGTTTGGTTTAGGCAAAATCATCACTCAAAATTCTCAATTTTCATCGCTCAATATTCAAAATTCTTGAAACCCGCTATAATTCAGCTTGTTTGATTTTGCTCACATAATTCATAGGCTGTTAGTACAAATTCTTAAACCTATGTTTTAAATTTTTAAATAATATTATACGTATTTCTATACACTTTTTTACTCATATATATTTTTAAAAAAACTAAAAACTATTATTTAAACATATATATATATATATATATATATATTAAACGAGTCTTCAATTTCCATGCCTCATTTCTCAAAAAACTGAGTTACATGGCATTTTTGTAAATTTTGGAAAACATATGGGACCCACACATTGTCAAGTCCAACTCAAAAATCAGGTGCCTACACTCTTTCTTCTTCTTCTTCTTCTTCTTCTTTTTTTTTTTTTTTTTCTTCAGTTTGTACGCTTATTCTTCTCTTTTATTTATTTTTTCTTTTCTTCTTTTCTCTTTTCTTTCTTTCTTTCTCCTTCACCCAGATTTCTTTGCTCTCATCTTTTTCTCAGCTTTTTCTTTCGTTTTTAGCACACCGATTTGGGTTGTGATCTGCGTTTGTGGGTTTTATTTATTTATTTACTTCTTTATTTAGAACTTTCATTCTTTATTTAGAGGTTGTAGGTTTTATGGGGTAATTTGTTGTGTTTTGAAGGTTTTGGTGGTGTGAGTGAATCTGCTATGGTGGATGGGTTTGATTTTTTGTGATTTGTGAGGTGGTGGATGGAAAACAACGGTGTTAGGTTAGGGTTTTTGAGGGTTTTGATTGGTGGATTTGTGGGTTGCCGGTGATGGTAGGAGGCGTGGAAGCTTAAAGTTGGCTTCTGGCCTCTCGGTTTGGCCTCTGTAGTTCACATAGGGTTGTCTCAACTCTCAATTGGAGAGAGAATGTTTGTGGGTAAGGGAAGACTGTTCTGACCCAAGTAGATGAGTGGGCTCCATCATTTTGAGTTAAAGTTGAGTTTTTAAGTTGAAAACTGAAGCCAAATTTTTTAGCCAAACAAATTGGGAATGTGTTAAGATAAAAAATAGAGAATAGAAAATGAGAAATGGACGAGTTTTGAATTTCAAGAATTGGGTTATGAGAACTGAGTTTGAGTGATGCTTTAGAATCTGAATTTTTAAATTGTTCAATGATTGCATACTTTAATGCTGCAATTTTCAATTGGTTAGCATGCGTAAACATTTGGGCTCATCTTCATCCAATTCCGTTAGATATTTAGATAGAAACCAATCCTTGATAATTTACAAATCATGTGAAATGTGATCAACTCCATCTTGTTTTCTTGAATGGCGCATCTTTAAAACTACTAGCAGTTTTTTTTTGTAATGGTCCGGCTATTCTAATGGATTCCTACTCGATATTTTTTCTTTAAAAAATAAATATATTTGTTATGAAATATAGAAAATAAATATATCAATTGAATTTCCATTCATTCACATGGGTTGAAAATGCACTCACAGTGAAATGATCCTGGGAGTATAATCTGAACTGCAAGTCAAACCAATCCATGAATATTTATTTGGGGAACATGGGTCTCCTTGCCAGTCTTCCCTAGAGATCTTTGAAGTTTGTTTGATTTCCATGATAGCAGTCACTGTTGTTTACAGAAAATATTACTTAAGATTATAATCATTCAAAATAAAGTGAAAGGAGGGATTGGAAATTTAGAATACTTGTTAAACAATATGATATCAATAAAGGAATAAAAAAGAAAAATCCAAAATTGTCGAAACTCAAAAGCATCTTTTCTTCTGAAACTCAGTGCGGCACAACTATATATAGTTTGCTTGGAAGGGAACCACTGGCTTTTTAAATAGGGTAAAGATTAAGTCTAATGCTTTAGTTTATTGGATCCATTAAAATAACAAGAAGTGTTCACTTTCAACTATGTGTTGCCATCACAATGGGTCTAGTGCACTTGATGTAATGGACCAAAGTCTTTAAATAACCAATTTGCACATCACTTACTTTCATACTAAAAATATGCTTTCATACAAAACTTTACTCCATGGCCCATTAGAATTTTTTTTAAGTAATAAAAAATAAAAACACGCTATCATTTATTTATAAGAGCAAGATTTCCTGGTGTTTCTAACCCCCCAAAAAAAAAAAAATCCAAATTTCAAATTGGCCTTTTTCCGACTATCAAATTATTTATAAAAAAAGAAAAAAAAAAAGAAAAAAAAAAGGGACATACCATCTCTTGAGTCGGTTGCATTAAATAGATAGAAGGGAGAGATTACACCGAAAACCTCAAAGGCGTTGAGGATGGGGGGAAGGTCGGACCCCGTTGTTGCATTAATAGAAAAACTAAAATGGCCTTGGAATATTTGATTGAGACATATGGACAGTGGCTTGAGATGGTCTAGTGTTATTGGCTTTGAGGTATAGGTTCCCCCATTCACAGAAATAATGAATTCTCTTTTCTTTCCTTGCTTAAGTTCTGCAATTTCAGCAAAGTGAAAGCAAACATAGCGTTTAGAGTTGTCTCCAGAGTTGTTCCAATCATAAAGTAAGGCATGGTAACCACTAGGTGGCTGGAAAGCAGTTCTCAACACTTCAGATGGTGGTTTATAGTTATCGTTGCTGCCTTGTATGTCAATTGCTGAGGAGTTATTGATCGGAATCCAATTGGATAACGTACTACCAGAATACCAAAATCTATCATAAGCATCGCTCTTGTACCTAGGATTGGAAAGAATATTAGAAACTGCAATTATAATAGGGGGTTTTACTAACATATGTTAGTAAACTATTTTATAAAAATTTTTATGAAAAAAAAAATAATTAACTGATTTGATAGCTTTTTCAATTTTCTATAAAAAGCTTTTTATTATGAATAGTTAATATATGCCCTTAAGCATATTAACTAGACCCTTATAATAAAAATTGCGCATAAGTACAAATGTACAATTACTTCATAATTAAGTACATAAAGACATTCCAAAAAATAAAAAAAAGTTCATTCATAAGTATATTGCTGCATCAGCTTGTACAAAATTTTCTATTTATTTTAGTATATGAATTTAACTTTTTTATTTTACAGACTCACGTCATATTAAAATATCATATACATTATATTTTAAAATACCATATAAATTTGTAGTAATTTTAACATCATTCTATAAATTTTTTTTTTTACACAAACTTACAAAGGAGTAAGGGGACCATATTTTTTTTCTAATATATACGTGACCTTTGTATCGATTGCTGGAGAATGATAAGGAACTAAAAAAAAAAGTTGCAAATCAATGTGACCATAAGTTAAAGCTTCTTCTCATAAAATAATAATTATTATTATAGCCACAAAAAAAAAAGTTTTTGCCTTCGCAATCGCTGTGGCAACAAGTTTATTATATTCCAAGCAACTATGTCCTAAAAGCTAGTTCCTAACGAAAGTTTAGGGAGGTAAAAAAAAAAAAAAGTAGAGCTTCAAGATTAATGACATACCTGGAACATAATCATCAAGTTTTCTTCCTGAATGTTCATTATTTCCTTCAGCTAGCTTCCAATGGCAAAGGATACCAATCACCAAAACAACAACAGCCCAAGCTTTCGGTTTCGGAACCCAAATTGATTCTAGTTCATCATTCATGCTGTTCTTTTTTGGCATATTATGCTCAATTCAGAATGAAGATGATGAGTAGTATATATTTTAAGACCTATGTTCTTAGCGACAATGAAAAACGACTTCTCATGAATCTCACCAATTTCAATTGCCTACTTCTATTTATTCTGGCGAGAGAGAGAGAGAGAGTATTATTTATTTATTTTTATTTTTATTTAGATGTAGATTACTCTCTCTTAGCACAGGAATCCATGATGGAAAAATAGAAAACAAACAAAAGAAAGACTTTTTGTACAGATAAGCAACCAAAAAAATAAAGACTTTCTGTACCGACACCCTTGACCTATAAAGCAAACTTTTAATACACGGTTTGGATCCAGTTACATGGATATAAATACGATATGGTTGTGTGTCCAACGCTGATCACATGTCCACGTCATGTTGGGTAGCACGAGCCAAAGCATCTCCTTAACTTATTTACATTTGAGGATGTAAAAAATGATATATTTTATATCATCGTACACTACTTTATTGATGCAGAACATAATTTACTATTTAATTTTTATAATTTATTTATTTTAGTATTTTTATGTAATTTTTATTATTTTAAGTTTAAGGTATTTATTTCTTTATTTTTAGTTGTTGTTAATACTTTTTAGGTTAAATTTAGTTCCTGTTATAGTTAAATATTTATTAAGACTTATTTTAGAATATATTTCCTTATCAATCAAGTTTTACGAATCCGCTAAATATGCCCCTAAGTTTGTAAACATTTTTCAAATATTATTATCAATAAAAATTTGTACTTTTATATATTGTTTCTCTGGTGAATTGTAGAACCTTTATTTATTTATTTATTTTGTGGATTCAATAACCCTTATGGACTCAATGAACCATTGCGGATTCAAGGTTTACCACAAAAAAACTAATGGTTTAGTTTCGTTCCATCAAAGGGAGTATTATGTGTGATTTCTTCAAGATTCTGTGATATCATTTATCTATTTTACAAACCAATTTAACAATACACCTAACATTTCAATTCCAATTTTGTTGAATTATCACACTAGACAAGGAATTTTATTATTACAAAACATTAAAAAATTATCAAGAAATTAGTAATTCACTGTAGTCATATTAATTTGTAGTGTAAGGATCCTTCACCTAAGGCTAGACATTTTTGTTTTTTTGAGAAGACACGTTTTTTTGAGAAGACACTTAAGGCTATACATGATTTGTAGGGATCGACCTACTTATGGTGGGTGTTTATGAAAACTATATTTGATAAATGCTATATTTGATAAAACTAACCTACCAAGAGTGTTATAGCTCAATTAATATTTGACATATTTTGATATATTTTCAAAAGATTTAGGTTCAAACCATGTAGTATGTACATATAATATAAAATTAGATTCATTCTCTCTGGTAAATATATTTTTCAGTTTCCTAATTAAAAATACGTGACACACATAAGAACAAAATGTTTAGATCTGAAAGTAAAGCCTGTAGACAGAAAATTAACAGCTCTGCTTTTTAAAAGACACAAAATCTCAAAACCAAAAAAGTGCAATCCCAAGGTGTGTTCTCCAACGAAAGCCATCACGGCCACGGGCCACATCACAACAACCTTTGTAAAATCCCAACCAAAAATCCTCCATAGCCTCAACTTGTGTATTATGCCACAAACCCCTGCCAACCTCTCATCATAGCATATCTCTATTCAATTAACTGCTTAAAACGTGGAAGGATGGAGAGAAAAATATATAATTTGATTTTTAACTTCCTAATTTCTTTTAGAAGTATTTATCAGAAACTTTTTGAAAGTAGGAAAAGGCGTGAGTTTAGGAGGAAGAGTTGGGATTGCTTGTTTTGAATTTGATTAACAATACAGGTTAGATAAAGTAGGAAGTTAAGAGTAGTTTAAAATTTAAAAATTTTTGAGTGAAAAAGTTGTGTGGGAGTGATAGTGAAACATGGGATAGTGAGAATTCAAACGAGTATTTTTTTTTTAGTTCAAATTAAATGTCCTTTAAATATCTGAAGATCGATTTACTTTTATACCCTCACATGGGATGGTGGGATTTCAAACGTGTATTTGTTTGTTTATTTGTGTTTTAAAATTGTTCTTGAAGAGTAGGACAATTTTTTGCTTTCATTTTGTTTTTGTTTTCGATTGCCGTGTCCAATAACTTCAATAGGATAAAATCATAAAAGTCATACGAAGCAAACATCAATTCTTTACTCTGGGCTCCAGAGGCCCAGACCCAGAGACTGGGTTTCAGCCCGACAATTACGCATTGAATTTGAAATTGTTGTGGGGACCCTTATATGACTTCACCGGGTCAATGGGTCTTCTCAATGAGAATGAATATGCTAATTAACACCTTTTAAAGTTGTTAGGGAACTCTACAACTACAATATTATGAATTCTTTAAATTTTAATATTTCTTTTATAATAAAATGATTAGATTATGCCTATAAAAAAATGGTAAAATTATGCTACATCATCAATCAAGTTAGATAAACTCAGAATTATAGTATATATATTTATATATAAAATAGAAACTTTGCTAGCTCCACAATTTTTTACGTCAGCACAACATTTAAATAAAATTATTATTTTATTTAAAGGAAATTATTTTTGTTTAGTTCAAACTTAACAAAACTCTATCTTTCTAACAAGTATAACTTAAACTCAAACTCATTATTATCATTTTTTTAAAAACAAAATTATTATTATCTTCAGAACTTGCCACATCATTATTATTATCTATAGATAATAATAAAGCAAAATATTGAGAAGAGAATGGGCATCATTATTTCTCCAAAAAAAAAAAAAAATTCCCTCACGCTAGAATTTGAAAAAAAAAAGAAAAAAAGATTCACTTTAGGTTTAAAAAAAAAAAAAAGAAGAAGAAGAAAGTCTCACGTACAAAAAAAAAAAAAAAAAAAAAAAAAACTTTAGGATTAAGAAAAAGAGAGAGAGAGACTCCTAAAAGGAGTCTCTCTTCCCTTCTCAAAACCCTAGCAATTACCATCTCAAATCTTAAAATTAACTTCACTTTAGGATTCAAAAAAAAAAAAAAAACTCACATAAAAAAAAAAAAACCATTAGGATTGAGAAAAAGAGAGAAAGAGACTCCTGTTAGGACTCTCTTCCCTCCTCAAAACCCTAGCAATTATCACATTGAAACCCTAAACTAAACTTCTCGTTTTTTTTTAATAAAATTATTTTACTACACGTTCCTTTTTCTCCTTTTTGAGCTAGGGTTTCAGCCATTCATACTTTTCTCCTTCTTTAGCACGCCTTCTCCGGTTGCTCCATCTGAAAAATCAAATCAAGGTTAGGCTTTTTCTATTTGCTAATTTTTGTTATATTGATTTCTAGGGTTTAGTTCAATAAACATTAGCAATTTTACAAATCTGTGCAACCGGCAATACATATTTATAAGTGCTGCAAGTGTTGAATAATACTTGATTGCTGATTTTTACAAATTTGTGCAACTGACAATACATGTTTATGAGTGGTGCAAGTGTTTATGATTGCTGATTTTTCAACTTTCAATGATAGCGTACAATTCTAAATCTTGCAATCAAGTTTATATATTTGTTTACCATGACCTGATTGTATTAATATTATTACATGACGAAAATTTCTGTGATTATAAATCAATAATTCATTTTTTTTAATCATTGATTTGTGCCCTTTGTTATAAATTCAGTTTTGCAAATCTCTATGGATTTCGCCGATGACTTCTTTACTATGGATTTTCGTTTGCTGAGTGAAGGCTTAGTTATTGGTAGTGTGGGGGAGGTTTGATATTGTGGCCTTTGAAGATAGAAGTTCAATAGCTGTATTGGGCTTAGTGTATGAATTTTGGTACAACTACGCCTCCATAGCAACTTTCTTAATAATTTTTAATTTTTTGTTAATAATTGTTATTGGAATTCTACTTTAATGTGGTAACTATGAGTCTCTTGCTTATTTATAATACTGTTTTTGTTTTTGCAATTGGAATTTACAGGTACTTCAGTGGATTTGTGGATTACATCAATTGGTAGAGCTTTCAGCACCTTCAAAACCCACACATGTGATCATAGCCGCCTCACCTAATGGTTCTTCTTATTTATATTTTGTGTTGATATTATTTGTGATGCCCCAATTTGATTGATTGTGTGATGTGTGTGGATATGTGATGAGTCCCACATCGGATATTCACTGGGTAGATCTGGACTTTATTAACAACTGCAAGGAGTCTCAATAGTGACTAGTCCTTTTGAAGTATAGTGCAGATGTGGCTAGCGCTTTTCCTTGGGTCGTTACATATGGTATCAGAGCCAACCCGGTAACCCTGTGTGAACTCGGAAACACTACCCCACAAAGTAGGCCCTAACAAGGATGTTAGGGATTTAAGTGAGGGAGATTGTGATGCCCCAATTTGATTGATTATGTGATGTGTGTGGATATGTGATGAGTCCCACATTGGGTATTTACTGGGTAGATCTGGACTTTATTAACAACTGCAAGGAGTCTCAATAGTGACTTGTCCTTTTGAGGTATAGCGCAGATGTGGTTAGCGCTTTTCCTTGGGTCGTTACATTATTCTTAGTTGAAAAAGGAAAGAAAAAGTTACCCAACATAGGTAATTGCATTAAATTTAATTTTACAATATAGCTAAAATAGGTTTGCATTTGATTTGATTTTTTTCACTTGTAGTTATTTTCGTCAATGTTGAATACCTTCTTGAATTCCAAATGCATTAGGATTATGATTGTCTCAAGTGAAGAAAGACATATTTTAAAATTTTCTTTCAACCACCCCCTGTTGGTGCATCTTCATATTTCGAATTTATATTGATCTAATTGTTATTCCTATCTTGCATGCTTTCTTTGCAACATAATTGCTAATCATGATAAGTTTGCTTATGTAATGTGTGGTCTTATTAATAGTTAAATATATATGGCGAAGTATATATTTTAACTTACATTTTAGTTTAATTTTTGTTTTTATGAATTTAGAACAGTTATTGATATTGCATATTTTATATAACTATTCCGTGTATCGCACGGGTTAGCGACTAGTTAAAAATAAAAACTCAAATTTTGTAAAAATTATAGAATAAAATAAAGACTCTGACAAGTAAAGAGCTCCAAGATTGCTAAAGAAGAGTCAACTCTCACTCTTAAATGTAATTATTTTTTCAGTACTCTAATAGAAAATATTATTATACCCACTATTGTGTGAAAGAGGAAGTATCATATTGTTGTACTATGACAAAGCTAAAAATTCATATGGAGGTATTAAAATTTTATGATTAATTAATTTTGATGTTGTATGAAAATACAACTCCAGCTTCATCCATAGAGGTCGCCCGTGGAAAAACCAAGTAGACAAAGCTTGCAAGAACCTCATCCTGAATAAGCTCGTCCATGCAGTAAAGTGCATAGAAGGGGCTTTACGTGGACGATTCTATAACTCCATGCCATGTGTAATTAAATAAATGATATATTTCGATATCAATTAATACCAATATATTATTTCAGAGTTATCACTATATATAGAAAAGAATTTTAATAAATCACTATACGGAATGTAAATATTTTTTTTAATGATACCTCAACCACCCACCAACAATTTTATTAACTCTCTCTCCAAACTCCCTTATTCAAATGTTAAAACTTGGATTCAGATCTTTTAGAATTCTTAGGGTACTCTACCAGGTAAATTTCTTAAAATTCTCACCCCTCATTTAAAATTAATGATTTAAGATGCTGTCACATCATCAATCCACTAACTTACTCTTTTAAAAACATAAATAAGAGATAACTTTATGAGACAGCCGTGAACCTTAACGTGAGCAAACGGATCTATACCTTTTTTTTTTTCTTTTTTTTTTACTTCTTCTCTTTTTGGATGGAACAAATCATTAACCCACAAATTACTCCCGCCATTTTTCTCATCATAATCCAAAAGACATTCCTAGGCAAGAAGGAAACCGGACATGAGATTACAACTCTCCTACATCCTTGAAATTTTCAATACTTTCAATCACAAATGATGGATCCACCAACTCAATCCCTTCAAACTATCCATGGATGACTATTGAAAGCCCAATGGAGGCCAGGTATATTAGCTATCTTACTCTCTCTTTGGCCTTTGTTCTCTATCTATTGTCTATTGTGCTATCTTACTCTTTCGTTTTTTTCGTTCAAGAAAAGCTGTGTTTTTTTGGGGCTATATCCTCTGCCTGCAAGGTGTTTGATAAATGTTCTAGATAAGAAATAGAGCAGACAAAGAAGATAGTTGTACTAGTTTGGGCTCCATGGTATTGTTGATTTTTAAAATTCTTAGTCTTTATTTTGTGTTTGCCCCACTCTATTTATAATTAAAAACCCAATGACTGGTTGCTAATGATTTGCACTGGACAGATAAGATACTATCTCCTATTTAAGAGTTTAATTATTGGAAGTCTTTGTATCTCATTACCTTTTGAGTCTGAGATTGTGGGTTGAGTAGTGACTTGTTCTATTATTTTTTAGGTGATCATGTACTATGTCAGATAAGATACTCTGGCGCAAATGTAGAAATTCATACTTTTAATCAAGTCTGCAATACTAGTTCTGAATTTTCTACTTTACTAAGTACCCTCTGACCGTTGAAAATTCTAAAAAAATGAATTTATAATTTATCCTGAATCTATGGATTTACACAGAGCCAGTATCCTCGTCTGGTTGTTGAAGACTTCAGTCCACTACCAAGTAAAAGGAGTGACTGGAAAGGGTGGATGGTATAATTAATTAATTAATTGTATTATATGGCTTTCGCATTATAATCATATAACTTCAAAGTCACTAGTTCACAAATTGCTTTGGTAAGATATTGATGTACAATTTGATCTATTTTTGTGCCCCCTTTTTATGGACCTCTGTTTATGGGAAGCTAGGTTATGGTTTTAGCTTAAGACCTCACCTCTATTAGCTGCTATATCAATGTTAGAAAATTATGAAAAGTGATTTTTACTATGGGCTACTTTTTGGAAATTTATCCATTACTTAATATGATAATAAATTTGCAAATTTTCCAGCAATATGAGAATGATTCTTAGTAAAAATGGAAAGAAGTTGGGAAGTTGGTTGTAGGCATCATCCCATGGCTGACTACATTAGTGTCCTTGTAGAGGGTCCATACAAGCATGCTCACTACAGGTACTTAGAAGAGTCAAGAAAACAAGGCATATCGAGAAAACCAATATATTTGATATTTGGACCGGCTTGATGGTTTATTTTACAATTTATGACTTTTATTAAGATGTTAGGTTTTGAATTTTTTTTGGTAGGGGCTTTTGTGTTTGGTGGTGGATGTTATGGAGGAGAGAAATTCGTTGGTCTCTGTTGAAAGAAGACCACTTGGGGTTTCAGGAAGGGTTGGATGGGTCTGTGTGGGAATATATTATTGACAGATGTTGTTTGGGTTTTAGTTGCATTTGTTATTAAAACCTGGAAAAAAAAGACTGCTATTTCACTTATAAAATATATATATATATGTTAGCCGTGCTGAAATTGCACTCAATGAAAATGTTGTGAAAGGTTTAGAGGGAACTATTCAACAATTTTTGTCAATGTGGTGACTTGAAAATTGCATTTCAACCTTAGACCCGGGTTCAGTCTTCTCAATCTATACAAAAACATGTTTTTCATGACTTTTAATTAAATCTAGAACTTTTGAATTGACTGGTTCTTCACTGGATTCAATGAAATTTGTATGATGATTTTGGGGAAATTTGTATAATGAAATTTTTTTGATAAGTGCTTATTACCCTTTGTTTTCACTCAAATGATAATTTTGAGTCCTCTTTGATACTTTGACACTTATTTTAATGTATCATATTGATCTTTACGGTCCCACTTTGACACTTTTTTTTTTTCCAGCTTCTAATTTCAGGTTCACTTGAAAGCTTGGATGTTGATGATCTATGATTGCACACTAGTTATGTGGGTGACTATAACTGAGTAGCATTCACAGTGGCTTTTAGGATTTAGTTCTTTGGAAAAAAGACAATAGTAGAGATGACAATATTTAAGAAGAATATGTGTCAATAGTGGCTAACACTCTGTTTGTTTCAATAATGATGTTTTCTAGAAAATGAGTCATTTTCTAAAAAGCATTTTTTATAAAACTATTTCATTTTCCAATGTTTGATAGCAACTTTAAATAAGTTGAAAAACAACCTCTTATCTTCCCTTATTTAGCTTGCTGTGAGATAGAGTTGTTTTTCAAAAAAAATTTAATAGAAAACAATCTCTAAAAATAAGCCATACTTTTTATATTGACCAAAGATAATTTTCCTTTGACTTATATTTTTTTATACTACCAAACATTAGAAAATAAGGAAAACTATTTTTACATAATGTTTTCCATTGAAACAAACGGGGCGTAAAATGCTTCATGTATTACCAATGTTTCAATAGTTATAGATATGTAATGAATGATTATTGGCAATAATATCAGTTTTATCACTCTTATCTTACTTTGTTATTTCATAGGTGCTTGTAAACTATGCATGTAATATAATGTAATTTATTGCTAAACATTCAAATTGCCAATAATATTGATTTAAAATCTAGAAGTTTCAACTTTGCACAAGGTACAATTGTTTTAAAGGGAAAATGCTACGTACCAAAGGCCTATCCCCTCTTTTGTAACAGGGACAATCTTAACAAAAGAAAAATGTAACATTGGTAGCATTAACAATGGTCTATCCCTTCCTCTCTTTTACATCAAAGACAATCTTAACAAAAGAAAAATGTAACATTGGCAGCATTAACAATGATCTATCCCCTCTTCTCTTTTACAACAAGGACAATCTTAACAAAAGAAAAATGTAACATTGGCGGCATTAACAAAGGTCTGTCTCCTCTTCTCTTTTTACAACGTCCATAGCATTGACAGCATCAAAATCACATACCTGTACATATTTCAAAAACCCAAGGTTATCTTTTGACAACTTAGTAAAGGCAAAAAAAAAAAAAAAAAAAAAAAAAAAACTTTCCATCATTTGTTAATCATTTACCAAGAAAATTCATGTGAGCATCATAATTATTTGTTCTGTCACCCAAAGGAACTTATGCTTGATCAAACCCAACATCTAATCCCTACAAGAAATTATAATGATTTGGTGTCATCTATGTCATTGCATAAAAGAACATGCCACTTATTAATAGCTTAAAAAAGCTTAATGAACAAGTTCACCGTTAATGATTCAATGAAACTATTTTGGCATCTAAGATCCTGGAGACCTTCATATGACATCCATGCCATTGAATTAGGTAACTGAATAGTATAATGCTTTCAAACACTAAACCCCATTTGTTTTCCATAATTTTTCCAAAACATCCAAGCTGCCTCTAATGTATCAAACTCCATACCAATCTTTGGGGTACAATCATTCATGGTATCCTTGCTTTGATAAGAATTGTCCATCATCCTATAAAAATACAACAAAAATAAAAAATAAAACTCAATTCCAATTAACTGAAACTGAATATTTCAAATATTACTAATATACCAAGGTCCCATTACTAATATACTCAAACTACAGAGACAAGTTTGAAACAATCATCGCAATAGCAAAACCCAATAACATGAAAAGAAAAGCACCAAAGCAGATTTCCAAATCCAACAGCTTGCAAATCATTAGAAAAATTAGCAAAAACACAAAGCAAATCATTGTAGTCAAATCTATATTTTACTCAACCATATTTGAAGAAATACTATATCCATAGCACTTCTTAACCATATTTAACCAAAATTCCTGTGTACTAGTACAACATGAATCTGATCTTGGAAGATTTTCAGTACTCTTGTCTCTTGGACTTTGACACATTATCCTCCTTTTTTTAATGTTTTTTTTTTTTTTTTTTTTTTTTGTAATTTAAAATCTTGACTCACTTAAATTAGAATTTGACATGGCACAGGATCACCTCAAAAATAATAAAACAAGCCACTACTCAAACTCACAATCTCAAAATCACAAGATAATGTGACACAACGACTTCCTACCAATAAGTCGCCTCTTGAATGATAAGTTATCCACCATCTTTTTATGCGCAACAACTGCTTGGTGCAAATATGTTAATGGTAAAGTAACCTTACCTCACAAAACAACAACAATGCGCACAGAAAATATTTCAATGATAAGCCTCACGTCACATTTCACAATGTCGATACTGAACAAAACAAGTAAACAACAACGTAAACAAATATTTTAATCATAAACAATACCTCATAAGCAAAAAAGCCACTACTATAGTTTGCAAACAAAACTATAAAAACAAAATTCTTGTGTACTAGTACAACACAAATCTGATCATGAAGGATTTTTAATACTCTAGAGTTTAGACATGTATGGACTTTGGCACGTTATCCTCTCATCTTTTTTTTTTTTTAATATATATTTTTTAAGTCACAATCCCGATTCACTTAAACCTGAATTTGACATAGTACACGATCACCTAAAAAATAATAGAACAAGTCACTACTCAACCCACAATCTCAGACTCAAAAGATAATGAGATACAAAGACTTCCAATAATTAAACTCTTAAACAGGAGATAGTATCTTATCTGTCCAGTGCAAATCATTAGCAACCAGGCATTGGCTTTTTAATTATAAACAAAGTGGGGCAAACACAAAGTAAAGACTAAGAATTTTAAAAATCAACAATACCATAGAGCCCAAACTAGTACAACTATCTTCTTTATCTGCTCTATTTCTTATCTAGAACATTTATCAAACACCTTGCAGGCAGAGGATATAGCCCCAAAAAAACACAGCCTTTCTTGAACGAAAAAAACGAAAGAGTAAGATAGCACAGTAGACAATAGACAGAGAACAAAGGCAAAAGAGAGAGTAAGATAGCTAATATACTTGGCCTCCATTGGGCTTTCAATGGTCATCCATGGACGGTTTGAAGGGATTGAGCTGGGTGAATCCATCATTTGTGATTGAAAGTATTGAAAATTTCAAGGATGTAGGAGAGTTGTAATCTCAAGTCCGGTTTCCTTCTTGCCCAAGAATGTCTTTTGGATTCTGATGGGAAAAATGGCGGGAGTAATTTGTGGGTTGATGATTTGTTCCATCCAAAAAGAAAAGAAAAAAAGGAAGTTTAAATCCGTTTCCTCACGTTAAGGTTCATGGTTGTTTCTTAAAGTTATCTCTTATTTGTGTTTTTAAAAGAGTAAGTTAGTGGATTGATGATGTGGTAGCATCTTAAACCATTAATTTTAAATGAGGGGTGAGAATTTTAAAAAATTTACCTGGTAGAATATCCTAAGAACTCTAGAAGATCTGAATCCTTAAAAGTTAAGCCTTCAAACGCCTACTTTAGTCTACGTATTGTGGTTAGCATTCCCTTTGATTATGTTTTATGTCTTTTTTATTTATTATCATTATTTTTTTGCTTTCATTTTTATTTTGAGAATACATTCTGTCCGAAGGTGGCGTAAAAGAGCTGCTTTACGCCACCAATAACAAAGCGCCATGTCACACAACAACACATTAGTAGAAGAGAATACATTAGTATACTTTTTGTAGGGTAGACAAAATAGTTTAGTTTAAAACAAATTGTTTATATAAAATCTTCTTTTGCAAGAAAGATTTTTTTTTTGGGCAAGTCAGGGTGGTCTTGTAACCACCCTCGCTTAGTATTTATCTTGCTTCCATCTTTGAAATTGTAACATCATTTATGGAACAATTTTCTAGTTTAATTTCAGAAACCTCGGATGATTTTTCTTGAACAATGTTGATAAGATATGCAGGTTGTTTTGGAGGAAGGAGTTGAACAGTTTCACTTGAAAGCATAGTTGCAACATCTAGCATGGTAGGTCTATCTGTTGCTTGGTCTTGTACGCATAAAAGACCAACATGAATGCATCTCAATATTTCAGATGAAGGGCATGACTCATCTATTATTGTTGGGTCTATTAGCTCCAAACCTTTCCCTTCATTCCATAACTGCCATGCCTGATACAAGACCAGTTGTACACAAAATGTTAACTATTATATTCAAAATCTTGTGTATAAATTTAGAAGAGTTAATTGAGAAACTTACATATCCTATAAGGTTGAGCGGATACTCAGAGTGATAGCAACTATTATTTTTCTTGCTGCTCACAATTTCCAATAGTAGGACTCCATAGCTAAATACATCAGTTTTTATTGAAACAACACCATTCATGGCATACTCTGGAGACATATAACCACTGAAATAATATTTGACCAATAAGATTTAGTGTATGAATAAGCACATATACGCATACACACAAATAGAATTAAATTTTGCTTACTTGAAATGTAATGAATACTTACTATGTTCCAACAATTCTATCTGTGTTTTCTTCTAATCCTTTCAACCCAAATATTCTAGCCAAGCCAAAGTCAGAAATTTTTGGATTCATATCCTCATCAAGTAAAATATTGCTTGCTTTTAAGTCTCGGTGAATTACTCTCAATCTTGAATATTTGTGAAGATAAACAAGTCCTTGAGCAATGCCTTCAAGGATGTTGAAGCGTTTTTTCCAATTTAATAAAGACTTTTTAGTAGAATCTGACTCAAAAGTAGAAAATAATTGCAAGCAAATGATAAGTAATAATTGATTGTGTATAATAGAAAAACAAATATCCAATAAGAAAATTTTCCTTGTAATGAACAAACACCCTACCAAAGAGGAAGAAGTCTAAGCTTTTGTTGGGCATGTACTCATAGATTAGAATTTTTTCTTCTTGCTGAA